>OX596203.1:602516-759765 GCA_951394215.1 Glyphodes perspectalis | reverse complement strand
AAATTTTGCTTGTGTCGCCTTTTGATTATCATCGTGCAGGTGGGAGGAAATTGCACCTCTCACACTGTTTAAGGGTGTCGGATACGGCGGCCATTCCTATATAACTAAATAAATGGTCAGAGGGTAGAAATAATTATCTCACAACGTCACATTCATTGATTTGACTCCGAGCTAAGTAGCTTAAGCACTTGTGTTACGGATATCAGAATCAACAGTGTTACAAATATATACTTAAATATTAGATATTACCACCCAGACACAGAACAAACACAAGTATTCATCACACGAATGTTTGACCTGGGTCCCCCACCCAGGGGATTGAACCCACAACTCTTGGCCCATAGGGCAGGGTCACTACCAAATGCGCCATCGAGCCAGTCAACTATTGTAACTATACACGCCCTGATCATAATGGCGATCAACACCAAAGACAAGGTAAATCACATAGTACCCCATCGTTAATGCTTATTGTGATGCAGGATCAGTTCTGAATAAACAAGAAACATTAAATAGTGAAAGTTATCAGCTGTACGCGAGAGCATTATTACTTACTTATTTATTACAATGCTTGTTTTTAAGAAGCGTGTTATTATGGTTAACAGCTTTCATCGCAGCTGCGAAGCTTACATATCTAATTACAGAGTCCCATTCACGATCAGCTTTAGGCTTACTGATGATAATCTACTAAGGAATGCTGCTTGCAAAGTTTACACATATTGTATTTCATTTAAATAAATAAATTATTTTCTATGCAAACCTAGTAGGTACTGTAGGTACGTATAGGATAATGGTTTTCTTCTGTATCTAATTGTGCTTAACATTGAGTTTTTGCACAAAATATCCCCAAACAAACCCAAGTAAACCTTTACATTTCCAATAAGGTATACCTAAATGTATACTTAGGTCGCAAATGTAGTACCTAAATTAATAGTTGAAACCTATTTGATTCTTCTAGGTAGTAAGCAGTTTGATTAAATCGTTTGTACACCCCGCATTTGTCATTTACTCACTGTAGCGTGCTCGATAAATCGCAATAACAAATTGCGCACTCCATATATGCGCTTGCGCTTCCACTTAGCGCGGGTAATTACTGTGAGAACCCGAGAAGACGCAATGGATGCCACCGGCCACAGATACTAAAAAACCTCGTATTTATAACATGGTTAATGTATGGCCCGCCGCGGGAACCAAGCATATCATTGGAAGTAGATTTATATTAACATTATACAAAGAATTTCATAAAAGTGCATATATGGTTTGTTGTAATTATTGTGCACAGAATCGGATTACTTTATGTATTTGATACAGTAAAAAATCAAAAAAGCCGATAAAGATAAAACACATAGCGACGTTAACATTAGTTAAATATGCCAAAATAAAAAGGTGGCGGCAAAAAACAGTGTAATAAGTAGAATACATATCTAGAAGAAAACAAGTCGTGTATAAAAAGAAAATACTGACGAGTGCTTAGTCAGATGCTAATTTAAGATAATTTGCAGTTGTTGTAGTCGTACCTACCTACAATTTATTTGTATAATCCAGCAATGATGCGGGAGAAAAAATGAAAGTAGCTACGTGCGCATGGAACGTCATTGCATATATTTATCCAAATTACGAAACTCTTTTGCGTGTCGCCGGAAGTAAATATAGCAATTAATCTAATTTAGAATAACTTCCGTAAGTCTTCATGAAAAAGTATTTTATCACATACCTACATACCACACTACATACCTAATCTGAGAATGGATTTAGATATATTTTTTTAAACCGTTTTGACTTTCAGCTTTCATATCATAGTCATACGCAATAAGCAACCAGCCTCTTTATTAGCAATAACTCTTTGGCAATAGAAACTCATTACAAGGGAACGAATACCTTAAATTCAAAAATCGAATTAAACCATAGAACGATAGAATACGCCCACGGAGCTAGGTATATAAGGTAGGTGAATCAGTCCAGATTGTGAGTAATTTCTCCTTAAACGTAAACATTTTTACATTATTCATTTCTGTAGCCGTCCGCGCCATGCCTAATCCCTATGTAAATAGCGGATGAGTTTATCAAGAAAGGAGGGAAAACTATTACCGGCTACATCTCGTAAACTTGTTTATGGTTATATGTAGCGTAATAAACTATTTCTTGTTATATCATTGACTTTGTTATCTTTTTATGTATTGCAACTGATTCGCAACCAAATAGGTCTAAACTGTTATGTTGGTTTAGTTATTAGCCGTTTGATTTCGGGTTAATTCATATAACGTGTAAAATTGAAAGTGTCCAAATGTTTAGACTAGCAAAATTGTTTAGCGTTTTGTGGAGCTAAATTATTCAAGCATTCCCTTAGAGTCTCGCCTATTAAATGCAACACCTCATCAAGCGCATCTTTTACTATAATTAACAACTTCTCGCCATTATACCACAATCACTGTATAATTTGTGCAAGAAAGAGCTCATTTCAATCTCTCAGATGAATCTGAGACAATGCCAATATATCACTCGGCGCGTACATCCGCTTCGCGGTACCGGCGCGTCCGCGTTGCGCGTGCGCGTTCCCACAGGCAGATACTATCGGTCGGTGTCGTTTGTCTGTACAATTTTTACTTTAGTGTTACCCCTCAGCACCTAAACAAAGTAAATATATATGCTTTTACTGTAAACAACAGTTGCCGCAACTTACATATAGTTCTCATTTCGATCAGGGAAAATTACTTATGCACTACTTGGGAATAATAGTAGGTACCTATTCAATTATATGTAACTTAAGTAGGTACACCCATTTCATACATTCTACAACGGCGTTATCCAATATAACTCAGGTTAATCTTTTCCTTTTGACATGTAAATTGCCTGCTAATAACCAAAATATATATGTCACCTTATATGAAACAATAGGCTTCCAAGTAGGTAGGGGAAGGGGGGGGGGGGGGCATAACGGGGTCGCGAGCCACGACGGGGCACACACATATACAAGTAACTACGCACTATAGAGTTGTGTAGTTGGCGCTAGCAGGTGGCCATTTTGCATCAGTGTTTCGTCTGGCAACGACAGGCAACGAGACCGCGCGAGTCGTTTTTTACACCAAGAAAAGATTTTTATCGTCATTTGATCTAATTTTAAGTGATACGAAAACACACGTAAAAAGCTAAGTACTTGGTCTACTACCTACATTTGATTTTTTATTGTGTTCTTCTAGAGATATTAGTTATTGATATGTTTTGAACAAAATTACTCTTACGGACGATTCCTATTTTCTGTTAATTATTTTAAAAAGTTTTGGCGTGGGGGCATAACGGGAACATAGCTTTGAGGCACGATGGGGTACCCCATTATGCCCCGTAACTGTTATGAAAATATGCTTAAGAAATGATCTCTTCATTTGATAACAAAAATTATTTTATTTTAGGCAATAAAACTGTACGTACATAAAAAAAAGTACGAGAGGCAGTGGGTCTGCGGAGAGCATACAAGCCATTGGTGCGGTTTTGAGCAAATCAGCGGGCGACAGAAAAGCGTCTCAACTGTACAATGTTTCGCAGACCACATTGGAACGTCACGTCGCCAAAATAAATTCCAAGACACTTAATGAATAAATTCCAATTCCAATACCCCAAAAACCCGCTCTGATGTGGACAAGGATGAGTTATGCCTGTATTGCGTTAACGTGAACCAGTTGTTTTAATCTTCGGAGTATTGGGTAGCCTGCTAGAGATGTGAACGTTGGCTCATACAGCCTATGAAAGTGTTAAGGACTAATATACGGAAGAATACCATATCTGCTCATGCTGTAAAGCAAAGTAGCCAAGTAAGTAGCCTGCCCCAAATGGGGTACCCCGTACTGCCCCCTACCCCGGGGCACGATGGAGTTTTGTTAAGAGGTTTCATATTTTTTATTTAAAAAAAAAAATTTTTGATTTCACAAAATTGTGTTCCAAATGCTAGTTTAATAAGTAACCTAAGTGTTCTAGCTATAATGCTTAATGAATAAAAATAAGTTGATTATATTTTT
Organism: Glyphodes perspectalis; assembly: GCA_951394215.1. NCBI lineage: Eukaryota > Metazoa > Arthropoda > Insecta > Lepidoptera > Crambidae > Glyphodes > Glyphodes perspectalis. Next base: position 755,758 of record OX596203.1, on the reverse strand, counting down.
ATTGTTTATTTCCCTTAACGTCCCCGTTATGCCCCCCCTTCCTAAGTATCGCGCATATTAGTGTGTCGCAAAGGCATACCTCCAGCAAGAAAGGCCAATAGGTAAGGTTTGTTTATTTAGAATGAAATATATAGTTAATCTACGAAAATTTATGGTGTAGAGTTCCTAAAAACATTCGGTGTGGTAACACTGATCTCTGCGCCTGGGCAGGCGGCGCTGAGCGCGCGCAGACGGTGCGTGCGCGGTTCCCAGAGGAGATACAATCGCGCGATGCCGCGCCGATTGGGGGACTATGACCTGCGCAGCCGCACTCGCAATCCTCTTGTACCATGAGGCGATCCGTGTACTTTAACTAGAACATGGTTTGTTAAGAAACGCCTTCTTTATACGGGTAGTTTTTAGCCGGCAATTTTGCAACGCGTATTTAAAAATCATTATCACGGCTAGGTAACCATAATTATTTTGCAGTTGGTATTATGTCCAGGTCGTGAAACAACCTGTCGTTGTGTCTCGCGTGTTTTATAGGAACGAGTATGGCACCGCCTCCAGATCATGGTTCACCTTCTTCAAAGCCCACACACCCGAAGGTCTATAGAACGCTAAGTAAAATACGATTCGCATAATATACGAGTACTTCATATACATTTTTATTTCGTATTTCATTTCAATTTCGTATTTAGTTTCGCCGTTCATGAAATGAAGGCAGTGGAAAAGGAGGTAAACTACATCCTTTTGGACTGCCTTCATTTCAGGGTTATTAATATACGTCAAAAGTTGTCCCCTGATCTTTTTTGTCCACATTATTCTGCCTCTGAAGAAACGTTTTTTTGAGTGATAGAGATTGGAATATTTGCCTTTATAAATTGTCCTAAGTAGTAAAGTGAATTCGTAACTGCAAAAAAATATGAAGAAATGAGATTTCCTTATAGAAAATGTACGAGCGTAAATGATGTCTTCAAATACTGACCTGTCTCCTGCGCGCAATGTGGTGTTGTCCCCGTGCCACTCGATGGTGAACCCGGGCCCGGAGCCGCGCGGCGCCGCGCCCCACGAGCCCTCGCGCGCCTCGCCCGCCACCAGGGATGCGACCCCGCCGCACTCGCGCACCGTGCTGAAAATAACACAACAGACCATAAGTATACAGTTGCTCCTTAAGTTATACCTACTTAATTGTGTATCTACATAACAACAAATAAAAGCGCAACGTACATTTCTTACATTTATCCCACGGACTAGTAAAAAGAAGGACTCCGCGCCACTAATTTGACGTTGAATCTCCTCAAGTGCTCCATCTTGACACGCAACCTACGTCCCACATTGACATAATAAGTGCTCCAAATGACAGATATCCGATATCTGGTATCTCACTCACACATGCATAAACGTGGCTTCACGCTATAGTATGACAGCGTGGAGTCCTTCTTTTCTTACTAGTCTGTGATTTATGCCTATATTTTTTATAGTGACAGATATGGATAAAATATCACTTGGAATTATAATAGTATATCATTATGAGTCTTTCTTATTGATAATAAGAAAGACTCATAATGATATACTATTGATTGGTGTACTGTTAAATTAATGATTACACCTAGCCGTTATCAAGGTATTCGACAAGTACAATATAGTTGTTCACTTAATAACACGGTCTTAGCCGAGGCCCCATTAGCGACTCCCGCGCATGAACGAAGGCTGCGCCTCGGTTACGTGACATGACATTGCGCCCGACCGCAGAACATAATCTAGCCGATATCATCTAATAGGCACTGTAACTAGCGCGGGTGTTTACGAGGCATGTTTAGTTTTATAACCAGATCATAGACTAAGTGCACACACCTCAATGTCAACCGAATAAAATTTAATAAAGCAGGCAAATTATGCCTACTATAGGCAGACGTATATATTTCCATGTATATGACCTAGCTGGCTAGGTAGCCAACCAGACTGAAATATTTCGGTCATACATTAATTAGATAAGAAGAAGGCCTTATTTAAGTTTAATTATTTAGACAAGTGAGAATAAGTCTCAAATTAATTAGATTGCACACTGAGATAGACTGCAATGTAAAAGTTGAACTAGCGATACACACTTGTATTTATCGCAATCATATTAAAGGCAAACACATCGAGTTGTTTCACTAGAATTTTCCAGCTCATTAAACTGCACTTTTAACCGCTCCTGTCGCGTCTAATTTATCGCGTGGAACCTGATACGTTATTGACTTAATGGCAGTCTATAATGAGCAGGGTTGCCAGGATCAGATCATCAAATTACACTTCAAACAGGCACATACCTGGTTTTATTATAACTTGTTATGTCCATCAAAAAATATTAGCGTAAAATTTAAGTAAACAAACGTCATTGCGAAATAATATATCTAGGTTATTTAAAATATTTATTTATAATAGGCTTTTTTATTTGAAAAGTACACTTTAAGTACCTATCTATAAACATAAAATCGTAGACGCAAGTCTATACTTGTTACTATTAACAAAAGCAATAATTACGAAGTCTAATCATTTCAAACTTTACGAAGCACAATCATAATAATTGCGTAGCAGTTCTAGTAATGATAGCACATTTTTTATAACTTTGAATTACCCAAAATCCGCCACTTTTCAACTATCACGCAAATTGGTGAAGAAAGCTATTTGGTAGTAGTTATTCGTCCTGGGCAACAACATATGATCCGTTATAATGTTATTGCGTCGGCGCAGACAAGCCGGGTACCTGCCGGGCTGTCGGGCGCGGGTCCGTCACGCTTTGGTAGTTAAATAGCATGTATCTATCTTTTGTGAACAGATTAATCTAGATTAATATCATAAAGTAAGATTTTGTATGTTTGTGAGCTCGTGTATTTTATACGCTGCTAACTAATGAATATCAACATTATCCAGAAGGATTGTATAATAAAATACGTAGTTCACGCAAACGAAGTCGCAAAACGTATTAAAATTAATTCGGCAGAGGTATAATTCTACGAAACGGAAAGATTTGGATTTGGTTAGTGATGTGACTAAGGATATTGTAAAGGGATGTAGAGAGCACTGTTACTATTATACGTAGGAGTCAAACAAGGAGTTAGACTAAGTCCGGTTCTTATTAAAAGGTTCTTACTATTCAGGTAGCTCGTTAGCGCTAGTTCGAGACGTCATTTAAGCCAGCATGGGGTGAGAAGCCACGGACCTCCCGGGCAGGGTTGTCTTCAATTAAATGGAGGTCCTGGGCCATTAGTAAATTAATATGTTTGTAGGTAATGTTGATGATTCATTGGTAATATAGAACTAAGGGGCCCTTCTAAATAGTGGGGGCCCTGGGTACGTGCCTAAAGTGTCCAGTGGGAAAGGGGGGACTGCTATAATGTTTCAGCCAGGAACCACAATATCAATGGCAAGTATATGCATTCTGGTGTATTTCACGAAAGCTTCTTGGTTACATGTAAAGAAAATCTCTTTAGTCTTGTTTAATACTAATATAATGTACCTACATCTAAATAACAACTGGTTAGCGCATATTGGCTTGCAAAGTATCAATGCATAATAACACAAACGCTTGGTCACACTATTAACATTTTGTACATGTTATGTTGCATTTAATGAGACACTGAACTTGAATAAAACAGTCAAATTTGGTCCAATTAAAGCTTACTTAAGTGAAATGGAAACTATGCAGTCATTAGGCTAATCATAGACCCTAGAAAGTGAGTTGGCCTGCGCGCGCCGGAAGGGGGCAATTACGCGCGCTCTCACGTCGCCTGGGCCTGGACCATAAACCATCTGGGTGACCGTCTCCGCGCACTTCATTTGCCTAATCCGAAAGAGCCAATTAAATTTAACTTTCTACTAAGTGGTCTAACGAGGTGGCAATTGTTTTTGGGGAAAACAAAAGCTAGCTACTTGACACTACTTTTTCACAATTTCACATCTAACCCAGCCCATTTTTGTTTTGGGCTGAATGTCGTTAAAGGGGCCTGCTGCCTTTTTGACTCTGCCTTCCCCTTCGGGGATTATGGGCGTGATGTTATGTACCTATGTATGACATATGTGTACAAAATCCAGTAAGGAATAGCGATGTAGTTTAAACGCAAGTGATCTGTCTACGTATCTAAACAATGACTAATATTTTACCCGAGCAACAGCAGGCATGAGTTGCTACTAATCCTGTAGCTTAGCTCCGAAGCTAACGTAGATGAATTTGTAGACAGAAGCTCTACTTTAAAATAATTTGTGATTATCCGAAATTATTTTTAACAGCATTTTGTACTGAAATTATTTATAATCGCAATAATAAATCAATTAAATTAACTTATACACCCGAATAACATATAGGCTAAGTTTCATCGATGTACCACGCGAGCGAAGCCGCGGGCAGAAGCTACTTATGTACATAAATGTATGTTATGTCTTACTGTTTAGTAATAATATGCTCTTATTTCTTGACACGAACAATTCAGTGTCTGACAGACTAAAAATCGGATACGTTTTAATTAACTCTAGCTGAATAAAAACTGGACGACATGAATACAAGTAATGGCCGTAAAATAATAATTAACCCATATGCAGCTGATGTTACTTTCTAAACGCAGCAGCCTGTATCAAGAGTAGCTGAAAAATAAATAAAACATAAACTTCGTATATATTCATATATAAGACTGCACGTATATATAATTCTGATTGCAGCGTTTTCAGAAATCTTACTTTAGGATTACATGTATTTTCTCGTTAGAGTTGGTTAGTCACTCATTACATTTTAGCGGCTATCGGGTTGATTTTAATCAAACAGGTATTTATTCTTCTAGACTATCCTGTGCGCTAACACCATTTCTTGGAGCAGTGCCGTATTAATCTACATACTTATATGCTCCTAATAATAGTATGTAGCTAAATTACTTGCTATTGTGTTTACAAGTTCTCTCAAGGAGAATAACAGTGCAAGTTCTATAAAAATAGTCATTGGACATAAAAAGTTACGAGAACTTTAAAATAGCTTCGGTATCTAATGAAGATCTATTATCCTACTTAAGGTAGTAGCTGCCGTGGGCACAATTAGACGCGTTTCCCACGGGTGAGGATGCGCCCGCGCATCGGAGCGAGCCCGCCGCGGGGAATTACGATATACCTGATGTTACAAAGGAAATAAAGAAGAATACTCGTAAAAGAGAATTCATGGAAGAAAAATTTTGGAAGAAAATACACAGACTTACCAAACACAGAGGGCAGTAGACAGAAAAACTTTCAAATAAAAAAAGTGATATAAGAGGTTTAAGATTCAAAGGGTTTTAAATTCTTTATAGAAACTTTAGTCATTAGTAAATTTTCATTTGCTTTTCTACAACCGTTACTAAACCGTACTGCTAAATGACACTCCTGTAGTTTCCCCTGGTCTGGTGCGATGTTGATATTCGCTGGCGATATAAAGCCGTTCATTATAAATGCATTTGTCACGTTAGAGCGGCGTTATCGCGCATCTCGGTAGCGGTAACTGCGGACGCGCTGATTCGCTAACGAGTAATAAAACGCTCTACACTCGGATACGAGAAAAAAGTCCCGGTTGATTCAATAGACTAGTAAAACTGTCATAAGGCTGAATGAATAGTTTATCTACGTAAGTCTAAGCACTCTATTAGTGGCTTGATCAATTTAACTTTTGTACGTTTTCAGCTTACTAAATGTGTTGAGTCTAGATGCTTAAGTAAGGGCTTATTAAACATTGACTACTGGGCTGACGATGTCACGACCGGAAACACAGAAATGTATACACATATTAATCTAATTGTGCTTATTTTATATTAATAATAATTTCCGCATCTGTCACTTACACATAAATACGTGATGGTTTAACATCGCGCAGCGCGGGCGCCGACGATACCTACGCGCAAGCGCATTTTATGCGCATAACAGTCGTTTGTTTTTGCTGCACTTCTTGCGCGGCGCATCACAGCGGTTAAGCACCCACTCTCGCCGTGTGAAAGTCGGGAATTACTTTAATAGGATACTGATAGGGTAATGTTGTGCGATTTACACGGCACACCTCAGAATAGCCACTGTATGTAGGTACGTAAAACAAATTATTGACGCAAATAAAAGCCGCTATTGAGAAAATCTATTTAAGAATCCATAATTGAGAATACCTCAGGTTAATAGTTATCTACTACGTTTTAAATTAACTCATTACAATATTTATAATAATTACATATATTCGTACTATTTAATATGCAAACGAAAATTAACGCTTTCTCAGCCCACAGATTCGGTTCAGATGACTTAATTTCCACTGAGTCATCGTGTGTTGTTATTTATTTTTATTAAGTATTATATAGGGGCAAAAAATAAATGTCTCTGTTCTTAAATATGCTTAATCATTAGAAAGTGCCAGTTCGTTTGAAAGCAAAATACCGTCACACATTAACCTGTGTAATGAATACCCATTTCTTCAGAAATAGGTACATGGTCATTGAAATAAAAAACAATCGACCAGACATAAAAATAATAAAAAATGGTAATCGAGTTTGTAAAATTGGAAATTATTAGCTTTTTACATGGTATATATAAGTAAAAAACATCGTTGTATCCTTTGTAGCTGTATCTGATGAAGCTCGAATATCCGACAGTGGAGTTTTGTGTTTCGTTCCCATAGTAAACGATTTAATGCGAGCGAGGGCTCATGGCGCATTAGCGGCGCATGATCGTGGGATCGCACGCGCATATCGCGGCCTGAGGGTTCACTATTATGTGTGAAAGATTCATACTTGGTCCGGGATTTAAGCATTTCTTTTCGCTTATCATTAGAGGGCGTAATTAAGCTTAGTCTTATCTTGTCTTAATATGGAGACCAAAAATAAGACCACATTATCAATGGATGGAATTTGACACAAAGGAAACTCGTTATTAAATACCTTTAAATGGCATATAAAGAAATAAATTTAAAAAAAATTAAAATATGGACGTACCTACATTTTTTATGGAGACTTGATTTTGGAGAACAGAGTTAGTGAGAAAATGAATATGTAACTATTTAATTCTAAGGATTCGATTACACCTGTTTGGATTTATTCAGTAAAAAAGTAATTAAGCATATTTATAAAAACGCACTGGAGCTAGTTCCGTTAAATCACGGCGTACGAGAAGGAAATACGCGATGTTTTGCAAAAATACAATCTAAAAACCCAAATTCACGCACTAATAAGAAAAATTCCGCTGAAGACGAGAGAGAGATAAGGCGCTTAGTCAAAAATGCAGCCAAGCGAAAGTTAAGATCCTGTTAGCCTTGGAATGCATCAGCAAAAACAACATCAACAAAAACAGCATCGGCCTGCGGTGGTTTGCGCACCCGCGGCAGCACGCCATGGACTTCGCCTCGTAAGTACCGCTCATAAATTGCGGATCTTGACGAGATCAGCTGATATGGGAGCATGCGTTGGAAATGTTAATGTTACAGTGAGAATGTGCACTCAGTCATTAAGTTAAGTTATGCGTGATTTTTTATGTGCAATTCTAACAAGAAGAGGTACACTTTCTCTGTGCTGTATAAAACTTTGTTGCCGTTTAGAGTGAGAGAGAGACATTGGAGGTAAAGCACCCCGACTGATGAGTACGTGGCTCAAAGAGTACTGAACGAAAACTGACTTAACATGTTTATTTCTACTTAACTTTACTAAAAGAAAATTCTGAATCGTAGCAAGTGCAATTATCTCTTTTTAAGTGATTGCTTGTTATGCTCAAACATGACAGATTACATGTAGTATAAGTACCTTCTTAACACTTGCACTTGTTAACAAGAAATCAACGTGTAACGTTTTAAAAATAGGCTTGTTCTAAGAACATAAAACTTATACTTAGAGAAGAATTTAAGGGCCGACTAAAATGTTATTCTGTATTTTCTGACATAGTTTTCTATGAATTGTTTCTAGATATGTTATCGATGACACAATTTAATGTGGGAGTATGCAAATCAGCGTTTTCCCATAGGGCCACGCCGAAATAGCTCACTTTATTACTTGAGAATCTCGCATTGTGCAATCCTTAATTAGTTTATGGTTCAACGCACAGCAACATTTGTCGGCTTACACAATCGCCGAGAATCTATTAGCATAATTAGGCAAACGTAACTTGCTCCTAAGTTTTACAAACATGCGCCTTAGGCTTGCTAATTAAAATATAAACAAGCGAGAAAACACGTAAATTAATGTCTTAACTATTAAAGCGGGCGTGAAAAGCCGGCATGATTGCCAACTTATCACCTTAACAGACCACCCGTTGGGTCTTTTCAGAGCGAATGACAAAACAAGTCTATGGAATCTGTATTATGAACTAAATATGGACATTCAAATGTATTACAACAATTATATTTTTTTAAATTGTCTCGTAGCTATATGAACTCCAGTTCTTATTGGTTGTATAAATTATAGCTCCAATAATATGTAAAGAGATGACGTTCATTCGCCACAAAGTATAAATACAATACACCAAGACGGTTAGTAGGACCTAGGTCCCTTAGCGAGCAACACCTAGCTCAGCGGAAGTACTTCCACTGTTAATGCGAGCGCGTATGTCCACACAGTTGAAACTTTGATAGAAGAGGAACGAAATTACATATAAACTACGTACTATAGTAAATTTTACCTAAGATGAGTTCCGTGACACTTTGAATTTGACGTTAATATCCGTATGTCAGCCATTAGATTTTTCAATAATATTAGCGTGTAATATTTTGATTCTTAAAAAGTACGATGCATGAAAAGGAGTATTGACACCTATCACGGGAATCGTCTTACGTGAAACAGATTAAAGTACAAGATAGCAATGAGGTAGTTTAAACGTAGATTTTTTTTTAAAACTTCAGACAAAGTTGTAGTGATTTGCAATTTTGACGTCCCTTTACATTGTCTATGAATTGTATAATTATTTAGTTAATAATGTGAACATATTTTGTACGTGAAATAATAGACCTTTTTATTAAGAGGACCTGGGATTAAGATTAGGTAGGCTAATAAATAGTTACTCGTACAACAAAATTATTGGAATCTCTCGAGCCATGGAATCCGTACAACAATAGAAAGAACGTTATGTTAATACGTGGTATTATTTAATTACAGTCTCTGAGATACGGTTTCTCGTCTTTGTTCCGCGTAATCGACATTACACGGCAGGAGCTTGTAATCACAGACCATTTCGCTGCGTGCTGGGGCGGTGGGAAGATGGCCGCCGTATGAATGTGGTAAGTAAAAAACACGAATATGGAGTGAAAGTGCGAATATTAAATGCTGTAGTCTACTTACGTTTTGGGCATTAGGGTTAGCATATGCGATAGAAGACGGCAATGTTATTGTGTTTGTGCCCTATGCCCTTAATGGGTTTTTTTTGTTATCAACTTTCATATTCCATGAGAATATTTCGGGATTATGATTCGTCGGTTTCTTTAAATTAAGTTTTACAGTCTAAACTAAATTAAGGTTACATCAATATTATGATTTCATTCAGGAATAAAAAGTTTATACTATTTATACATTATTAACCAAAATGTATTTACGTTACATATAAAAAACCAAAACATTTTATTCTGCTAACATGGCAGAATACATAAAAAACACATGTTCAAATAACATATTACCAATCACGTGCTTAAAGAGGCTACTTGATTTTAAGTTATTATTATTGTTCCTATGCGCATACACACAAGTGCAATTGGGAAGATCAACTTATACTTAGAGATGATAAAAATTTTTAACAGTTTCAAATACCAAATAGTCATCCCTGAGGCCTTAGGTATCCCGCAGCGCAAGTATGTAGACTTTCGTCGCAGCATGCGCGTGCGCATCTTGCGAACTGGGACGCGCCGCGTTACGCAACCGGCGGTTATTCGTAGCGCCATTGTAATAATTAGATAATACACATATCGATGATGCGTCGCCAATTCCGCCCAGCACTGGGCAGGTTATTATGACATGCAAACACGTATGTGTTAGAAGTTTTTGAGTAAAAATATTTGCTTAAACTTTAACTATCATCAATTGATATAAAGCAAGCAATAAACACAATAAGTGTGTGTATATGGTAGGTAGTTACATACGAAATATTATATTATGAGTATCCTATCATACCTATCTATACTAATATTATAAAGAGGAAAGATTTGTATTTTTGTGTGTGTGTATGTTTGTAATAAATAAACTCAAAAACTACTGTGCCGATTTCAAAAATTCTTTCACCATTGGAAAGCTACATTATCCGGAAGTAACATAGGCTATATTTTATCCCTATATTCTTATAGGAACGGGAACTATGCGGGTGAAACCGCGGGGCCATGTTGGTCACGTTTATTTATCAAATAATAATGATCGACGTACATTAGTATTTGATGGGATGATTTTGATGTTTCTCGGACGCGTTAATTTACATGTTTTTTATTCCTATGAGATGCATCTTCGAAAAGGACAAAATCAACATCTAATACAGGAATCCGCAGCCGACCACAATACCTCATGGATATTCAGTGTGTTTGCAAAGCGCGGACAACCTCCTGCCTTTTACAGTCCTGGGAAAAACCCAACTCTGTCCTTGTTCGGAAGTTTGGTGTGGGCACCTCCGTCCGCCCGCCACCGACTGATATTTATTTATCAGAATCAATTATGATAAAAACGAGTATAGCCTTTGATGCGCCGGCCGAGACAAATGTTTATAACTTTGTTCGGAGCGTATACAGTGAGTTTACAATTTCAATGAGCAATAGTAGCGAGCGACTAGAACTAATCATGCGGATAACGTTCGTTATGTTCAGCTTTCGGAGCGCGGTGGGTCCGATCTTTGAAATAAGTGGACAAGAATTCTATTCTTGTTATTACAATAAATAAATAATAAGTATTAGTATAAGTTGATCCTATGTATTCTAAACTCAGAACCTATTTATACGCTTGTTATGGAAACTAGAAATCATCGAAGGTCCGAAAATACACAAATCCGAAACAAATACTTATATTACACACATTATTTATTTATCACAATTTGCCATCTAACCCAGCTCAGTTTTAATTTGTTTAAATGTGGTTAAAGGGGCTTGCTGCCTTTTTGACTCTACCACTTCGGGGATTACGGGCGTGATGTTATTTATGTATGTGTATACCTATGTATACCTATATGGTCAAGGACTTTTTCAGTCCCAGTACAGCGAGTGAACTCTTTGGGTTCGACGTTGTGCTGACTGTTATGTGCTGTAAGGGCTGAATGAATAACAGGTGTGACAGTTCGTTTAATCTATAGTTATTCTAAGAAGAGTTAATTGTTAAGAATATTCCATAGCTTTTTCGTAGTGATATAACATAGCCGAATCTCTTTAATTATGTTTATGCCAGCCACGTTAATGACTATAATTTTTATCACTATTCAGATCACACTTTCACACATCATTTAATGTAATTTTAATGAGCGTACTAGACAGATAGACCGATACACACCGACCGATTTCTCGCGTTGTAACATAGTGTGTTTCAGTCTAACACAAAGTAAGCAAATTAAAAGAGGGTTATTTACTTCTTATACTTTCGGTATAATTTAGATCCCATTAAAACATTTTTACGGCACATTAAGCGGCGTAAAGCCTCGCCGGCTAAAAAGGTTGTTTGTAAACTATCCTATAATTAGAATGAGATCAGAATATTCCGTTTAGAAGTAATGGCTCATTATTAGTACATCTCTAAGATATGAATGTATTCTACTCTCTGGTGAACTAGCTAGCAACTACTAAAGTATAGGTACCTATAAGTATATTTGAATACCAATGTATTTAATACTAAAATACTTTTTCACAATTTTCCATCTATCGCAGCCCAGTTTTGTTTTTGGCTGAATGTGGCTAAAGGGGCCTGCTGCCCTTTGACTCTGCCTACCCCATCGGGGATTGTGGGCCTAATGTTATGTATTTATATATGTATACTTCTTCAAATCTCACAGATAGTGGCCGTAATTACCGCGTTCAAACGAACAATAATCTATTTCGCTTCTGTATCAATATGTACTAACTAAGTTATCATAATACATTACAATAGTATTCATTTCATTTATATTTTCACTTTGTTTTGCCCAGCTGTGATATAGAGATAGCGAAAAGAAAGTTTGTAACGTTATAATTAAGGTTTGCGAAGGTTACTGCTCTAATGGGGCAGCTACAAAGCGCACGGAGAATAATGGAGTGCCGCAGGGTGCCCGCCCGGGCCCGCTGCGACCGACCGTTATAGTTTGCCTTGTGCTGCACCAAGTGCAGTTTACTGCGAGTCAAACTCTGTATTTATTTACACATTTACGTTGCAGGTATTCGTAATATAAGGACTAAGAGTCTATTTGAGAACTATTTATAAAATTTGCTGTTTGTTGCTGTAAGGCTCAATTTTATAATTATAATCACAGAAAACAACGATTGTATGATAAAGTGTAGTTATTAATAATTCGACAGGCCCGTTAGTCGGGAGTCAGAGATCCTGGCCACGAAACCAAGGGTCGCGGGTTCGAGTTCCGCTAGTAGCAAATGTTTCGTGGGATGAACATGGATATTTGTACTCGAGTCATGGATGTTTATAAACTTATTTAAGTATGTCTATCCGTTCACCTAGTATCTATAACACAAGTTTATAAGCTTAGTTTGGAACTAGGGAATTGAAGTGTCAGTCTGGATAGTATCTGGAGAGAGTAGTTAATCTCTGGTAACACTTTCTTCTGCGTTTCGATTCATAAAACGGCAAAGTAATCACTAAACTCTCATGGTGCTATGGGATGAAAGATATTTATTAACCGTACAAACTTACAAACCCATATTCAGGTTCATCATTGTTTAAAGCTATTACATGATTAACAATACCCATAACTCCCAATTCACTGATCGACTATAGTGTCATAATGTAGAAATTTGGGGCCCCGACCCCGCCCTTATGTTAAAGCTAAGAGTTATCTGAATAAAAATATACCTAAATACCTGAACTCATAACTTCTGAGCTAATTTACCTTGGCTCCTTATAAACATTTCCTGCTAACATTCCTGTTGTCTCTGTCTATTTATTTATTCAAAAGCAGTCTATTTGCGGTAACAGTATTAGGTAGCCCAGGAACAATGCCAGCTTTAGCCTCGGGAGCAACAATGAAGCTATTAGCCGTAATGCCGCCGTTACTGGCTGCGCCGGCGCAACCGCCCTGAGCATATTTTATGCTACATGCTTGCATAGTTGTTCTAGCAAGTATTTATCTTGGGTCTGGGTGTTTTCTAAGGTTTGTTAGCAAGAAAATGTTTTAAATATTTACGGGACGGGTCCAATATTGTGAGAATATTTTTTAATTAAAAAGTATGTAAATAGGCTAGATATCTCTAAATAATACATAATTTAGGTGCATTAGACGAATGGAAAAATAACTAATATTAATAAGTAAATCCGTAGCTAGAAATTTTTAAGATTTCCAAGTAAAGGATTTGGGTCAGTGTCGTATAGGACGTGAGTGGCGCGGTGCGCGGGCGCATCGGAGCCGCAAACCGCATCCCGCATGAACCGCGCCGCCCGTGGGAACTTACCAAAGATCACAATATTGGTTTCGGTACCGACGCACTCGTTATTTTGTACATAATTTGTAAATCAACTGCAAAAAATGTAACGGTGGAAGAAAATTTGTCTTTATCGCATTTTCGCAGATTTGTATATATATACAGATTTGGGGCCAGATAATATTTTGATTGGGTAATTGCTTTGAGATGATAGTTGCTGTAAATACTAGCTACTTGGTATAAAATCACATATTCTTTCCACATAAATATTTATATACAAACATATCAAACGGTGAACTATACATCTCTATAACTTTATTTAAAACGTAAGATGTTTAAAAGTAACGTGATTGACGATTAACGTAGTTAAAAAATATATTATTATATATGGGTTTATTGGTAGCCATTGCTATTTCGGTAGCTATGTAAGAGTTAGATATTTTAGAAGAAATTATACTAAGTACATTATTCTAATATTTCAAGACAACTGTACAGATGATTGGATAAATTAATGCGCGCATTGTGTATGTGCGTTCACTTAATCTCGCTTTTTGCGCGCGCGCAGCAGTACCTAGCTAATTGGAGTTATATTTCTATTGTAAAGAGTTCTTACATCTTCATTATTGTTGTTATAACAATCGGCTGTGTTGAGGCAATTTGCATGTTTGAAAGAACACTAAAACATCGGGTAACATAACTTGCAGCGTGCCAAGAACATCTTTAGAATCCGCGTTATTATATCTATAGTGGGATTTGTTCAGTACATAAAGAACAGATAAAATAATTAAGTGTATTATGTTATGTAAGTTTGTGTTGTACTAATTCATATCGATGCGTGGTTTAATTATTTCAGATTATATTATTGCTGTATTTTGATCAGATTTCAAATTAACCTTGCAGTTGAACATTTATAAAAAACAGATTCCAGTCCAGTATCATAAACATATTTTTTGATTCAGGAATCGAATCTAAATCACTTTGGTTTAAACAAGTGCACCAACAGGGTTATCGAACTTCCTCCAGTAAAAATCGCAAACATATTAAATTATTTAAATATTTCGTTCCCATCGATTTCAGCAAAGCAAACATTTGATTAATGATTCGTATGAAAATCTTCGTACATAACTTCGCGAATGAAAACAAGTGTTTATAATGAGAAAGTAACGGCATTGTTTGTTATGTTTATCTCTGAGATTGATCTTGAGTACGAGTTGAAGTTGATGTCGAGTTATACAAATATATTGTATTGGTAAGTACATAACATTTGCCACTTTGTCAGCTATAAGTAGACATACGATTTATTAGATTGCATGTGTAGAAATCTTTTGTTACGTTTTTTCCTTCGATGAGAAAATTATTTCATTTGCATATTCAAACAGGCAATAATGAGGTATTTCTAGGGAAGATATTAATTGAAATGTGTAGCTTATCTAGAATAATTTCGTTTCTACAAAGTTGTGAAGCATTTATTATTTTCCTATGTGAAAAAGGTTCTTTACTCCCTAGAAATAAAAGTATGCATGCAAATAAAGTGTGTTAAAATGCAAATATTTTTTTTCTCGTGAAAAACTTCTGTAATTGCATCAAGACATCGTTGATCGCTACCTGCTTTCTTTTTGTACATACGAGCACATAACGTGCATGTCGATGTAATCTGTTCTTCTGTTGCGATATTTGACGGCTGACTGATGAATGTGCGACTCATGTTTATGTAATATTAGGTTCCAACTCAGACACCTCTGATATCTATCACTTTCGCATCGTGTGTTTGGCACTATAGGACAAATAACAGTGCAGTGTCTCATCTACACTGTCTTTTGTTGAATTAAACAAAACATACATACATAAATAATAAATATACCTACTTGATAAATACCAATCAAATTTATATGTAATACTAAATGATATATGTATGTAGACAGGCCGTATATAAATATCAGACTACATAACATACATTGATCCAACTCCGAGGTAAGTAGCTTAAGCACCTGTGTTACTGATATCAGAATCAACAGTGGTATTACAAATATATACTTAAATATTGGATATTAACACCCAGACACAGAACGAATACAAGTATTCATCACACGAATGTTTGTCCTGGGTGGGGAACAATTCTTGGCGAATAAGGCAGGGTCACTACCGAATACGCCATTGAGCCAGTCACAAGAATCGGACGATAAGAATGAGATGATTGTCTTAATGCTTAGAAAAAGAATCTTTAACTACATAATTGTTAATTATAAACCATTTTCAATTACTTTAAGGAAAAATAAATATGGTAGTTCCTCACCCATAAATTGTTTGCTCAACATTTTTAATACTGTGTTCCAAAATAACGACATAGATATTTGTAGTGACAAAATTACCACCTTTAAAAAATCTATCTTAGAATATTTAAAAAGATCAGGATCGTAAGTCGTTATTTCTAGCTTTTAATTTCCCTTTTTAGCATTGTTTTTTAATATACCAATGTTGTGCTCACCTTTAATTTAAGTGCATATAAGAATAGTTTTGTTTATTGTAAGTTATTTTTAATATATTTTGCATGTATGTATTTAGTTGGTAAGCCTTATCTAAAAAAATAAAAATAAAAAAATAAAAAAATAATCTAAAAATCTTTGAATTTAAGCATATCTCGCTATATGGACCGTTTACTGTCCTCTGCGCACTGTGTCAGTGTTACTTGCATAAAAGCCGTAATAAGCACGTGCAAATACGCAAATCGACATCCACTACTTTCCACTATTGACGGATTAGCGAAGAGATCTTCCCATAGATTGGGCTAGCCGGTAGAAAGCGGGCCCGCCCCCCAGACAATGGGTGACGCAATAATTGTAACAATCACGGGCGATTTGCGCGCTCCATCTACGATCTGTAATCTTCACGGTTTTCCGCTTAAATAAGCTATTGTGTTAGTGTGGTCGTGTGTTCGTGGTCGGAGCGGCTATGCTCAAAGGGGAGCGGATGAGCTGGCTATTGTTTTGGAAATATGTTTGGTAAACCGTTAGCTGTGTACGTGGCGGGCATGTATTGGATTAGTATAGATATTCCTGGTCTATATATTCCTTAGCCGTTGATTAAAAGCTTTCACTCTATCCACTACAGCATCTTGATCCATTCAGAATGCACCATTCTCCGTACAAGTAAAGCAATTGATATAAAAAAAATCAAAAAGTAGATTTGCTTTTTGATTTTTTTATATTTATTAATTGAATTGTATTTAAAAAGGTATGTTTTTGATTACATCCTCTTATTCATATCTCGACTCTAAAAGGTACACTCGTAACAATAGCACGTAGCTAGATTATTTGCGAACTTAGTCGTCCAGAGCAAGACAAAGGCTGCGGCACAGTTTACACGCGGCTGTCGCAGCGCCCGATAGACTCGTAAACGTTTACGAGCGCCATAACCCGGGCTAACGACCGCGACCTGCCCCAGGAACTATCTTCATTTGTTGCCATTATCTGGCTAATGTTACCACAAAATGTCTATTCGCTAATGTTTTATGTAATTAGACATATTTACAATAGATGAGTTAAATCTATCTACGCCTTCTTTAATTGTTGTGGTTTTTTTTATGTAAATATACAAGAGGAAAAAGTATAATTGATATTGATGATATATCGCCTCCACTAATTAAAATGTTCCTCTCGTTAAGGGCGCGCATGCATTTAGATTTACATTCAAAAGATTTTTAATAGGCATATCCATGTTATTCTATCCTTGTGCAAATACCCTCCGCAGCCAGGCGATCTCGATCAGCTGCGCTAATAAATGCTGCGCGCACAGCGTCAGCAGCTCCAGCTCCTGGCGACCCAGCTGGTGCTGCAGCTCACCTGTAAAGCGTGGGCGTGTCGTTGCGGCGGGCGGCGGCGTCCGCCTGCTCGATCAGCTGCGCGAGCGCGCGCGCCTGCTCGCCCAGCGTCAGCAGTTCCAGTTCCTCGCGGCCCAGCTTGTATTGCAATTCTGCTTGCTGGATCCGCGTGTCAATGTTACTGGGGAAGAAGATATGGCATTAGAATGTAAAGACTATATGAAATACCCATCCAACAAGTTTGAATAGTACCTCCGAATATATTTTAATCTATTCGAGTATTTTTATTATATCGAAATATAGGTACATGCATTTAGTGTTGAAAACAAACAATTATTAATTAATTATAGATCATCGATAGCAAAAATAAAAATTCTACCGCCGGATTCACAAGATTGATCTCATAAAGGAGAGCATGCAAAGAACTCGATAATTCTTTCAAATGTCACTAATACATTAATTTATGTAATGTAATGATTGCGTGCTGAAAATCGATGCATCGAATTATTAAGTTGGTTTATTTTAATGGTTGCTGTTGGCTAAGGTATATTAAAATAAAATTTATTATAACAAAGAAGTCAGTACGGTGTGTAAATAAGGGCAGAATCATATGGCGCTCGGATTTTTCAGACTACCCCGCCCGGGAAATGTCGTCACGTTACTTTATTTATTATTTTTATTGTTCTAGTAAATTGTATAGTCATCATAAATCTTTGGGATATAAAGTTAAGTCTACAGTTGTATTAACGGTTGCGTCTTTGGATAATTTTATAAGCCTTGCTGATTTCAGAGTCAAGCTTATATCAGCGCTATGGCTAAGCGAGCTAGGTATTTCCTTGCATCGTTTCCTGTTGGAAATTGCCCGCGCTTGCCACTCGCGTTGATTACAATTTAAACGCAGTGATCAGCGCATTTACGTGATATGCCTGCTACCCGTGCGGGCGGTGAGTAGCATTTGAAACCAGGCTTATGCAGCAGGAACTCACTCGGTGACATGCGTCTTGTCGAGCCGCTTGCGCAGCTCGTGTATGTTGCTCCTGCGCGCGTCGAGGTCTGCGCGCACGGCGGCGGCGCGGTCCTCCAGCGCGTGCCGCTCGTCCGCCGACAGCACCGGCGCGCTGGACTCCTCCGCGCTGCTGCGGGACACGGGCGACGACGCCTGCGCCGCTAAACGTGCTGCGCTAAGCGACGCGCTAAGTTGCTTCTTGAGGCTACGGAAAATTATTGCGGTGTCAATTTGAACATTTTGTGTGAACAAATTATACATAAACATGATAGAAGATAACATATGTAAATATGTATGTATAATCATAAAGAATAATAGTTTTGACAAAATCTTGGAAAGATTGCTTTTTCTGTATTTTTTTACAATACAAATAACTTTGGGCAGAAATTTATACTTTGTAGAAATCATGGTGAATGAAGTTTACTTGTTTTGATAAACGAGCGTCAATTTGGGTCTTTTTCAAGCAAGAGCCAAAACTTCTCTACATCTTTTTTTCTTGGGCTAAAGCGGTTCTAGGCTAATCAAATGACCGGTTAAACTAAAGAGAGTTAATAGTTGAATTAAATTAATTTCAAAGGGTTGTATATATATAATATCAAATAAATTGTTTCTATATCTACCGCTTATGCCATTAGTGGTGAGAATCGTATTAGATTAGAATTAGGGTATTATAATAGTGTGGTACCTCTGTATGAGCGTGTCCTTGTCGGTGAGCGCGGTGCGCAGCGCGTCCAGCTCGCGCGAGGCGTCTCGTGCGCCCGCGCTGCGCCGCCGCGGGCCCCCCAGCGACACCTCGATACTGGCCATCTGCGAGGAAACCATATATATAAGCTATTTTGGAGGCGGCAAACGGGTGAGTGGGTCACATCCTCATACTCACCATGAGTACTCACCATGATATGAGGATGCTGATGTTCAAGATAGACAAATGCAAAGCCAGGGCAATTGCTGTCGTAGTGACGGCCAAACAGATATCAGACAACATTGAGTACATTCATCTGATATCTACCAGTATTGAAACTTACTTAAGTTCTAACTGAAAATCAAAATCAACGAAACACTCAAAAGACAAGCTGGTTACTAATTACTTAAACGATTTTGTTAATACCATGTATTATCGACAAAGTTACATAACAAAAACATCTCAAGTAGTAAACCACGAGCTATCTCAATATAGTGTGCTCCTTCGGGGAGAAAAACAACTTTATGAATTATGGTTTTGCTATAAAGTTGTGGTTGGTTACATTTCCTTTCTTCATCTTGCACGCTAGGCAACGAATCGCGCATTATTCCGGTACACATCAGACATTACAAAGTAAACAGGTGTGCTATCTCATACATTGTGCGAGCTATTATTCCATAAATAGTTAAGAGACCATAAATTTGATCCGAGTAAGTAATACCACGCAAAAGAAATACAATTGGTATAGAAAATTCATGTAAGGAATTATATACAAAGGAAAGGGAGAAAAATTATACTTTTCTAATATTAATAGTCTATCATTTGTATATGTAAGTTTATGATAAGTTATTATCCAGTTTTAATGATGATTCAATCGATCAATTATTATATCTATATAATAAATCTGTTAGCTTGAAGATAGGGTTTACAAAAATTTTAGTGTTAACATAACAAAAGATTTCCAACAAGACAGGCTCAAAACTTAAAACAGTTTGTATCTTAAAATGTTGAGTGTCATCTGCGGAATTAAGCGCAAAGCATTCTACCATGATGCGCCTGGGCGCTGTCCCAGCCGTGGGAAAAACCGCTGTTCTATGTTTTATTTATATAAAAGTTTTATGAGTCTAAATCCAAACGTAACGTCAAAGCTGACATAACATAGCGGATTACACGATCGCTTGATTACAGAATTATGCACAATTTCACACCACAAACCGCGAACAAGCTAATCAATCGCTAAACCGGCCAGTAAGAGCCATTCATCTGCGTTTATGAGTGCAATTTGTTGGCTTGTAACGAGCATTATCGATGCAGGCTTCGGTTGCTGCAACATCTAGTGGTGTCCACTAGTGGTAAGACTTGCGCAATCCTCTTTATTATACGTACGTATAGTAATTTTAAGGGACATGCTTTATTTTTTATAGACAATGTTGGGTGAAACTCGACTGCCACACCGGAGTCTTTAAATATACGCAGAGTTTATGCAAAGTACAGTCACATTTCACGCAAGAACAGTATTTTTTTGCATAACTTAATTACTCCACTACATATAGTTTATACCTAAATTCCGGCTCAGTTTCCAATAACTAGATATAACTCTCGTTTCCCAACCAATGCTCCGAGCTAAGAATTATTATGGCCATAAATAAAGATCAGTATTCTATGTATTCATGAAACGTATGTCAGCTGGCTTATAGCTACCGTGTATTGGGCAATGTCACGCAGCTTTAGTTATTACGAAACTAAACTATCTAATTGGAGCCGACGATGGATGGCTCCACTCGGTCTCTCGGGTACTCATTTAAATAACCTCCCAACAGAATTAGTTACGCAGGACGACTTACCAGTAGCCCACTTTAGTTTTATTGTCGAAACGTGTCGATGTGACTAACTAACTAACTAAAACTTCAAGCCAGTTCCCAGTCGATGTGACAATTCGTTTAAATGCAAGTATGGCTATTTCAGCAATCTGGGTGCAAGCCGACGCTGTTTATGTAAAGTGAAATCCGTCGTGAGATGAATGCGTAGATAACATTTGCTCGGGCGATAATTTTGCACTATTTATATTCTAGAATCTGAAATGTACCTAAATAGGCAATTATTCTGTTTGTGCGAAATGTGTAATTTTACTGACTCACTCTTAGCTCCAAAAGTTATGCAGATTTTGATGCAGCAGACCCAGAAACAATATTAATCTGTAAGCTTAGACTAACATGAGCTAAAGTTTAGAGGGTACTTTTTAAAAAATGTAAAGGAAATAGCGTTTCAATAGCAATAGTATGTCAGTGAATTGACTTGACCACATCAATCAACCTCAATTTTACATACCAATTATTTTCATTCCTTATACGGTACCATTTTTTTATATTACCTAGATTTTTAGGCGCATATTTGTTTTTTGTTCGGCTATCGTTATATTGCTTTCGAAATAATATGTATATGTTGTATCGTGCAACGCTATTAATTTTGCTGAATTTCAAAACAAAGACCGAAGATCAGACAGAAAGACGTAGGAACTTTTTGTTAGGGGCTTTTAATAATGTAATGTTTAGTCAGTTACATTTATAAAACTAATAATATGTACAATTACATTTATCAACTGTACGAGTATAATAATGATATCACACTAATTCTTCATTTGATGCACACTTAACGATAAAGAGCGGTGGTAGCTCATTGTCAAGGACACGCCCCTCTTAACCGAGGGGAGCGGGTTCAAACCCGTATTTATACCTACCACTAGCTCGGCAGTGAGGGAAAACATCGTGATCTTATCTTATATTATAAAACTATGGATCCGGAATACTGACCAATGTAATTGTTCGCGCAATCTATGCACTTAAGTTAAGAAATGTGCGGCTTTGCGTAAGAATTGAGTATTTTTAATCATTGCGATCTGATTAACACTAAATATGAGTGGTTTTCGTAACTAAATTTTAAATTGGAGCTAGTGGCTTCATTGTCTACCATCTATACCTACTTATAATAAATCTGTAGAGAGGTCAATTCTGTACATGAAATATATTTTCAAAATAACTATCAGGGGGTGATTAGTGATCGATACTGATTCCAAAAATGCAATCAGTAAAATTTTTGTCTGTGTCTGTCTGTCTGTCTGTATGTTCCTTATAGAAACAAAAACTACTCGACGGATTTTAACGAAACTTGGTACAATTATTCTTCATACTTCTGGGCAGGTTATAGTATACTTTTCATCACGCTACAATCAATAGGAGCAGAGTAGTGAAGGGAAATGTTGGGAAAACGGGAGAAGTTACTCCATTTTTTAAGCTTCACAAGTCGCGTGTGCAGCCTTAATGGTTAAAGTTACATAGAAATCATGTATGACGGAAATAGTCTTTATAATATTAACCATAAACGCGGGTGACACCGCTGGCACAGCTAGTTAATACTATATTTATTGTATACTAGCTGTGCTAGTATACAATAAATATATTATGTTATATAAAGATTAGACGTTTATGGTTAATGTTGTATAGCATATAGCCTTCCTCGATAAATAACACAGATATAATTTTTTCACTACTTTTTCACAATTTGCCATCTAACCTAGCCTAGTTTTATTTTTGGCTAAATATGGTTGAAGGGGCTTGCTGCCCTATTGACTCTGCCTACCCCTTCGGGGATTATGGGCGTGATGTTACGTATGTATGTAATTTTGGAAATCGGTCCAGTAATTAATCAAACGAACAAATCTCAGCTTTATATATTATATATAGTGACGAGATGGATGTATGTGACCCGGCATACGAATAGTCAAAGTATTAAATATCTTGGCTTGGGTGTTAATTAAGTTCATTAATCAAATATTTATGCTATTAATTTTATATTAAAGCTTTTAAATAAGGTTTTTATTTTAAACCATATTCACACATTAGGAATATTAATAACTAGCTGTGCCAGCGGTGTCACCCGCGTTTATGGTTAATATTATAAAGACTATTTCCATCATACATGATTTCTATGTAACTTTAACCATAAAGGCTGCACACGCGACGGAAGCTTAAAAAATGGAGTAACTTCTCCCGTTTTCCCAACATTTCCCTTCACTACTCTGCTCCTATTGATTGTAGCGTGATGAAAAGTATACTATAACCTGCCCAGGAGTATGAAGAATAATTGTACCAAGTTTTGTTAAAATCCGTCGAGTAGTTTTTGTTTCTATAAGGAACATACAGACAGACAGACAGACAAAAATTTTACTGATTGCATTTTTGGCATCAGTATCGATCACTAATCACTCCCTGATAGTTATTTTGAAAATATATTTCATGTACAGAATTGACCTCTCATTAGATTTATTATAAGTATCGATGTTTATATAATTAAATTAAATAATTTTGGTTCTGTTCCACGTTCGGGCTGATAACATACAAATTGTAAATTGTTACCTACTTATATATTTGCTAAGCCCAAAAGGGTATCATGACGTTCCTATTTATGTTATTTAAGAGCTGCTGTAAACTCATGAATGCAATAAATTGACTATACATATACGTATACCAGCATATCTAATAAGGATTTAGGGGCTGGTGCATTTGTAATTCGCGCAGTTATCATAAATCGTTAAAGTTTTTTACCACAATGATAAGGACCCTTTACGGTTAGTTGAAGCCGGCAGGAACAATGAACTACTTATAAGCTACAAATTGAAACGGCCTTCGTGATTAAATTCATAATTTATGTGGCGAGTGCCTAAACCCAAATTAATCTACGGTAAACTGTTTACGATATTACTATTCGAGACGGAGTATTCACCTTTAATAAATTAGATAATGTGCAAAGCGTTGTAAATTATATGTTTTAATGAACTCGACAAGCTCGATGGCGCATGCGGTAGTGACCCTGCCCCATGCGCCAAGAGTTGTGGGTTCGATCCCCACCTAGGACAAACATTCGTGTGATGAATACTTGTGTTTGTTCTGTGTCTGGGTGTTAATATCTATTAATATTTAAGTATATATTTGTAATACCACTGTTGATTCTGACATCCGTAACACAAGTGCTCAAGCTACTTACCTCGGAGTCAGATCAATGTATGTGATGTAGTCGGATATATATATATAATGAAGAGTTAATTTAAACGAGCGTATGGCGAAACCGGCAGAGCAGTTAAAACGTAACTAGTAAAGTTGCGTCATACAAGAAAGTTTTATGAGCGAAGATTTAAGTATTCTATAATTTTGGGGAGCAACGACTTTTAAGTTATGCCGCATATTTTACTCTTAATCTAGATAGGAAATATTATTTCAGCTTTATACTTGTATTTCCTACAGGGAATACTTATACATACACACATAACATCACGCCCATAATCCCCGAAAGGGCAGGCATTGTCAAAGGGACAGTGTAGGCCCCTTCAACCACATACAGCCTCAAATAAAACCAGGATGATTTAGTTGGAAAATATGAAAAAGTAGTGACAAGTGGCTAGCTTGTCGCCTTTGCTATCACATACCCAAAACCCCATATACAATTAGTCGCATATTACGACGTGCTAGGCAAGAACCACAGTTAGCACGTTCTTTTTAAGTCCCAGACCAACATGGGAATACTAGTTAGTATTGAAAAATCTAACTAACTAGTTTTACACCATTTCCCTAGGTAAGCAGAGAGAGCATTGAAGCACCAAATTTAGATTCCAATTATTTTTAACAATTTATTGCTCTATAATGGATACATATACAAGGTGGTGTATAAATATTAGAACATTATAGACCCTGTAAGGGCACTGCAATTTGAGAGAGGATGATTCTAACTATTTGTGTATTTTTTTTAAAAGGAGCGAATAATATACATATATCCTAATTATATAAAAATATTTTATATAACCTGTGTACTTGCAAAAGTATGTCCAATATAAGATCTTTAATACTACACTTGGGTACTATACGCTAGTTAAATAATCAGTAATTTTATAACTGCAAACAGGGAGAAAACAATTATTCATGAAAATTGTAGTGCAAGATTATTTTACTGATCAAATACCGCAGAATATATCTCTAATGTACTACATTGCTGTACCTGTACGAGATTATTTCAGTTACTGATGAGTTACCAAGCATGAATTACTAAGCAGCATGCTCACAGCCGGACATGATATTTCCGAGCGATCCCGCTACGCTGTCAGTTGAACAGATTACAAATTTGCATCCTGCTTTGAACTTAGCAGAGTAATAGAAATAAGACGGCTCACGGAAGTACCTACAGTTGAATTAAATTTTACTACAAATTATGATATGATACTACAAATTACGTTGATCACCAGACGCTGCTGATGAAATTACGGCATTACGGTGTTACGAGTAGGTCACTTGATCTACTCCGATCATATTTATCTGACAGGATTCAAAGGGTTAATATCAATGGAACTGACTCTTCTGGTGCTCCTTTATCCATGGGGGTGCCACAGGGCTCAATATTAGGGCCTTTACTTTTTTTAATTTATATAAATGATCTTCCGTACTATACGAAAGATCTGTGTGAGATAGTGTTGTTTGCTGATGACACCTCTCTGATTTTCAAAGTTGACAGAAAACACCCAAATGTTGACGACGTAAATAATGCTCTCTCTCACGTACTACATTGGTTCACGATTAATAACCTACTTTTAAATGCTGGTAAAACTAAATGTGTTAAGTTCACAATGCCTAATGTTAAGCAATCAAATATTAATTTAAACATGGGTGATGAACCTATTGAAATAGTTCACTCAACAGTATTTCTGGGCATTACCATTGATTCTAAACTGCAATGGGGCCCTCATATTGCTGCTCTAGCGGGAAGACTTAGTTCCGCAGCATATGCCGTAACAAAAATACGGAAATTGACTGATGTTGGAACGGCAAGATTGGTTTATTTTGGCTACTTTCACAGCGTAATGTCGTACGGCCTTCTGATGTGGGGGTCTGCTGCTGACATACAAAATATCTTTGTATTGCAGAAGCGGGCTATCCGCGCCATATATGGCCTTAAACCACGGGATTCGCTTAGGGAGGTATTTATAGAAGCCAATATATTAACCGTAGCATCGCAATACATGTTTGATTGTATTATGTATGTACGCAAGAACTTTAATCTCTTTTCCAAAAAATCTGACCATCATAGTTTGAATACCAGGAATAAACACAAGCTTGTCGTTCCACATCTTAGACTTCATAAAAGCAGTAATTCTTTTGTGGGGCTTAGCATTAAGTTATTTAATAAGTTACCAGATAAGGTAATTCAAATGCCCGTTCATAAATTCAAATCACATATGAAAACATTTTTCATGAAAAAGGGCTATTATAGAATTGAAGACTTTTTCAATGACAGGAATTTGCAGTCTGCGCTCTAATTCTTGCATGGTCTACTCTCCTATTGTAATGTATTACATTCATTATATTTGAATTATATAAATTTGTAGAAGTAGATATAAAGTAGCATTGTTATTGTATACATGGCGATTTAAAAGAGTAACTACCGAGTTTCTTGCCGGTTCTTCTCGGTAGAATCAACGTTCCGAACCTGGCGGTAGAATATTTATTTTGTATTATTATGACTATTCATAAGTGCTTTTGTGGAGCCTACATGAATAAAGATATTTCTATTTCTATTTCTATTTCTATTTCTATGTTGTAAATCTAGAAAGAGTAGGGAGTATAGATAATAATAATAATAAATAATAATTAAATTATCCGGACTGACACACCAATTCCCTAGTTCCAAACTAAGCTATAAGCTTTTCCTATGGGTACTAGGTGAACGGATAGACATACTTAAATACGTTTATAAACTACCATGACTCGAGTACAAATGTCCATGTTCATCACACGTAACATTTGCCCCTAGCGGGATTCGAACCAGCGACTCTTGGTTTCGTGTCCAGAGTCTCTAACCACTCGACCAACGAGCTTGAAATGTTAAACTGAAGTTTGTGCGCTATTTAAAAGTTTATGAGTTATAGTACTACTGTCAATTTGATCATAACAGATATTAAAATAATCCAAAGTAATAAGCGTGAGGCTTTTACTGTTGTTGAACTGTGGAAGTTCAGAGGAGTAGACGTAGAATGCCTCCCATTCTCTCAAGCTTTCGCGTTTGTACATTACTAGCAGCGCCCCGCGGTTTCACCCGCATAGTTTCCATTCCTGTAGTAATATGGGGATAAAATATAGCCTATGTTACTTCCGGATAATGTAGCTTTCTAATGGTGAAATCATTTTTGAAATTTGTTTTTGAGTTTATTCATTACAAACATACTCACACACAAAAATACAAATCTTTCCTCTTTATAATATTAGTATAGATTAGAATGATACCTGACAAGGGAAAGCCCGACCTTATCCCGGTCGGACATTCTGTACAG
The DNA here is from genome assembly GCA_951394215.1 of Glyphodes perspectalis. Classification (NCBI taxonomy): domain Eukaryota; kingdom Metazoa; phylum Arthropoda; class Insecta; order Lepidoptera; family Crambidae; genus Glyphodes; species Glyphodes perspectalis. Next base: position 728,366 of record OX596203.1, on the reverse strand, counting down.
TTGCAGCTAACTGTTCCAGTAAGGCGTACTCACGATTGCGATTTACCTCCGTATCGATATCGCGGGCCGGCGCGTGCGCAGATCTACCTGATTCTCGCATTTGCACCCGGAATGGAAACTATACAACTGATGGTCAGATTTCTAGCATTATTGCTTCCACCTTTCTATTGCATCTATACTTCTTGACACATTTCGCAATGTTTTTTTTCGTTGCTTAGCATTATATTACGCAGACTATTTTAAACAGAAATTTGTGATTTAGTAAAAAAATACTTTAACTGGTGTTTAACACGATCCATAAACGCAGTATGGCTGAGTAAAAAGATAAATATTTTCAGGTAGTAGGTAGCCAAATAAATATTAAAGAATTTAGGTAAATGACCGCTTATAGTGGTATTTAATAAATATAGGTACGCTGCATGGCGGTTTTTAATAAATATAGCTAAACAGAATATTCACAATAACAACCTGTAAACAATTTAACTTGTTACTAGCTAACCGTTAAGAATTAATGGCCACGTCGTACTTAGGAATTCACTTGAAACTATTCTGTTGAATCAAATTCCGTTTTAAAGAATCTACTGCGTGTTTCTCCAGTTGGAGTTTAAGTATGTTTCCCTTCCGCCACTTAATTAATGACAGCACAGGATGCATTAACGGCCGGTGTCATTCCACCTGTGCGGCTGTCGGAGGGCGATGCGTCTGTTTCGTGAGGGTCGGTGCCCTTAATTTACGACAAAATCAAATATGACGTTTACGTCATAAGGTTGTGCATATTGCGTTTGTAAGTAATATGGCTAAGCTACTAAGTTTTAAGGCCAATCAGCATAAACTTCAACAGAAGATTAGTAGCAGAGAACTATATAAGTTTGCTTCAACTTGATTCTAAAATAATCAGTCTGATTTCGTGACTTTATGTATGAAGGTATAATAAGTCTCCATACATTATAGAGGTACTTGTTTAGATCACAGGATCTATCCATGTTAATTATAAATAATTAGGGCATTTATTTGTATACCTAAATTATTTATGATATCTCCGCTCTTACGAAATTGAAGAGAAAATCGCATAAATTTCAAAAAATCTTGAAATGTCAGCCTAAAGATTGAGATAATCCGAGTTTAAAGTGAGTGCTGTTTTTTAACTGTATATAATAGACCTAAGCTATAAAGTTCAGTATTAAGAACGAAACTGGTTAACGAAGAACCATTTTCCTTTTAACACCTGTACTAGGGGAGCGGAAACTGTAGTTACTTGTGCGTAAGAGCACGGTTCGACGCGCATGGCGGCATTGCGTTTGTCAAATGCGTAAGTTCCGGTATCGTTAAAATAGTTGCTAATAAGAAATATATCTAAAAACTTAATTAAAAAATACTTACAAATCTATAGCTAAAAATAATATATATTTTTGTAGGATTTAGAAAGTACCTTACATTTATTTTCGTTCCACGGAACATAGTACCTACTTTACAATAATAGTCCATCACGAAAATACAGTTTATTATGTGAAAATGTATGTACATATATTTTCGCCCACATATGTATCTCAAGAAAAAGTTCGTTTTATCTTCCATACTCCAAATTAATACCTAGGTTTTCCATTCCCAATGAGACCGTTATAATACGCGTTCATCGCCATGTTAGTTGAAATGGTTAATGTATTACTCAATCTCATGCCAAATGGAAGCCTGCGATCAGGTGTGGTAAACGTTTTTACAATTTATTTTTACGTTTCCGATGGAACCTGATCCTTTTTGAAGTCGATTAAATTAGTTCAGCAGATTATTTTACCTACTAGCTTTTTCAAGTTGCTAATATAAATCAAAATGTTTGCAAGTTCGGGTGTCCGTCTATCCTCATGCTATTGCCTACGCCTGTACAATATTGGATGAAATGCCCCACACATATAGATGACATAACACGTAGACAAGAATTACCAACCCACCTTTGTGTTCCCGTGGCTTGAATTCCCCTTTTGGCTTAATTTCTGATATGTAAGTAAACGCATTGACAACAAGAAAATAGCATGGACAGTAGATAAGTAATGTACGACAGAAGAGGATAGTTTTATTAGCTATATTTTCGCTTCCATATTATAGGTAGATTATTCAGCCACCCTTCGCCACCCCTAACTGAGATGGTATCTGATCTGCGCTATCAGTGTGCGCACGCGCACCGTGCTATCGGCGATCGCGGCGCGCGTCGCGGATGCAGCCATAATGTATGATTTATTGCGCTTATCAAGATGCCCATATAGGCTCTGCAAGACTTTCGCAGCGTTATACATATGTATAACTCGTAATATGGTTATTTCTAATAAATATACAGATTTCTCGACGTCTTGAAGTGTAGAACGTATTCGCCCACATTTCATGACGGAAAAGATGGTCTGTGAATGAATTAATTAAATCCGTCTATAATATTCAATAATAATCCCGGAAAATGAATACATACATACACATCATTACACTTGTAATCCCCGAAGGGGTCAAAGGGGCAGTAATCTCCCTTACCCATATTCCATCAAAAATATTAAATAATGGCTGGGCTGGGTGAGATTGAACATCGTAAAAAGAAGTGACAAGCTAGCTCAGCGCTTACACAATCACACTAAAAATCGATATACCGATTCGTCTTTTACGACATCCTAAGAACATAGTTGGCATATTTTTTCCCAGACCAATATGGGACATTAGTAAAGTTAGTTAATTTATTTGGTGGCTATGAAAGTATTATTAGACATATTAGCTCCTATAAAAATCAATAAAAGAAAGTATATATACGCCCCCAACATTATTTACTACGGTAGCAAAAATTATGTTATTAAAAAGTTTTGTAATGTATTTGCCGGAATACATTACACGGTACCTCGTCAATCAGATCGTACTTATTGGTTATGCTTCAAATGTTCTATTTCTTAAATAAATTAAGTATATAGGTGAATGATCATGAGAGTTATTTTTTTGGTATTTTCACAAAAATGTAAATAGCTTCTACTTGTTATGTGTCGCTTCCCATCATTGTTCCTCGCGCCCTTCGCTCCCACAGCGGTGATGCTGCCGGATCACGCGAGGCGATAATCTGATGATGGCGGGGTCCTCAAGTGGCAGTCAGTGCTCCGTTACACAGCTCCTTTGTTGCGTGAGCGTGATTATAGTTATTTGCGTTTTATTCAGTTCACGGCGGATGGGCGGTTTTCACGCGGTCTACATGCGACGAGGTCAGAACCTTAAGTAGATAAGAAGTGGATGTGGAATTAGGTTGGCGGTTTCATTACTCAAACGTGCGTATGAGCTCTGTCTAAGCCGCTATAACAGACTTGACCTTAAGCCAACGCTTTCGTTACCTCAAGGTCAGATCTGTATAGGAAACAAACATTTATAAATTGGTTCTGTATCTATGAATTAGGTTTGTGATATGTCCGTGGTGGTGTGTGTTAAATTCTTAAACAAAATGTGTTTTAAGTTTGTGACTGAGCAATATAGAATCTCTTTTCTTTACATAATCAAAGTGTATCTTTGGTTATAGTTGTTAAATAACCTGCTTGCGGTGCTATAACATCGCCCTAAACCATTTCTCCTTAACACGGGCAATGCATCATAAACGCTGTTTCGTGGCGCAACAATGTGCAGGATTTACTCCCGCGCAGATCGCGCTCCTTGTAAATAACTCATTTACAGCGCTTCCCCTCGCCCGTACACCGCTACGGGATACCAGGGAAGAGAGAGTAGGCTATATTAAAACTTATCTCTATCTCTTTCTATCCGATCATTATCCTGCCGCTATTATTGCCGTCATCACAATTTATTACTGTTTTATTATTTGTAAAAGAGAAAAGGCTTTTTTAAATTGACCTTTTATGAAAAGGGACGCTCAAACTACATAAATGTAGTGACAGAAAAAGACTTTGAAGGTTACATGTAGAAGGAATTGTGTAATATATAAGTAGGAAAATATTCAAAGGTCCTTTCTTTTTTTAATTGTTTGAAATGAAATATATTTTTTTGACCGAAGATAATGAATTTATGACACCAAATTCATAAAAGTAATTTATTTGGAATCAGAAATATATAAATACGAGTACAAATAAACTAAACTAAACTAAAGCCGCCTTCACCACATGAATCCCTTGAGTGGGGTAAATAAAATATATCCGTATGTATATGATGTAGCTTATCATCATCTTTCTAGCGTTATGTCCCGTGCTTAGACAGAGACCATGATCCAGGATTTAGTGAGTCTGGTAATTACATTGAAGCGACTGCAGATCTGACCTTTATAACCCTAAGATAGGAAAACCAGACATTTTTTTGAATCATGGTTACAAATCCAAAGTTGTTTTAATTTGCAGGTTTCATCACGATGTTATCCTTCACCGTCGAGCTAGTGGTATAAATACGTACATAGACTTGAAAAATCCAGAGGTACGTGCCCGGGTTTGAACCCGCACTCCTCGGTTAAGAGGCGTGTGTCCTTACCATTGAGCTACCACCGCTCATATAATGTAGCTTATAATATCTTTATATGTATGGTGTTCCATCTATTCGTGTGCTGCACATACTAGTAACTAGTAAGACACACGGAATCCCATCTCATATCAAAACCGGGCAAGCCAGTACACTAACTATTGATACGAGGCCTCAGCGCAATTCCATATGTCTTAGCTTATTTAATTAAGCCGATTGAGTGGAGGCGGCCTATTAGCCGTAATGTGCAAGCGGAGTGCATCGTACAAATTGCATTACTCGGTAAGTGCAAGGATGCGGCGGGTTTGTATTAAGGATATTAATTAATTTTTCCTTCTTTCTTTCAGCCAAGAAAGTTCGGAAAATATTGAGTAATATTTGAAATAGGGGATGAGATACCACCAATTGCTGACGAACTTTTTAAGAACAGTCGAAATGGAATATTTCTATGGATGTTGCCAGGCATTTGCATGTTATATATACACGGCATACGAACATCAACTGGCTGGTTATTTAATAATATTAAATTAAAATAAAATGGAATCTGATTTTGTAGGTATCTAATTAAAAACAATATGTTGTTTTAAACCCACGATGTCTTATAATCGTTTATATATTCTATAATTCAAAGTTCTAAATAAAAAAGGTATATTCATCGATAAACCTTCTACTGTTAGACATGCTGTTCGTTAATTAGCTTTGTACTATTCATTCATATGCCATATTAAACTTTTATTTACATTTCTTGAAATTAATGTACATGACAAGTAAATAGTTCAGCTTATATCAGAGCGGCATGTTGCTGAATGCCGGGCGTACTTGCATAGGTGTCTGCGCAGATTTCATTGCCGCGACTCCCACGAGAATAACTCGTCTGGAGCTGTGACTGCTGTGGTCGCGACTGGCCCACACTAGTGGCGCTATACGGATGCAAATACGATTTTAATGAATCTACATATATTTAAGTATTGGAGCAAAAATCTTATAAAATTCTAATAACAGGAAAACGGTGAGAATTAAATTTTCTTTATGATATTAGATATAAACTTGCTAATATATAAATACTTCTATTTGGGTTCGTCTATGCAACTAACTATCGTTCCTATTAAAACTGAAGTATTATCGGAAAGAAAATCTATACTTATAATAAATCTGTAGAGAGGTCAATTCTGTACATGAAATATATTTTCAAAATAACTATCATGGGGTGATTAGTGATCGATACTGATGCCAAAAATGCAATCAGTAAAATTTTTGTCTGTCTGTCTGTCTGTCTGTCTGTATGTTCCTTATAGAAACAAAAACTACTCGACGGATTTTAACGAAACTTGGTATAATTATTTTTCATACTCCTGGGCAGGTTATAGTATACTTTTCATCACGCTACAATCAATAGAAGCAGAGTAGTGAAGGGAAATGTTGGGAAAACGAGAGAAATTACTCCATTTTTTAAGCTTCCGTCGCGTGTGCAGCCTTAATGGTTAAAGTTACATAGAAATCATGTATGACGGAAATAGTCTTTATAATATTAACCATAAACGCGGGTGACACCGCTGGCACAGCTAGTATCAAATAAAAGAAGAAAGTAATTTTTTCTTGTTTTCCAAAAAAGTAATAATGAAATAAGTGAGAATAATTATAGCAATTTAAATCTAAAACCATACATTAAGTCAAGCTAATTGTCAAGATCTTGAGATAAATATAACTCGCGATATCTTTAACATTGAGTATTATTCTATCAAATAATAAATTTATCGATTTTAATTTACTATTGAACAGCTGACACCGATAGGTATACTCTGACCCGACGCAGAGCGGGTCGTATCGCGTCGCATCGGCTTTTTGCTCTTATCTACATATGTGCAAGCGCACGCAGGGTTGATAGAAAGGTGGAAATAGAAAAAATACGTATTTGTAATTATTAAACTAATGCAGGATTAACTTCTTCTGAGTACTTATACTAAAGAGTTCGAGTTATTGCGCCAATAAATTATCATATTCATATAATATTATTAGTGCGCAAATATATTATTACTACTCAAACGTAAAACAGCTAGACCTAATATCTATCTAAATATCTGTACTGTTAAAGCATAAAGGTATGTATAAAAAAATGCATATATTTTAACTTGTAGATAAAGTAATACAATATACGGTATATTTTATACCAGACTAGCAGTGCCCCGCGGTTTCATCCGCGTAGTATCCGTTCCCGTGGGAATACGGGGATAAATATAGTCTATGTCACTCGTTGATAAAGTAGCTTTCCATCGAAATACAATTATTCAAATTGTTTTAGTAGTTTCGGAGTCTATTCGATACAAACAAACAAACAAACAAATAATCAAATCTTTCTTCTTTAAAATATTATTATTTTATATAACAGAAAAAACCTGATCAAAAGCCCGAAACCCACTCAGGCGCAGTTACAGAAAAAAGCTGATATTTATTATTGTTTACTTCCTTATGTGTCTTGTTTTAAATAAATAAATATATCACTCGCATCGATAAAAACGCTAAAAGCTACCAGCGTCAACCTTAAGCACGGCGCGGGCCCAGATCGATTACAATCATTCAATTGTAGCGCTCGGCTTTTTGCGGCGTGCGCGGGCGCAGCGGTCCGCTCGTCGCCAAGGTCGCGCCGCAATCCGCGACCCAGCGCTTGGCGGCTAATCGATTAGAGATTAACCTTTTTCGTTGCTGTTGTTAAGAGCGGCCTAATGCAAGAGGCTCACGGTCAATAAGTATAAAAAAAGTTTCAACAACTCGCTTTGTCCAAACAATTGTCGACATGTTTTTTTTATAATTGGGACTGACAACATCAATTTCAAACACTAATGAAATATTAAAGCTGGTTCATTATATTTTGATTCAAAACTCCATATCAAAATGCTATTAGTTAATAATAAGAGGTTCACGAGAATGTGAAAAACTTGACTAATATAAATAAATAAATATCCGACTACATCACATATGTACATTGATCTGATTCCGAGGTAAGTAGCTTAAGCACTTGTGTTACGGATATCAGAATCAACAGTGGTATTAGAAAATATATACTTAAATATTGGATAAAACACCCAGACACAGAACAAATACAAGTATTTATCACACAAATGTTTGTCCTGGGTAGGAATCAAACCTACAACTCTTGGCGCATGGGGCAGGGACACTACCGAATGCGCCAGCGAGCCAGTTAACTGTTCAATTAATTGTCATGTTTCAAAAGACTATCAAAACGTATTACTTTTACAGATCTTTTATTTTGTGAACGCACATTTGTGATATAACTAACTGCAATACTATAACGCCGACTAAAACAAATAATATTTGAGCCCGAACCTTGTTTAAGAGCATGCTCCTTTAAATTATTTTTAGACATCGCGCTGTTGTAACGATAAATGATAAAAATAAGATGAGGCCTGTCGCACGCACTCATCCATTAATCACAATTTATTTGCATGCCATATATTATCGCGATAGGCTACAATGACGTGATTGACAAAGTAATTAAAAGTAATTGAAATGAAAAAGTGCAAGCGGCCGTCCGTAATGGAGCTGACGGCTTCGCATTGAGCGCACTTTTTGTGGCGCACGCTGCGCCGGCGCACTGTCTACAGTACTGACACATTTAACAGGGCGAAATGTGATGTCTTTTGCACACAAGGATTGCATTTTTACATTTGACTGGTTCGATGGCGTATTCGGTAGTGACTATACCCCATGCGCTAAGAGTTGTGGGTTCGATCCCCGCCCAGGGGAAACATTTGTATGATGAATACTTGTGTTTGTTCTGTGTCTGGGTGTTTATATCTAATATTTAAGTATATATTTGTAATACCACTGTTGATTCTGATTTAAGTAACACAAGTGGTAAGCTACTTAGCTCGGAGTCAGATCAATGTATTGTCAGATCAGATGTAGTAGAATATTTATTTATTATTTTTAAAGGATTACGAAGGCGGGAATATATAAATTTAATAAAAACAAATGCACATTTCAACTCTAGGCACGAAAATACAAAGTTATATTGGTGGTAAACCTACATATTTACTACTTTAATTACTTGATTCGCAGTAAATATATCATGGTTTACCTAACATGCAAATATAACTATATAATAATATGTATGTATATAAAAATTTCGTGTCACAGTGTTTATAACCATACTCCTCAAAACGGCTGAACCGATTTTGATGAAATTTTATAGTTGTACACTTTGTAGGTCTAAGAATAGGTTGTTCCATTTTTCATACCCCTAAGTGATAAGGGTGATCCACCCCAAAGCTATAACTTGAGAACGGCTTTACCGATTTTGGTAATTATTTTTTAGTTGTGTTTGTTATTGTCAAGTGAAGGTTCTTATGAAAGAAAAATAAAAAATAAAATAGGTATTGAAAATCCGAGAACGGGGCGTTACAAAATGTGCCGGGTCAGCTAGTTCATATATATAAATTATAGGTATGTATACGAGCATGCGTTAACTGTCAATACAAGTGTTCGCTTTGTGCTGATAGCAACGCGTTGACAAGCGAGCTCGTTATCGCATCATCGCGCCTCGCCCCGACACGTTATCGTGAGGCAACTTGTCGCCGTATCGCGGCAACTTGTCGCCGTAGCAAGGCAACTTGTCGCCGTAGCGAGGCAACTTGTCGCCGTATTGTCGACAACTCGTTAGAGCGGTGGTAGCTCAATGGTAAGGACCCTCGCCTCGCTCTTAACCGAGGAGTGCGGGTTCAAACCCGGGCACGTACCTCTGGATTTTTCAAATCTATGTACATATTTAAACCACTAGCTCGACGGTGAAGGAAATCATCGTGATGAAACCTGCAAATTCAAACAACTTTGAATTTGTAACCATGATCCAAAAATTGTCTGGTTCCCCTATCTTAGGCTTACGAAGGTCAGACCGGCAGTCGCTTCAATGTAATTACCAGACTCGCTAATCCTGGATCATGGTCTAAGCGGACCCCGTCTAATCACGGGACATAACGCTAGGAAGATGATGATGTCGGCAACTCGTTGCCATCGCGAACTTGGAGTCGCGAGACATCGCGCGTCTGGTGGGAAGTAGCTGCGATCAATGGTGGCATTTAAAGCGGTATATCTGTTACTGTAAAAGCCCGTATATTGGTCAATCTTAGGTTTTACTAGTAAATCTTAGGATTGACCGACATGAGTTGGTAAATGTAAACATTTCTAGGTTAGGTTATATTATATTATGGGTTAGTTAGGTTAGGTTTATTAACCTGATTGAAGAAATACCTTACCTAACCTAACCTATAATATAATCTAATCTTAGTTAGGTTTGGTTAGGTAAAATTTTCGAAGTAAAGAATTCTAAGATTTACTAAGTAAATGGTGGTAAAAGTTCGAATTGTACACCTGTTCGGACTTTTACCGTTAAGAGTTGGTAAATCTTAGGTTTTACTGGAAAATCTTAAAATTTACCATAGTTCGAGCTATTACAGCAACATATCCATTAAATAGCTTTGATGAAGCTCTCGCATCGGACACAACTTAAGGTCCGACATTAGCACTGTAAAACAAATAGTTCTGGATAAAGCTGAGTGGTGTAGCGTGGATTTCTGTCACCCGGGGCAAGTCTAAATTTTATGTGAAATACTCGATTTTCCGCCGCCCTACCGACATAACACCAACATGACAGTAACCCACATAATATAACGCCCATAATCCCCGAAGGGGCAGAGTCAAAAGGACAGCAGGCCCCTTTAAGCACATTCAGCCAAAATAAAACTGGGTTAGATGGAAAATTGTGAAAAAGTAAGTGACAAGTGGCTAGCTCGTCGCCTACACAATCACATACTTAAAACCCGATACCATTAGTCGCCTTTTACGACATGCTAGCAAGAAACACGGTTGGCAAATTCCTTTTAAGTCCCAGACCAACACGGGATTGTTTCTGATATCCGTAACACAAGTGCTTAAGCTACTTACCTCGGAGTCAGATCAAATGTATGTGATGTTGTCGGATATTATATATATATTTGTGTGATATATGAAGTGCGTGGGTAGTCGCTTAGTAAAATTTTTAACCGACTTTAAAAAAAGGGGGAGGTTTTCAATTCGATTTAACATTTTAACAATTGCATCACAATTTATTTTAGATTGTATTATGTATATATATAAAAACATTGACCAATTTCCTAAGAAGTCAAACACTCATAGTTTTAATACTTGAAATAAACACAAACTTGCTGTTCCAAACCATAGACTCCAGAAGAGTGGTAATTCATTTATTGGTCTTAGTATTAAAATATTTAATAAACTTCCAGAAAGTCTACTAGCATTACCTTCACATAAGTTCAAATTGTGCATTAAAGCGTTCTTAATGAAAAAGGGCTATTATAAGTTTGAAGACTTCCTAAATGATAAGCATTTATGTTTAACTTCATAATGAAGTGTTCACCTGCAGTGTTGTTACCTAATAAGTACCTATAGAATATTAAGCACGAAATTGTAAATCTTTGCATTTAAAAGAGTAACTATCGAGTTTCTTGCCGGTTTCTTCTCGATAGATTCTACCTTCCGAACCGGTGGTAATCCTTTTTTCTGTTTAAATTGACTATTTATAAGTGCTTTTTTGAAGCCTATATAAATAAAGAGATTTTGAATTTGAATTTTGAATTTGATTAAATTTTTTTATAGGTTTTTAATGTGGTGCCAATCCTATAGTATATTGTTTCGAACTACTTTCGACTGGCTCGATGGCGCATTCGGTAGTGGCCCTGCCCTATACGCCAAGAGTTGTGGGTTCGATTCCGACCCAGGACGAACATTCGTGTGATGAATACTTGTGTGTCTGGGTGTTAATATCCAATATTTAAGTATTTGTAATACCACTGTTGATTCTGATATTCGTAACACAAGTGCTTAAGCTACTTACGTCAGAGTTAAATCAATGTATGTGATGTCGTCGGATATTTATTTATTTATTTATTATATTATAACAAGACTTATGGTCTCATTACCAGTAACGAACACGACAGATAAATGGCCGGTGACCCAGTTGTTACATATAGCTTCGCGAAGACAATCCCATAGCGTTTCGAGTTCGGTGCCCGGCGAGGTTGGCAGCTGAATGCGCGCGCGCCGACGGCAGAGACAATGCCTGCCGAATTGTGTTGCGACCAGTCGCCAGGGTAGCGAGAAAAATCGCTACAAGAAATTATTTTAATTCCTCATCCAATACTAAATGGTTATTTTGTATAGAATCGTTTTACGAATCAACATTGTAAAGTATTTTTGTTAAAGTTTGAAGAACGAAATCCATCTTACTAATATTATAAACGCGAAAGTTTGAATGGATGGATTGATGTGTGGATGTTTGTTACACTTTTACGCAAAAAGTACTGCATGGATTTTAATGAAACTTTACAATAGTATAGCTTATATATTAGAATAACACATAAGCTATGTTTCATCGATGTACCACGCGAGCAACGCCGCGGACAAAAGCTAGTTTATTTTTACAAAACCAAAAGCTGTGTGGTTTGACGATAAACGCACTGACAAAACTGTTAAAGGCTAAGCTTGAAATTTATCTTAGAGGTCAGTCAGAGTGCAAGAATCGTTGTTGTCTTTGTCATCGCTCTTTTTACATTGGGAATGTCTTTTCATTCGCTCCAGTGTAGGCTCCGATTTCACAAAAAAGTGCGATCCCCTTATATCTCAGAGACTTGTGAAGATATGATATTCAAAACAGCTCAGAACACGCGTATTAACAAGAGCTGTGAGGTGAAAAAATATTTATTAGAGAAAGTCAAAAAAGAAAAAAATTATGGCCGAAATAAAAAAAAAAATTTTTTTTCGATTTTTTAATTTGGCGTTCGATCTTTTGGAAACGAAGAATGATATCAAGAAGTATAATCAGGCCTTATTATGCTGGTTAGTAAAAGGTAACGACGCGGGAACGAGCTAGCTTCAAGTAAATTTAAGTGATGTGAGGAGCCAGCTGTTCAGAGGAGGTGGCGCGTTGATGTCTAATGTACGCGGCGCGCGTTGATGTCTTTTGTTCCGACGAGCATCGTGCTGCATCCGGAGTCCAGACTGCAGTTATTTTATTGATTACTAGCTGTGCCCGCAATGTCAACTGCGTTTATGTTGTATATAGTTAATATTATATAGCCTATAGCCTTCCTCGATAAATTAACTATACAACACAAAAAAATATCTATTTGGCCTAGTAGTTTCTGAGATTAGCGCGTTCAAGCAAACAAACAAACTCTAGTTTTATATATTAGTATAGATCATCTTCCTAGCGTTATGTCCCGTGTATAGACGGGGTCCGCTTAGACCATGATCCAGGATTTAGCGAGTCTGGTAATTACATTGAAGCGACTGCCGATCTGACCTTCGTAACCCGAAGATAGGGGAACCAGACAATTTTTGGATCATGGTTACAAATCCAAAGTTGTTTGAATTGACAGGTTTCATCACGATGTTTTCCTTCACCGTCGAGCTAATGGTATAAATACGTACATAGATTTGAAAAATCCAGAGGTACGTGCCCGGGTTTGAACCCGCACTACTCGGTTAAGAGGCGCGTGTCCTTACCATTGAGCTAGCATTATTAACATTATATTATATATATATATATACACCGTGCTTTTTTTATCGTCTTACATCCGAAGCCCACTTTATATACCCGACATGTAGAACATCTTGGCAGTGTTATTTTTTTTTTATCGCTTTAAATTATACTACGGCAAAATAAAATAAATATTTCAATATAATTGTGAATCAACCTGTACACAATGTTTACGATTTAGTAACAACGAGCGCATGCGCGAGATGCGTATGCGGCCATTATTGTATTCTCTATTGGTTAAGATAAATGTCTCACACCAATCAATAATAGTCCACGTGGACTGATGACCAATCACGCGCTAGCCTTTTGGCCCCGCCTACGCATTCGTCACTTGCCCTTTGACACAAGAAAAAAATTCAGTCGTTTCTAGGAATCCGGATATGCGCACGCGCTATTGTGATTGTTATTTTTCGCGACTGTGAGTGTGACGATGAGTGACAGAAATTACGTTTACTTGCTCAGAGCTCCAATATGGAGTATTAACAAATAGTACGTCTGTACGCAGTGAGTGGGGATAATTTAAGCGAAGCAAGAAGTTACGGAATATGTTACGGAATCGAGGTGCTATCAACCCACAAGTGCCATGCTTCCAAGTCATTTTAGCAGCAACACAACGTTTAATTGACCATGGGCAATTCCGTACCCCAGCCTGTGCCCCAGCTCATGCACGAGGTGGAGGTAGACCCCGACATTCGCCTGTCCTCGAAGAGGATCTCTTACGATATTTCGAATTACTTCAATACAGGTAAAGCCCCTACACATGTACATAAATTTGTGATTTGTAAATAGGTAGGTAATTATTGTTATTAACGTAGATTCCAATTTTTTAATACACCTGAAACAATTTACTTTCTTAATTTGAAAATCACAAACCCATTTACGCGGTAAAATTATTTGATACAACTTCCTTTCCTACGTTTTCTGGAAAATAACTAATGAAATTGATTGATTAATTAACATTGTAGAATGTTTCCGGTGGTCCTAAGTCCGTAAAAGTATGAAGGGAAAATGAAAAGGATTAATCTGTTTTACCTGTTACTTATAAGTAAATAATTTGTCTTACTACACTATTCGGCCGCGGCCAGCTCCCGGGTGAATGAACTTTACGTCCGAGCGTGTTACGGGGTGTTTCAAAATGAATAGTCTGAAATAATTATTTTATAATTTTCTTATACTATTTGTATTGTTAAAAAAAAAATAACACTGCCAAGATGTTCTACATGTCGGGTATATAAAGTGGGCTTCGGATGTAAGACGATAAAAAAAGCACGGTGTATATATAAAGAGCAATACTACCTCAATATATATATATATATATATATGTATATATATATATTGAAATAATACTAACGGGACTGTAAGTATTTATGTACTACCTAAAGCATGTCGCGTTTCGTCCCGTTTTATTATTTATTGCTTAGTAAATACATCAATTGCTAAGTTACCATTGCACTAAACCTACTACCATTGTTTTAAATTAACTATTATTGACATAATGGGTTTATTTTTGCTAGATTATTATTGTAATATGAATAATTACGATACATTTGAAAATGTTTTAAGCCGATTGTAAATATTAATAAAATAATAGTGACTGATATTTTAAAACTGTTGGTAATTATATAAATTAGGTTTAAACCAAGCCCAATTTTTTTAAGTGCAATAAAGTTTAAGATAAAAAAATTAGACTTCTTTATTAAGGCTTCAGAGCTTATTCAGCTCCCACACTGTACATCGTAAAGTCGCACTACATCAAGTGTAACCTACAGTAATAAAGCTAATAAAGTTTAAGACCAAAACATATCTTGCGAAGGCTTTAGAGCTAATCATTGGTTTATGAAACCGGGCCCTCAAAGCCTCACAAGGTCAGCGCAGCTCCGCTCTACACAAAGCTCTACTTGCGAAGGTTACATTTCGCAGGCTCGAGCGCGGCACTCACCTTGGCCTCCAGGCTCTCGAGGTTGCCGACCCCGCCGCCCCCCGTCTCCAGGGTTTGCTGGAACAAACAGAGGAATAGAATCAAACAAACAAATAATGTATAGGAAGGTTCTACAGCTACGTCGTGAAGGGTTAAGAATGGGCTAGATGACTAAAAAATTCTGCTAAGTCCGTCAGTTAGATAATAAATAAATATTGAACACGTATTTTTTAATTTATTTGTCAAACAAACATTGACGAAGATACAATGCTTACAAGTTGCGCGTGACGTCACACCTACGTACAATTTATACAAAGTAGTGACGTCGCAAGCCCCCACTCCAAAACTTTGATGCTCATTATCTTTGTGATTTTTTGTTGATTGGATAAAGCGAAAAATATGTGTCTAGTATTTTTGTATAATCTAACTGACGGACTAAATATAATTATAGTTTTTTAATGCAGTCATCATCCCTATTGATAGGGTGCAACATGTGCGCGGTAAATACACGACTTAGGGTTAGTTACTGGCGGTAGAAACATTTATTTGTATCATGACTATTCATATGTGCTTTTGTAAAGCCTACATCAATAAAGATATCTCTATATCTATTTTGTCCTCTCTATATTGTCCCATGTTGGTCTGGGACTAAAAAAAAATGTGCCAACTCTGTTTCTTGCCGAGCATGTCGTAAAAGGCGACTAATGGTATGTCGGGTTTTGGGTATGTGATTGTGTAGGCGACGAGCTAGCCACTTGTCACTACTTTTTCACAATTTTCCATCTAACCCAGCCATCTGCCAACCCCTTCGGGGATTGTGGGCGTGATAATATGTATTAATACTACTTGTGGTAGTATTAATATTTAGTAGAAATTACTTTTTTTTATTTTTATTCATTTACTAATTTCTTTTTTCCCTACCACTGTATTTATTCCACTGTGAAGATATTTACAGAAAATAATAAGAATTATATAGACGGCCTAATTGAATTTAACTTTGCTAATGATTATACAGAGTAAATCTCAGACTACTTAAGAGACCCATTAAAATTTTACAAGCTCATACCTTCGCCCGAGTTTTTGCTGAGTTAATTAATTTACATTCGTTAAGTTTCTTACATTAACTCATCCGATTTAATTAGTCAAAGGTCATCGGCATCATCATTTTCTCTTTAAGGTGTAAAGCGATATATCACACTTTTTGTACAAACTAGCAAATAAACTTACCTAATTATTTCCGCTGTTTCTTTTATTCGTACTAAAATACTTTAGATGTAATACTTCTTAGTTCATTGAACTCGAGGAAAATCTTTAGGGTCCCGTTCTTAGAAGTGTACAATTAAAAATTCTTATATGAAAATTACATTTTTCAAATTGTTAAAAATAATACATATATACATAACATCACGCCCATAATCCCCGAACGGGTAGGCAGAGTCAAAGAGGCAGCATGTTCCTTCAACCACATTCAGCTAAAATAAAGCCGGGCTGGGTTAGATGGAAAATTGTGAAAAAGCAGTGACAAGCGGCTAACCTGTCGCCCACACAATCACACACTCAAAACCCGATATACCACTAGTCGGTTTTTACGACATGCTAGGCAAGAACCGCAGTTAGCACATTCTTTTTAAGTCCCAGACCAACATGGGACAGTGGGCTGGGTTGGATGGAATGCTGTGAAAAAGAAGTGACAAGTGGCTAGCTCGTCGCCTACTCAGACACATACCCAAAAGTCCGTAAACCATTAGTCGCCTTTTACGGCATGCTAGCCAAGAACCACAGTTGGCACATTTTTTTTGTCCCAGATCAACATGGGATTAGTATATCTGAAGTTGTAAATGACCATTGGTTACGGTGACGGCTTACCATACGTTTATCGTATAAATAAATAATAATAAATATCACACTACTTTACATACATTGATTTGATTTCGAGGTAAGTAGCTTAAGCACTTGTGTTACGGATATCAGAATCAACAGTGGTATTACAAAAGTATACTTAAATATTGGATATTAACACCCAGACACAGAACAAATACAAGTATTCATCACAGGAATGTTTGTGGGTGAGGATCGAACCCACAACTCTTGGCGCATGGGGCAGGGTCACTACCGAATGCGCCATCGAACTAGTCAGTATGGATGTTTGTTGCCTTTAGAAAATAAATAATTATGTATTTAAAAGTCCTTCCTTGCTTATTTAGTTAGCATGTGATGTTTACATGTAAGTAACTGTGCATTTAGATTTAAGCACCTCTGTTTTACTACATGGTGATAACTTTTATGTAACAGTATTTGGTAAACTTAATAAATAAATAAATAAAAAGAAGCCTTCACAATATTTAATTATACCTACTGAACCCTGCAGCCCAATCACATTTGATCTTGTCCATATTTTGATAATTATAAGTGGGAAAAAACGTGTGGTGTATGGCGAGTAGTTACCGCGAGCAACTCCCGCGCACGCGCCGCGCTGACTCATCAGGTTAATGTGCTTTAATTACTTGATGATAGGGCTCGACTTAATTGTAATTGTGATCAACTTGTAATATTGGTATGGGAAAGATTATTTTTCAATATTTTTGAATACGCAACCGCTTTAGAGTTTTTACAATCCCCTTGGTCTATAGTTAGAAAATAGTTTTTCAGTTATTATAGTGTATAACGTTGCCTTTTTCGTTTTGCCGGCTACCCTCGAGTACATCTCCGCAACCCCCTTGAGGGTTGTGACCCACAGATTGAAATACACTGCCCTATGACATCACTAATCTACCCACCATCGACAGGGAATTCGTCCTCATGACTTATCACCGTAAAAATGCCAACTCAACACGTTAATATATAAAAATAAATAAATAAATATCATACTACATCACATACATTAATCTAACTCCGAGGTAAGTAGCTTAAGCACTTGTGTTACGGATATCAGAATCAACAGTGGTATTACAAATATATACTTAAATATTCAATATTAACAGCCAGACACAGAACAAATACAAGTATTCATCATACGAATGTTTGTCCTGGGTGGGGATCCAACTCACAACTCTTGGCGCATGGGGCAGGGTCACTACCCAATGAACCATCGAGTCTGTCAGTTGATAGTGATATTTCGTCTCAGCTCATTTAACAGTTACTGGTAAGTGTAGTGCTGCAATATACATATGTACGCTACAGAGATTGCTGATCGCTGTTGCCTCTTATTTTTGTTGACAGGAAGGTGAAAATCCATGGTGGTGATGATGCCGGGCCCCTACTGACTAAAAACACTACTAGCATTACCTTCACATAAGTTCAAATTGTGCATTAAAGCGTTTTTAATAAGTAAGGGCTACTATAAGATTGAAGACTTCCTAAATGATAAGCATTTAAGTTTAACTTCACAATGAAGTGTTCACCTGCAGTGTTGTTACCTAGTAAGTGTAGATTATTAAGTACGAAATTGTAAATTTTGGCATTTAAAAGAGTAACTATCGAGTTTCTTGCCGGTTTCTTCTCGATAGAGTCTACCTTCCGAACCGGTGGTAATACTTTTTTTCTGTTTAAATTGACTATTTAAAAGTGCTTTTTTGAAGCCTATATAAATAAAGAGATTTTGAATTTGAATTGAATTTGAAATTGATACGCTCCCCAAATATGCTGTCGCCTATAACTCTGCCTACTTCTGATTGTGAGCGTATATGTAAGAAAACGGAGCTGTCTACTGCATGGCCCCCATCATCGATCGTTTCAGAGCGTCACGAGGCATTTCGTCGAATCGTGTTAATGGAAGACAATTAGCGAGTTCGCTAATAAGCAGTGTCTGAAGTAGACCGCCGTCGTGCGCGCGCGCCGGTCGCGCGTGTCCACCGCGCCGCCCGTGCTACGCGCCCTCGATCACACAAGCTACAACATATGGGCCATCTTGAACATTTGGTTCAAAAACATCAGATAAATTAAGTTTATTATTTTCACGAGGAGGTGAAAATGCTCATAGATAAATAAATCATCCACATTGGTTGATTTTTATCTATGTGAGTACAAAAACGATGTCACTATACCGGGATTCGGGCGAAAGAATAGTATAATCAATAAATAAATTCTCCAGACTGACACACCAATTCCCTAGTTTCAAACTGAGCTTATGCTTGTGCTATGGATACTAGGTGAACAGATAGACATACTTAAATACGCTTATAAACATCCATGACTCGAGTACAAATGTTCATGTTCACCACACGAAACATTTGCCCCTAGCGGGATTCGAACCCGCGACCCTTGGTTTCGTGGCTAGGGCCTCTAGTAAGTAGGGTCTCTAGGGAGTAACATTTTTAACTTTTGCTGAATTTTACTCCAGGTCATTGAGCCACAATCTACTCCTGTGTTCATAAAACATAGGGCCTATGTATGAATATTTACTGAATCTTATAGAATGTACTATGTACACCATACGTTTTAGCTACAGCGCTTTAGATTAATCGGTAAGGTCTTTTATTTACCGAAAGTAATAGATAGCTCACTCTAGATGCCTTTTACGTCACACGTGGCACGCGTCAGTCCCCATCACATCACTATAATAAACACATCATCGGGGCGGCGCGCGCACACCACCGTATGATTTATGGTAATTCCTCGCAAATTACGCGCCGCCCCGCCGCCCTGCCTCCCCGCCTCCCCGCCGCCCCGCGAACCGAGCTGTCTGCGCGGTTTCTCTTTGTTTCTCCTATTATTGTTATCTAGACACGTGATTAATGATTTCGCCGCGCCGCTAAAATGACTCCAATTAATTATAATATTGCTCAGATAAACTCTGCTATGACAAGCCTAGTTATCTGTTTATTATTCATTGATTGTAGTGGAGTTTTGATTTAATGTGTTTTGTCGAAACACGATTGCTTTATACCACTGACTAGTAAAAAAAGAAGGACTCCACGCTGTCATACTATAGCGTGAAGCCACGTTTATGAATGTGTGAGTGAGATACTTTTGAATACCAGATATCGGATATCTGTCAGTGGGAGCACTTATTATGTCAATGTGTGACGTAAGTTTCGTGTCAAGGTGGAGCACCTGACGAGCTTCAATATCTAGTTAGTGGCGCGGAGTCCTTCTTATTTTACTAGTCCGTGATTTATACATAGATTTTGTATAAGATAGGATTAGTCGGTTGTGATCAAAGTTCATTATATGAAAAACTAGCTTCTGCTTGCGGCTTTGTTCGCGTGGTACAGCGATAAAACATAGCTTATATATTATTCGGGTGTGTATAAGCTACATTATTCGTAAGTTACATTAAAATCCATTAAGTAGTTTTTGCGTGAAAGAGTGACAAACATCCACACAACCAAACAAACGTTCTTATTTTCATTTATATTATTAGTAGGAAAGGAGGATAACAGAAAAAAGCGTTTTCCAATTTTTTTTCAGTTTTTAAAATCAAAACTATAAACTTATAAAATTAATACTTGAAGAGAAATGGATTTGTATAATTAGTCCCATGTTGGTCGAGGACTCAAAAAGAATGTGCCAACTGTGTTTTTATTTGCCTAGCATGTCGTAAAAGACGACTATTTGTATATCAGGTTTTGGGTATGTGATTGTGTAGGCGACGAGCTAGCCACTTGTGAATACTTTTTCACAATTTTCTATTTAACCCAGCCTAGTTTTATTTTTGGCTGTATGTGGGCCTGCTGTTCCTTTGACTCTGCTTACCCCCTCGGGGATTATGGGCGTGATGTTGTTATGTTATGTTATGGGTTTTGGGTATGTGATTTCCATCTAACCCAGCCCAGATTTGTTTTTTGGCTGAGTGTGGTTAAAGAGGCCTGCTGCTCCTTTGACTCTGCCTACCCCTTCGGGGATTATGGGCGTGATGTTATGTATGTAGAGACTTCATACGTATCTTTACTTGAATGTAACTTATGTAGCTATATAAATAGTATATAAATAATATGTCGCTTACATAACGCTCAATCAGCGCTAATTGCAATTGCAGAAAACTTCATATTCGGTGCAACGACACCCTCACCCAGTGCACTCTTCCAATAAGTCACTGAACCGATTAAGCTATTTCGTGTTCTTGACAATTAATACAAACAAAGTTTTATAACCATGATACTTTAAGTAAGTTTAATTTACTTAAGCTTAATACTTACTTACATAATACTTACTTAAGCTAGTTTTTGTACAATCAGATCAAAGTATTTCGTATTGTCCTATATTTATTTATTTAATCATAGAAGTATAAAAATAACGTACTTTTAAAGACGAAGTCTCTATCTAGTATACAGAGTCATTTGTAAAACATCAACAACCTCGCAGGAGTAGATTACTGACATTATAAGCAACAACGTTTGATCTATGACTTTTCCTAAATCAACAAAAAAAAACGGCTTTCTTAATGACCAAACAGCTGATGTAGTTTGTATGAAATTTCATTTTTTTTGTCCATTTAAGAAAAATCGTAGTAATGTTATTGTTTTTAATGTCAGTAATCTACTCCTGCGAGATTATTAATGTATAATAAGATAAGAAATTAAGGATTTCTTTTTTTATCTCTGGTGATCATCCGATCAGACCAAATCGGTACAAGTGGCACACGCGCCCGGAAGTCTAAAGAAACATTTCTAATGTTGGTCGCTAATTATTGGAGCTAAGTCCCGCAAAAACTGGCTCCGATGACCACTGGTTCGGAGAAGATGAGGGAAACTAAAGGCGCAGGACAATTAACATTCCCGACGCGCCGCTCGCGGAATGGAAAGCCTAAGAACATGTTTCCGGCGCATTGCACTTCCATGGCTTTTATGTGCGTTATTAGATCTGCGTTAGATTGTGAACGGGCTCCGTTTGAGAGCTAAAGCAAGTGGAATTGAATTTTAACTTCTAACAAAATTCTTCGGAACGCTCTTTCGTTTACCATGGTAGTTTGATTTCTAAACAAAATAAAGAATGTTAGCATGAAAAACTTAAGAACATAAATTGATTCAATTAGGCAATTCCCCTATATACAAAAAATACTTAATCTGAAATTAGGGATCACACTGAGGGACGAATTATATTCACAACAGAACAAGTTTGAAATACAAAGTGACTGGCTCGATGGCACATTCGGTAGTGATTCTGCCCCATGCGCCAAGAGTTGTGGGTTCGATCTCCACCCAGGACAAACATTCGTGTGATGAATACTTGTGTTTGTTCTGTGTCTGGGTATTAAAAACCACTATTTAAGTATATATTTATAATACTACTGTTGATTCTGATATCCGTAACACAAGTGCTTAAGCTACTTACTACGGAGTCAGATCAATGTATGTGTGTCATGTACTTATTTCTTATTTCTTTACAAATATTTTACAAATTGTGGTTTGTGTATTACAGTCATATTCATGCGTTTCTACATCTAATTTTATAAAAGTATCATTGAAATGTAACGAATATATCAGATTAATTCAAGGGTAGCCCGACTCCAGACTTCAAGGCGAATCGACCACAACTTGTGGCACGAGAGTGTTATACGTGATAAAAAATATCAAATTTCGTAATACACACTATATCACTTAGCTATGTTTTGTGCTCAGTCTGGTTATTACAATTATCTGGTAACTTAACGACGCCTATTTGATCGTCATAGCTCTTAGAGTAAGAGTCTTTAAGAGTAACTAGATAAATTGGATCATGGTTACGAATCCTTAATTATTTTGGATGTGCAGGTTTTTCTAAAGATGTTTTCCCTAAACTCCGGGAAAGTGCAATGATTACTGTGGCGATCACGCCTCAATGATTAGCTCCAATAATATGTAAACAGATGACGTCGATTGAACATGCAGAAACGCCATACAATCCTGCATCGCGCTGACGAAGTTATTCTCGCCACTAAGTATATATACAATACACCGAGACGGTTAGTCGGACCTAGGTCCTCGAGTAAGGAACACCTAGCTCGGCGGAAGTACTTCCACTTTTAGTGCGACCCCGTAGTTAAACCTAAGTATAGGTACGTGCCCGGTTTTGAACTACAGTTAGCGCGCGAGTTGAATGCAGAGCTCAGGTATATCTCGTCTCAGGCCCCGACTGCATTCACCTCGCGCGCTTCTGTAGTAGGTATCCCTCGCAAATGAGGCTCAAGTCCTAACCATTAAGCTACCACCGCTTCGTAATACCCACATGCTATGTTTATAAATAACGGCGAAATCACAGTTCCCACAAGCGAGTCGTACAAACGGCCGACCGAGGTAAACAACGCAATATTAGGCGCGTGACTGGCATCACTATGCGTTCCGACTGGAAATAGAATGGAAATGTACTTGTTTTACAAACTTAAACAAAAAATTGTTTAGTCAAACAAGTAGACTTTTGTGTGTAGTGAATATTTAGGTACTTTGTTAGCAGATGTATTATGCTATACCTACTGATTAAGACGTAAACCCCTAATGTCATCAGAAATTAGCCTAAAGTTATAAGAGTAAATAAATCATATATGTAATTTATCTATATCAAAATCATAAATTAAATTAATTTATATACATAAAGGGTTGAGTTCCGACTATATATGTACCTACGTACAGTGTGATATACCGTTTCTCACGCAAGGAAAACCGTAGGTATTTTGAATAGTAGCCGAAGTATTTGTTACCTATATATCACTTTCCGATAATTAACGTCGGCAACAACAATAGGCGTGCCCGTAGCGTGTTTACTAGCGCGCACGCGCACCTGACGCGGCGACACCGTCGGCGCGTGCGCACGGTCCGTCACAACACGTTGACAATGCGTCCTGACTCACCGCCCTCTGAGCACACAATACTATTGCTATTGTGACAATAGAAACAGAAACGTGTTGCAGGGAGGTGCATTCGGGTCAAATAAACAAAGGCAGGTTCATTACAAGTGAGGCACATATATACAATATAGAAACTATAACTTAATATACCATATTTACTAAACTTTTGCCCGCGACTTCGTTCGTGCTAAATTCTGATAATGTAGTTAACTCTATAAAACTCCTCTATATAAACTTTGGAACCCCTTTCACCCCCACAGTAATTCAGTTTCGCCACAACTAAGAAGCCAACAACATGTTTATGAATAATAAATACATAATATAACCGAGTACATAATCTTTTGTGTGTTGACAGTTGGCTAATATGTCTATTAGCACACAATGTGAATAGCTGCGCCGGAGTCGATACCGATACGCGACGCCCACGCGTCGCTAAGCGCCATAAATTGTCGCTATTACTTATTGTTCTGGCCGCGACGGACCCAGTACTGCGTTATTATAGTTGCGGCCTGTCGACTAAGTGCTCGCTTGTTTATTACGGTGAAGGGCTACGAGTGAACAGCACTTCAGAAACACATTAATATTGATGATGAGGAAGTCCTTATCTTGAATCCCACATGACAGTTGTCATTGTCAGATACACAAGTTTTATTTATTTATCCAAAAAGGTACACCAACGGCATACATATATGTTTCAGTCATCTGGTTTAATCAGCTATTTGATTGGATCACTAGCGCGTTCATTGAATGACGACGTTTAATTGAATGACTAAAGGACAACTCGTCAAATTGTTTAATATAACGTTCAACTGAACGTCATATCGCAGTCATCTGGATGAATCTGCTATTTGACTGAATGACTAGCGCGATCATTGAATGTCGACATTTAATTGAATTGAATTTATTTAATGAAAGCGTGTTGTTAGGATCACAGTTCTAACCTAACCTAACCTACTTGTCTGATAGCATCTCGTTTCTGGTAGCAATTTGATTTTCAGGGAAGGCGCAATATATATGTCGCAGTCATCTGGTTCTGTTGGTCCGCTCTGTTCAAAGGGCATTACAATCCGCTAACATATATTCATATATTACAATCCGCTAACTAGTTGGACGTTGAGTGACGCTTGTTCAATCAACGTTCGGCCTAGTCATTTAATTAAATGCCGTCATTTAATGAACGCGCTAGTCATTCAATTAAAAAGCTGATTTAACCAGATGACTGCGACATATATATCACTTGTAACATAAAATAATATGGTCATAAAATTCCTATACATATGCCTATTGCAGGCGTACACAACATTGAAGGTAACAACATACGTAAACTTAAAATTAAGAACGAAATCTTTAAATACCTAACAATTAAATAACAATACAATAGGTAGTTAACAATCTAAGTAAAAATAAGTGCAAAAGAAAAAAAATACGTTACGTTTTGTTCTCGTATCAATTTTACTTTTGGCTAAGTGTGGTTTATGGCGCTTATCGTTCATTTTACCCCTATCAGGGATTGTGAGCGTGATGGTTTAATTAATAAATAAATTGTCCAGATTGACACACCAATTCCCTAGTTCCAAACTAAGCTTATGCTTGTACTATGGATACTAGGTAAACGGATTAGATATACTTAAATACGTTTATAAACATCAATGACTCGAGTACAAATGTCCATGTTCATCACACGAAACTTGTCCTTAGCGGGATTAGATTCCGCGACCCTTGGTTTCGTCTCCAAGGTCTTTGAACAATCGACCAACGGGCCTGTCAACATGTATGGTTATGGTATGAATGGATGAATTCAACAGATCGTTTAATATTAGGAGTACAAATAGTTATATGAGACGAAACTTACAAATAACGAGTTAGTAAAGTTAGTTATAGTTCATTACTAAAATAAACATAAATATATCTGTACTTCCATCAACGTCTGTTCCCAAAAGCGCTGGCCCAGCGCGTGCGCATCAGGTGTCGCTCCACGTTATCTGTCGACACCGCCTCTCAGCACGTCGCACTTTGTTTTATTGTCTTTTACCTAATCACCGTTCTTTAACACGTAGGCTCGCCATTATAACGCAATACGCGTGGAATTCTGTTACAAAACGAAACAGCCGTCTAATTACTTTAATTCGTGTCTTAAAAGCCCAAAAGGTCGAAGTTTTGTAACAACGTGGGTGATGTAGTAAAAGCGCTGCGGGGGTGCGGTTAATTAATACATTGTTGTTTGATTACACCTAGTTTATAGGGCAAATTGCATTGTACGTCGTGTAGTCTTCGAGCGCTGACTGCGAAAGGCACTAAAATTTTACACCACATATAAATATCAGACTGCATAACATAAATTGATCTGACTCCGAGGTAAGTAGCTTAAGCATTTGAGTTACGGATATCAGAAACAACAGTGGTATTACAAATATATACTTAAATATTGAATATTAACACCCAGACACAGAACAAACTCAAGTACGAATATTTGTCCTGGGTGGGATAGAACCCAGAGACAGGGTCACTACCGAATGCGCCATCGAGCTTGTCTAATATAATAACATACATATAATTTAAGTTAGCTATTTAAAGGTTCAATTCTAGTTGATTCTAGTTAAATTCTAGTTGATTTTACTACGCCACCGCGACATATGCTGAGTGGAGATCTTTTTGGTACTAAATATTTCACTTCTTTTAAATAATGTAACTCTGTAATTTTAAATATTTGTTATTTGTTTCACCTAATAAACATTTTTCTTTCTTTCTTTCTTTATGTATGCTTCGTGCTTTTATTAGAAAAAACCTTTATAAAAGA
Organism: Glyphodes perspectalis; assembly: GCA_951394215.1. Taxonomy (NCBI): domain Eukaryota; kingdom Metazoa; phylum Arthropoda; class Insecta; order Lepidoptera; family Crambidae; genus Glyphodes; species Glyphodes perspectalis. Next base: position 701,812 of record OX596203.1, on the reverse strand, counting down.
AATAACTACGTGCTAATTATATGGGTTTAACCTACTTAGACAATAAGTTCATATGCAATCAGATACATGTATTTGTGGATTTTTATGTCATGCCATGAACCGTCAGTCAATTATTTGGGTCAAATTATTCAGTACACGTGAAATGGAACTTTAACATTTAACTGAGACGATAAGCGTGTAACTTTTGAGTCGTATGCTTACAATCAGTGGGAATCTGTGGCGAAAAGGGCGGTCCGCCTAGGGCCTCTGGTCCTCGGGGGCCTCATATTATCTCCAAGTTCCTGTATCATCCTGTAACAAACAGTGGACCCCCCCCAATTTCGGTCAAGCAACACTGCTCGTATCCCTACTAGGGAGCTCTTTGCTGCTCCGGGCCTACAAAAGGCTTAGTCCCCCACTGCTTACAATGTCCTTGCTTTTAAGCCAAGATAGTGTCAGAGCGCTTTCCAAACATTGCAGTGCTTAAAAATAAAATTAAATTAAGGCAAAAAGACTTTGTTTTGTTGTTGAATCACCAGAATGATTTTGTGAGTAGCTGATTTTAAAAAATGCACTTTATCTTCAATTACTTTTAACACACCTCTTCATAGTCACAGAACCGCCACGCCTCGTTTCTCGTTCCGCGACCTGATTAAGACATTCTCGCCCTTAAACGTGTTTCACAAGTTACAATGTATTAATTAAACTTACCCCTGCTGTGTCTTTACCTCTTTAACTACGAAATTGCAAAATGCTTAAGTTTATGAACATAAATTTAAACTTCTTGCAGATAATTAATACTTCGCGTTGATTGGCGCTGGTTCAATCCACAATTTGATGGAACAAGTATTTCTTTTGAGTCTCGAGAAGGTACTATGAATACCCAATGCGGGTTTAAGCCCGGACACGAACCTCTGGATTTTTCAAATCTATGTACATATTTATACCACTAGCTCGCTGATGAGGGAAACGTCGTGATGAAACCTGCACATTCCATTACTATTTTTATGTTTTTCCTAGATCTGTTACTTTCTTCACCAATTGTCTTTGTCATACCTCTTGTCACGCAAGAGAATTTCTCCATTTTCTTTGCCAAACCCGTATCCTTTCGCGGGAAATAGCTAAAATTATTGTGAAATATTTTCACTAAGTCTTGGAAATTATGTACAGACAAATCACTAAAACTGAAAAACATAATCTTAAAAAAAAAACCTGCACATTCCAACACCTATGGATATGTAATCAAGATCCAAAAATTGTCTGGCTCCCCTATCTAAGGGTTAAGAAGGCTTCAACGTAATTACCAGACTCGCTGTCTCCTGGATCATGGTCGAGGTGGACCCCGCCCAACCACGGGACATAACGCTAAGAAAATTATGATGAATGTCGAGAACGCAACCTACTTACATTACTGAAAACGGCGGTTTACTGTATTGATGACATCGATAAAGAGCTGAATTAATCGCACTCAATTGTCTACATCAAGTAAGATCAATGATGCTGCGTGTTTGTAAGATTTTATTGGCGCATAAATGCAGAAGTACTGTTTCTCGGCGATCAATGAAATATAAACTCGCATTAACTGCTTCGCTGTTATCGTTCGGTACATAAACTTGGTTGTTTAGTGTTGCGGAAAATGGTTCACTCGTTTTGTTAACACATTAATTTATATAGTTGCTGAAAGGTTTCCCACGAACTTAGCTTTATTGAAGGTGGATGGTTCATCGTTTATTTATTTTTTTGTATATAAATATTTTAGATGATGACGATTAGGATACTATATACATACATAACATCACGCCCATAATCCCCGAAGGGGTAGGAAAAGTCAAAGGGACAGCAGGCCCATTTAACCACATTCAGCCAAAAATAAAACTGTGATGGGTTAGACAGAAAATTGTGGAAAAGTAGTAACAAGTGGATAGCTTGTAGCCTACACAATCACATACCCAAAACCCGATATACCATCAGTCGCCTTTTACGACATTCTAGGCAAGAACCACAGTTGGCACATTATTTTTAAGTCCCAGACCAACATGGGACACATAAACTAAATTATGCGTATTTGAGCACTTGCGGGCAAAGGCCGGGGCATGCAACTAGGTCATTATATAGAAGTACACTAATTCGATACTTTTAATATTAATTTCTATAGTGCATGCATACATGTTTTTATTAAAATACTGTTCATAATGACGTTCCACAGTACACTGGATTTCCTCAATAACATAGAAGTGATTAATTGCCTATTAAAATTTTATTTTATAAACATCCGTTAAATATTTTTGTATAATAATTTTACGTGATTTACAATAATTATGACGATACTTTATCTTCTTGTACCTTCTTCCGCATTAGTAGTTATTATTATGTATGTATTAAACAAACGGAAATAGATAATTCGTGTGAATACTTGTGTTTGTTCTGTGTCTGGGTGTTAATATCCAATATTTGAGTATACATATATTTGTAATACCACTGTTGATTCTGATATCCGTAACACAAGTGCTTAAGCTACTTACCTCGGAGTCAGATCAATGTATGGATGTAGTGTGATATTTATTTATTATTATTTATTATTCTGTTATTATATAAAAAAATAAATGCAGGTCTAATGTTTTTCAAGCTTTAGATACCTACATATGCATCAGGTAGTCAAACGCAAACTAAACAATGTAGTATATAATGCTTATTTCCGAGCCTGAGAATTAATATGCCTGTCTCTATAGTTTATTTATTCACCTAACCTGCTTAACAGACCAAGACTGATTGAAACTGAAACTAAACCAGGCTTTTACTCGGTCGCAGCTCAACAAAAAACTAACCGCTACTGACGTATGACGCACTGTTCGCAAATCGTATCGTTGATTCAAACGTTCACGTCATTGTTTTGTAACTAAGTGCATTCGGACAATTACCAGAGGCTTCGGTTGGCCAATTCCTGCGGGCCAGCGACACTTGATTACGCGCTGCAATTACTGAGGCCGCTTCTTGATTTTGTAATCGTTTGTTTGTTGTTCATTAGGAACGATAAGTGTAGTAAAATATTGGCAGGTCAAACGTGATGTAAGTCCCGGAGCGCGCGACGCAATTATAGGTTAAAAGTCAATTGGTTACGTTAGTGGCCTTTTACAACTACTTCCGCAGTCTAGCGACGATCTAAAGGTATCGACTTAACTGTGCTAATCATAATCAAAATTTTAGTCCTGACCCGTTTCTTCGTTTTCTCTTATGTACGGAAATTAGTCTATTTATTAATTCGGACACCTTGTGGCGATGAATTTAACATAGGAATTAAAATTGGAGCTATGCCTGCGGGTGGCTCAGAATAGGGTTGAATCCATTTTGGTTAGAATGAGGCCTTGTATTCTGTTGTATTTTGCACTTGATTAAACTGTTGCGACCAAAGTTAAGTTTTTATCTTACGCTAGCCAGGATAAATTAAAATAAATAGCGATTTAAAAATGATTATTATCAGTACAGAACGTATAAAATTAACTGACGTGCAAACGAGTGACGTATCATCTAATTGGAATCTAGATATCCTAGTTGTTATTATTGACGCGGCCGTCCAGCCTGCGGGCCCGGCGAGCGGATAAATCATCCGCGCCGACGCGCTAAACGTGCTAGACGCGTCAGGCGCGCCAGACGCGCCAGGTCACTAGACGTATCAGAAAAGAGTTATACAGAACTCGAGTCATCGAGACCTAATTGTTGAGCTCGGCTAATATATCGCAAGACTCGACTCATTACAATAAGACTCCAGGACCAGACATAAGTCTATATGAGCTCTTGATCGCTACATGAAGTTCGAGTTTAATTAGTGCTCGAATCGATTTTATGCGGCATTCTGTGCTCAAGTTCTGTACCGTTTATAGCCTCCCGTTAAAAAGCCGGAAATAAAATGTTACTTTTAATTTTACTTGTTGCGTCGGTAAGTCAAAAGAAAAAAACGACTTACTTCCTAGCTTCAAGTCATGTCATGTCTTATATACTCCGAGTTTGAAGAAGACCGAACTCGGCTTGACTCGAGCCTGAGTTTAGTTAATACTCTTGAGTCGAGTCTATCGAAACGAGACTTGAGGACTCGAGTTCTTTACAACTCTACGCCAAGCCTACTAGACGCATAAATAACGCGCCGACACCGACGCGGTAATTACACGCGGCCGTCTCGGCGAGATAGGCCTACTCCGACTGATCATGGTAACACACTCCAACATTTTGAAAAATTTATTGATAAACTGGAATTTAACTGAGTATTCGGAACACAAGACTATTGAAAGTGGTTTACTTGAGATAAGCTGTTCATTCTCGGCGATCTTGATATAGGGGACTAGTTTTAAATTGTACACATGTCAGCAACATTATTATGATTATGCTGGGCTACTTTTCTAGATAACGAAGCATATTTTCTAGATAAGCACCCAAGTTGTTGTGTATTGTCAAAAGCAGTGATGACTTCTTGAGTCCGTTGTAATTGGTCCACATCATTATTGCAATCAACCACTAATTTTATAAAGTGTTTTTATCTCTAAAATTTATTATTACCTATTTTACAAAATTGTTATTTTTACTATTAGGTTAGGTCTACGAATATTTATATTGTGAATGCTGTGATTACCTATGTAATTGTAAGGACAGTTAGATTAAGAATATTATTTTTTGTTCATTTTATTTAAATTTGTGCTGTCCCTTATGTTGGTAATCCTATAAATAAATAAAAAAAAAAAAAAAATGAAAGTGGGAGCATGAATGCTACCTCCCTCGATTTTTGCGAGAAAATCCAGAGAGAGCCTTATACAGCCTTCTCGGGTCGGAAAAAGAGTACACTGCCCAATTCAAAACGCAATTTGCACTAAATAAACAAGCCCACAGACCTGCTAAAGTCTATTGTACCAGCAACCCTACCTAAGACTCTATGTGTGAACTATAAAGCGTCGGGCGAGGAAGGCGGCTCCCACGCGGCTTCAGACGCTATCGCGGTGATACTATAATGGCAGCCATCGTATAATACAATAAATAGCGTTGTTGTTGCGCTCGCGCCGCAGGAGCAGGCCCCCGGCGCTGTGACATCGCGTCTACACGCTACTCAACGCGTCCGACGAGGGATTAATTACACGCTACGATTCCACGCTGAGCGTTGTGAATAATGCGTAAGATGTGTCGGGAAATATATGGTGTTAAAGTACGATAAAATGTTACCTACATGCCAATCGTAGTATTTCTAGTCAAAGTTGCCAATGTAAATATTTAAAAGAAGAAATAAATGGGGCCTTAGCAATGTTGGTGACAACGTAGATATGCTTATTTCAAATCAAGCTGATAAACTAATCATTGAATTATTTCTAACTGAGGTGGTTGCTCAATGGTAAGGACTCGCGCCTCTTAACCGAGGAGTTCGGGTTCAAAACCGGGCACGTACCTCTGGATTTTTCAAATCTATGTACGTATTTATACCACTAGCTCGACGGTGAGGGAAAACATCGTGATGAAACCTGCAAATTCAAATAACTTTGGATTTGTAACCATGATCCAAAAATTGTCTGGTTCCCCTATCTTAGGGTTACCAGACTTGCTACATGGTCTAAGCGGACCCCGTCTAAGCACGGGACATAACGCTAGGAAGATGATGATGAATTATTTCTAACTGATTTCGTAACAAAAATGAATATGACTAGCGATGAGAAGAGGCAAAAATATATATGGCGAAAGTTAGGCATATTGAAAAAAACGATTTATGCCCTGATAAATGCTTTATCATTAGGTACGCAGACAAGTCAAATCCATTTCTAAATGTGGCTACTGAATTTTTGACAATGTGATGGATGTCAAATTTGTTAAGGAGAGGCTATTTATTATTCGTGGACGAATGCTGATGATGACGCTGATGCTGATGGGTCCATATGATCAGAAGTTTTTACTCACCAGCGAGGCGGAGCGCTGCTGCTTGAGGTCGTGGGCGGTGCGCGAGCGCTCCTCGCCCGCGTCCGACAGCTGCCCGGACTTGCGCCCGCTGCGGACAACACAACACATTACAATTCAAATTCAAATATTGTATTTTCACTAAGTGTATACAAGGTGGTTTATTAATATATTTCACTTAATTATTTATTTAGTTACCCTTTTTGAGATTTGCAATACTTAAAGGGCACTATTCATAAATCTATACAAAAAAAAGTAATGATAACATTAACATTGTCCCATGTTGGTCTGGGAAAAAATAGGATGTGCCAAATGTGGTTCTTGCCTAGCATGTCGTAAAAGGCAAATAATGGTATATCAGGTTTTGGGTATGTGTTGTGTAGGCGACAAGCTAGCCACTTGTCACTACTTTTTCACAATTTTTCATCTAACCAAGTTCTGTTTTGTTTTTGTCTGAATGTGGTTAAAAGGGCAGCAGGCCCCTTGACTCTTCCTACCTCTTTGGGGGTTATGGGCGTGATGTTATGTATGTATGTATAACATTAACAAGATTAGTTCATTCGTTTGTTAGTCAGCTACAAACATCTTTCATACTTATATATCCTTTATTTTCCAAATAATTCTACAATGCTGCTAAATACTGGCTATTGTACGAGACGGAGACTTTCGGTTCACAATGTCCCATCCATATTAAGCTCTAAAACCCAATAAAATTTAATTAATGGGTAAAAAATATTGACGGACAGCGTTCCTTCCAGCGGTCCTTATTGGACTCTCGACCTACCCTTACGGTAACTGTGATGATTTTTACGGGAATGACTGAGGAATGTATAAAAACGTGTAAAAACAAATTTGTTGGAACATTAAAAGTATTTGGTCAGTCACAGGTTGCTATTTTTTTTGTATAACATCGAACTGGTGACGCAAGAGAAGTATGCAATTACAGTGACTCACTTAATAAATTCTCAGTACACAATCTTTTTCCGAATTATTCGCTTTTTGTAACCTTGAGTAAGCACTTTAGTTACGCATAGTGCTCGGAACAACAAAAAGTATCTAATACAGTCATACTTTATAGATACAGTGCAACAAATTACAGCAACGAATCTTTTATCTGATCTATGTTAATTATAATTAACGTCAGTGTCTCTTGTTTAAGAACTCATCATCACCGTTCATCACGATAAAGACTCAAGCAAACGCCATTATAGGTAAAAAATAATAATGTCCTCCTAACCAATATCGGTCACGGCGTCCAATCTCAACAGGATTAGCCAACTGCGCAGGAGATATTATAGTGCACAAGTGTATGCGCAAACATTAGTGCACTCTCTAGTCCTTCACTCTCATAGTCCGGTGAAACGGCAATTTGACATGACCGTAGAAAGGTCAGGCGCAGGATCAACGGCTTAACGTGCTTTCCGAGGCACGGGGGTGATTAAACCCAACTTCCTGATTCCGGGCTGTTACTGAGTAATTTCAATATTGAAATACCCAGCCAAAAATTTTTGCCACGATCCCCGGATTGTGCCAAATCCCGATTTGCACCCGGGACCTCTTGGTCCTTAAACGGCGCATGCTACCACTAGACCAACGAGGCAGACATTTTATTATAGGTAAGGCTAGGTAACTAGATACATAAAACATAGTGCGATTTTATCTTCAAATTGTTATAAATAGTGAGTGTGCATATTCTACCGTTCCATTCATCTACTATGGTATCGCTAAGTACGTATTATGAGCACAATTGAACAATACTGAAGGATAAATACATAAATACATTGTTTAACTACCTTGGGCACAACATTTTGATAAAATCTGAGCAATTAGCAACCTCGGATGGGCAATTAAGCCGTCCTTAATTAACAAGAATATTATAAGAGGTACTGAGTAATGACTTATTGTCTTCAGGGAGCTTATTGCTTTAATCAAGTCCTAATCTAAACCCATGATTTACATATGAATTATACTATATTACATTATTATATTACATATGATTTGCAAGTAGTTCACAATGGTGAACCTCTCTACCCGTCACATAAATCCCTTCATGATTGTCTATTGTGTACAAACTAAAAAACAAATATGCAATATAATAAGTATTAAAGTACGTATTAAAGTATTAAAGTACGCAGTAGGAATACAATTATCTTACATACTTTACATGTCATAAATATGCAAGCTTATATAAGTTATTTTGGATAATCGTGACTGATATGTTTTCAATGAAAATTGGTCAAACGGTCTTTATCTGAATTTTAGTATACTTTAACATACTTCTTATACCTGGTAAAACTAACGGTTTCCAAAGATTTGTAAGTCCTAGCACCTATTTTTTTTCTTTTTTTTTATATTACACCTTCACATACATTAATCTAACTCCGAGATAGCTTTAAGCAAACTTATACTTTAATATTTAATAATAACAAACACAAGTAATCATCATAAGAATGATTGTCCTGCGTGGGGATCGAACCCACAACTCTTGGCGATTGGGGCCGAATGAGTCATCGAGCCAGTCAATCTAATAAACAAAAGATAAATAGATAGATTTTTAACGGTACAAGCCCAGTGTAGCGGAACATGTACACTATACATACATACATACATACATACATACCAGCAGCAGGAACTCAAGCAAGATTCAAACAATATCCTGAGATAAGCGACAATTGTGTAGCAGCGGAGCTCTCCCACGCATCACGCACGCCGCGATCTAATCCGATATGGTAATCATACCGTCTACTTCGGTTGGAAAGCCTGCCATAGGGGCTACGCAGTCCCATAGAAGATGACGACACGTGGATCCTCGTCCGTTAAATAGGATGGGGTGACACTGTGGTCTGTGCCGTCATAAGCACCGTGAGGTGTTTTGGGGGCGAGGTTGCCTCTCCCTCGAGATGGGCCGCATGGATCGGCAGCGGCGTAGACGTAGATTTCGCGTAGAGTCCCGCAGTGGGGAGCCCGGAATCTGCGCCAACGCCCGAAGAATGACCACAGTGAGGTTTAGTCGGTAGTAAAGTGCTTTCCCGGCCTCTGAGCCCGACACATCCCTCGTAGGCCGAACCTAGGTTTACTTGGACGGTGCGTAAATGTATTCCTCACGTAAAAAAAAAAAAGGGGCTACGCAGTCGATCGATATTTAATGGCCAAATTAAGGCGCCCATAACCGTATTTAGAAGAACATGTCTGCCGGTCCAGTAGAAAGAATCTATTATACATAACATTACTCCCATAATCCCCGAAGGGGTAGGCAGAGTCAAAGAGGCAGCAAGCCCCTTTAACCACATTCAGGCAGAAACAAAACTGGGCTGGGTTTGATGGAAAATTGTGAAAAAGTGGTGACAAGTGGCTAATCTGTCGCCCATACAATCACATACCCAAAACTCGATACACCATTAGTCATCTTCTACCACATGATATTATTTTGAAGTCCCAGACCAACATGGGACAATGGACTGGGTTAGATGGAAAAATGTGAAAGGTAGTGACAAGTGGCTAGCTCGTCGCCTACACAATTTACATACCCAAAACCCAAATACTTCTTACATAAAAAGGTGGTAAACGGCTATGATCGGTCTGAAGGTAAACAGTACCAGTAGCCATCCACAGTTCCCTTAACTTCTCGTTCCAAGCGTTCATAAACAATAGGCTAGTTGACTAACAAAATCTGCTTAGTCCGTCAGTTAGATTATAAAAAAATAATGAACACGTATTTTTTACTTTATTTGTCAAACAAATATTGACGAAGATACAATGCTTACAAGTTCCGCGTGACGTCACACCTACGTACAATTTTTACAAAGTAGTGACGTCGCAAGCCCCCCACTCCAAAACTTTGATGCTCATTATCTTTGTGAGTTTTTGTTAATTTGATAAAGCGAAAAATATGTGTCTATTATTTTTGTATAATCTAACTGACGGACTAAATAGAATTATAGTTTATGCAGTCATCACCCCTATTGGAACTACAGAAAGTCAAATAGTGTCACTTTATATCAAACTTCTCAGGAATAATAACCATTTTATCAGTTCAAACTCAAAATCAAACTAAAATATTTTATTGCATTCCATGATTGTGATATAAGATGTTATATTAAATGATACAGTACACCATGTTGCCTATTTAGGCATAGATATTTCATATTATGTTAATGAACATGTGACTATTATTGTTATTTTCTATATAATTATTTATATTTATGTTAGATTATTATTATTAACTATTACCACAAATATGGTAACCAGTAATGATCTAGAAATCTAGATGTTTCGTTATTGACGCCGATATTGGACGTTTTAGTGAATACCATACATGCGAATGCAATGATATCTTCTGATATTATAAAGATTACCCCGTTTGCTACTTTAAAATGTGCAGAATCTCAAGATATCCTAGTTCGTAGTGGACCACACGGCAAGAAGACGCAACAATCGCGCATCGGCTGCGCGGGCGCACTCCCACGCGCCACGCCGCTCCGATATGGTAATGGGCTGCATTCCGCTCCGTCGCGTGACTGGGGGAGATTTCGCGGCACCAATCTCGCCACAATTACCTATCCTTTGGCCAGCAGTAATTGCTGGGATAAGAGGGTGCGTAAAGAAGGCAGGTGTTATTCTAATAATTTCGATCCGAAATCCGTTATCTCGTCCTTTTTGAGATTCAGAAAGATTGATAACCCGATTAGAATTCCTATTTTGTATTTAAATTTACATACATAACATCACGCCCATATCGACGATCTTGTATGTCCGGCCGACAGACGAGACGCGCGCGCAATGCTTCACTCTCATATATGAGTGGTATATATCTCGACTCCTTTGAACTTATTTGTCAATCTTCTTCTTCTGGGACATTGCACCACAGTAGTTTCCCTGGCATATATTCTAGGTTTTTGAAGCCGAACTGGCAATATCACATAAGATTATACAATGATAACCATTGTCCCGTGTTGGTCTGGGACTTAAAAAGAATGTGCCAACTGTGTTTCTTGCCTAGCATGTCGTAAAAGGCGACTAATGGTATATCGGGTTTTGGGTATGTGATTATGTAGGTGACAAGCTAGCCACTTATCACTACTTTTTCACAATGTTCCATCTAACCCAGCCCAGTTTTATTTTTGGCTGAATGTGGTTAAAGGAGCCTTCTGTCCCTTAGACTCTGCCTACCCCTTCGGGGATTATGGGCGTGATGTTATGTTTGTATAATAATGATAATGATGATGGTGAGTGAGATTGTTACCTGGCGAGCTTGCGGTGGGCGCGGCGTCCGCCGCTGATGATGGAGAGCGTGCTCATCACCGCCGACATGGCGCCGCCGCTCCACCATGGGACCTGCGGAAACGGAAATCTATGTTAAAATAATACACCAATCATCTTCCTAGCGTTATGTCCCGTGTGGTCCGCTTAGACCATAATCGAAGATTTGGCGAGTCTGGTAATTACATTGGAGCGACTGCCGATATGACCTTCGTAACCCTAACATAGGGAACCAGACAATTTTTGGATCATGGTTACAAATGGTTTTCTCTCACCGTCGAGCTAGTGGTACGTACATAGATTTGAAAAATCCAGAGATACGTGCCTGGGTTTGAAGCCGCACTCCTCGGTTAAGAGGCGCGTGTCCTTACCATTAAGCTACCACGGGTAAAACCGCGGGTAAAACCGCGGGGCGCTACTAGTAAAGATATAAATATATTATAGAAATAGAAAAACTCAAAGGAGATCTTCGTTATTTTTAACATTCAACTTACTTCTGAAATTTTAGCAGTCTATGCGATTAATCACGCTTCTGTTGGTATTAAACTTACTAGAGACCAACAGCGAATGAATACTAGTCGGTCAAATACACTGCTTGAATACATTTAAAATACGTGTCACTGTTAACGCACTGATTTATAACTTTAAATTAGTTCTTAAGTTTAACAACAAACTAATGTAAGTAAGGTATTTGTCTCGAGACCAATAAATGTACATTTATTAATTTACCCACATTTTCTTAATATTTTCCCATATTTTCAGTGCAGGAAATCAATATTTTTCTTTTTTGTGCGACAGCAAGAGAAATTACTCTCGAGCCATAAACGGCTTGTCTATGGACCGTGTAAAATATCTGTGTCCGATATGTTACAGACTTGGGTATGCCATGAGACATGTTTTTCTTAGCGCGAAGTCTTGATAAGATGCGAGTATAACATTACTTTTATGGCTTCATCGACACATTATACTTAGTAGTTATTCTTTTTTTAAAGGTATTAGTAAAAACATTTAAATTACAAACAGTATCTAGTAGTGGGATGTTTAGAACATCGTCTCTTTTATTACTATGAAACTACATAAGATTTTTTAAACAAACAATATATATACATAATAATAATATATACATAAAATTTATACATAATATATACATAAAATTTCAAAACAAATTACCTAGAGGATTAATTGAAAAATGTTACTATTTTTAACTTCCGTTTACATGACTAATTGTTATTTCTGTTTAATGTTAATGTTATTTCTGGTATTTCTGTTAAATAGTTAAAATACAAATTTGGCTTTTAATTATATATCGGAGTTAACTCAATACATTGATTTGACTCCTAGATAAGTAGCTTAAGCACTTATGTTACGGATATCAGAATCAACAGTGGTATTACAAATATATACTTAAATATTGGATATTAACACCCAGACACAGAACAAACACAAGTATTAATCACACGAATGTTTGTCCTGGGTGGTGATCAAACACACAACTGGCGCGTGGGGTAGGGTCACTACCGAATGCGCCATCGAGCCCAGTCAAAATGTTGATTTTATATGCTCCTAAGGGTTGACATTGACACATCTTACAAGAATACATATATATGTATGAATTGTAGAAAAGTTTATTGAAAATATTGAAGCTATACAGTCTACTGCAGACCGTAAAAATGCCCGTCATTTAGTATCTTTACAACATCCTGAAACGATTTATGATCGTACAAATCAAGCCCAATAAGTGTTTCTATACATGTTTTACGTTACAGCTTTAAGATAGGAAAACAGGTATTATGCGTGTGTATATTCAACAGGTTAGTGTTGCCGCACGGATATCGATTGTCTATCGATAGTCATAGATAGTTTAACTATCGATACTGAAAACTACCGGTGAAAAGCAATACTATCGATAGTTTCGATAGTTTAGGTCGCTGCTAACCATTGAACTATCGATAGTATCGATACTATCGATTGCAAATATTGAAGTGGAATAATATCGATAATATTAATACAATCGATAGTTCATTAGTTGGCAGCGATCGAAACTATCAATACTATCGATAGTATTGCACTAACAGAGACATCGATACTATCGATTGTCGTATCAATAGTTTAGATGTTTTGGCCGTTGAACTATCGATTGCAAAACTATAGATTTTTCGGCAACACTAACAGGTTATGATCAATAAATAAACGCCTCAAATGCTCACACGATAGACATGACGTGTGTCATAGGCGAAGTCGTAAGTACGTAATAGCTGTAACATTTGTGTAATGGTTGTGACGCGACACTTGACGCAAATGGGTGTAAGCCAGTAGTCTGCAGGTCCCACCCACCACCCTGCCCCCCCGGGTAGGGTGACAATGCGTAACGTATTATATATATATATATACCTATATATATATATATATATATATATATATATATATATATATATATATATATATATATATATATAATACAAAAATAATATGAAAAAAATTAAAATAAACACCTGTGTTTGTGATCGCAAATTTGAAAGGTCAATAAAACGAATACACACATTACTTAAAGTAAAATAAAGCATGTGACATATAGGAGTTATTAATTTGGCATCAGACTTAACATCATCAGCCATATCAACGTAACCGAGTTTTGTTGGTCAAGAATATTGTTTTAATTTTCACATATAAATAAGTACATAATTAACTAAAAATAAAGTATTGCAAATCTTATTCCTTCGCTAGACGCCTTAAAAGGTGTTGTAGGAAGTGGATGCAAGCCGGTGTTGGATATCAACAGTCTGAGCGTCACTCGACACCAGGCGCGAAACGTATACTCTCCGTTTGAAAGTGCATCTGAAGGTCTGAGATCGCTATTGGGCAACTATACCTTTGAGCAATGGAGACGGACCAAGGCCAGGTGCTGTTCGCCTGGTTGAAGGCCAGTTTAAAATTGTCAAATTTCATTTGTCAATCTCGGAATGGTTTGTGTGTTTAGCTGAAACACTATTGGACCGGACCAATAATTTTTGACAAGTTGAGGAATGTACATAGATACATAACATTACGCCCATAATCCCCGAAGGGGGAGACAGTCAAAGGGACAGCAGGTCCCTTTAACCACATTCAGTCAAAAACAATACTGGGCTAGATGGAAAATTGCGAAAATGTAGTGACAAGTGGCTAGCTTGTCGCCTATAGAATGACATACCCAAAACCCGATATACCATCAATCGCCTTTTACGACATGCTGGGCAAGAATTACAGTTGGCACATGCTTTTAAGGCCAGACCAACATCGGACAATTTTTCACAATTCACCGTCTAACCCAGCCTGTATTAATTTTATTTATTTCTAATAACTTTCTACACGTTTAATTTAAGGCCTCATATATTATTCTACGTTATAAAGTCATGTATTAGTAAAGTTAATACTGTGGGCTCCTCAAATTGCGTCCTCGAAGCCCGAAGCCGTAAAACTGTCATCCGTAAAACTATTTAAATCTGCACTTGAAAGTATAATTTAACAAATATAAAAAGATATGATAATAAACCTTTCATTGCTCCATTAACATTAATAAACATATAATTTGTAAGTATACCTTCACTAAGGGTGTAAAATAAGGATAAAACGGTTGAATTTAAATAAGAAACCATTTGGAAATATGCATTCCTTTGGATTTTTAATTATAAAGTGACTAATAAGGATTAATCATTTTGAAGATCTAAAGGTTAAATATAAGTATAAATTATAAACCTACCATAATACCTAATACCATTCATTAGGTAGTTATTCAAATGGCGCCAATTTGTTACAGATAACAAATGACAGTCGCTTTCTATACGATACTGTATATTGAATAAAAACCCGTCTCGTACCGATGGTGGCTTCGTAATCGGCGCGTAAAGGTACTTATTCATGTTAAACTTTTGATAAGCAACAAAATTGAAGAGACTGTTGCTGAGTTGCCGTCAATACTGCGTTCAAAACAAAGTTTCAAACAAGTTTGTGGCTGTTGCTCAACAAAAGTTTACCATGAATACGTAGCTTAATGCGCCTGCGCATGCATCCCGTGCGGCATCGCGCGCCCCGCGTGCCTGCGCAGCTGCGTACCGCGACACTCGCGCGCATGTTCGCTTCTTGCTGCGCCAATTACTACGTGTGTGAGAACATTCGATTTAATTAAAAATGTGCGTGAGCGAGCTTCAGCTCATTAGGGGAAATAAAGATACCGAGACGTCCGAGAGACGCGCCGCACACTGATTTTATCTTAATCGAAATGTGGTGTAAAAGAATTTGAATAATTTCGCTGTATTTTTTTTTTGACTGGCCCGTTGGTGGAGTGGTCAGAGACCCTGGCCACGAAACCAAAGGTCGCGGGTTCGAATCCCATCCAAAATCCAAATGTTTCGTGTGATGAACATGAACATTTGTATATTTGTTTGGGACTAGGGAATTGGTGTGTCAGTCTGAATAATTTTTTTTTTGTAAAACCAACACGAAAATTATGACTAGTAGGCGACGAAGGCGTTTAAGGAACGTGTTGCTTCCTTGGACTATACTAACTCCTTCGGGGACTAAGGGATGGTAGATGACCTATGTATAGTATAAATACGAAAATGACGCACGAGTGACTAAGTCGTGCATAAATAGCTATATATATTATGATAATTTTGGCCGCTTTGACCAAAATATCAAGACAAATCACATGGCCAAAATTTTAATATATTAATCATAAGAAACAAATTATGCTGTGAGAAAATGAATAAATGCCCCATAATTTGTATGTACATATACGGCAAATCAATTTTAAGCCGCGCTGATCGTGTCCGGAAGCTCGGTATATTATTCTTCACAAAAAAGCTACTGAACCCAACACATGTTACTATGGCATCGTTTATAACGTAATCGCTACTGTCAACACCGAAACTTATTTGGAAATACGATCCTGGCCTCACATAGCTAAATTATTATAGATTAGAGAGTTATTAAAAAAATATTAACATTTTAATTAGCTTTGGTTAAAAGCAAAATAGTAGTTTATTTCCCATAAATCATCCGAATAGTTTACTAAATAACACATTAGTGTCTCAGATCTCGCGACGCGGTGGGCAAAACAGGTATAAATGTCGTAGCCCATGAGCATTACTGCTCACGGAAAGGCTATAAAATCGTTTAATTTATACAATCGCCGCTAATGACACAACGAACATTAGTTTATTTATCAATACAAAGTTGTAATTTAGAATTTGTTGATAGGAGCTATAACGTTGCGAAATGTGGTAAAACTAAAGATATATCATTAATCTTGCTATGCATGTATAATATTTATCTATTGAAGACAAATGATCACGTATATCAATGAATTATTATCTAATTTCTTCGTTTGCTCTTTCGTCTGATTGCAATCGTCAGTTTTTACCGTGAAACGATAACGTTTGTAGTATTTTTTTCAATAAAAGTTTTGAATTAAGCGTGATATCTGGCAATTTGAGGTTACTTAACCATACTTGTACATATCTTTTCATTATTTAACAATGCAGTTATAGCAGACATTTTATCTGACTTTTGAAAACATAAAACACTTATTCTCAACACTCAGATAGAAGATAACAGTAATAAAGTACCTATGTTGACGATAATTTTAAAATGTTGTCGCCTGTTTTCTGAGTAAACTACCGGATGTCATCCACAAATGGGTGTCTTTACTTTATCTGTCGGTCAATTTATATCTAACCATTCAAAAGTCTGCTCTTAAATGTTAACTTCTCATTCAAGTTATTAGATCATGTGATAAATTTTATGTTGTGCAATCCGTTAAGGACAAATTGCTCGAATGACGTCTTTTTGCCAATATCGTTATGTTTCGTTAAGGAAACTGGATCGTTTATGTCCGTTTCAAATGCGTCAATGTTGTCGCAAGACGGCGAAGCTCGTAAGATCTCTTCGCTATAATGCGGGCGTGTTTACACGGCGCATGCGCGGGCACCAGTCGGACCGGTATTAAACGTCTGCCAAAGTACGACGTGGCTCGTGTTGTTATGCTCAAGCGCAGCAGTGCCAGCCGTGCCATGCTCCTTAGATGTCCTGGGATGCTTTTAGAAAATGTAGACAACAATAAAAACGTAGTTCTGGTGGTATTTGTGGCAATGATACAATACTATTGTATCATTGCCACAAATTGTAACAATAGTTACACTACCGGGGGAGAAAGCAGTTAGTAACGAATACTTTCGCTACAAGAGCACTTGTTAAATAACTGACGTTATAAATTGTCATAATTTAATGCAGTAGTCTGGTGTGAGACTCGCCACTACATTGTCATAAATGAGAAGATATATTATACTTATATTGAAATACGAGTAATTCCATTTTTGTCTTAGAAGAAATTTTCTTTTTCAAGTTTACACTCACAATTGTTTTAGTATCAATAGGACAAAAAAAATTTTAAGATTCGACTTGTTTAAAAAAAATTATAAGAAGTCCCAGGACATATTGAGCAATATTTGTCATCTATCGGTAAGACTCCGTCGAAATCCACATGTGGAACTCGCTAGTCGTAAATCACACGCGGAGGCACGGCTAAGCGATCGTGCGCTGTGCTCGGATAGACGGAACGAAAAATATTGATACTTCAACGAATAGCTTTTTACGAAATATGAATTTGATACTCTACTTTGCGAGAAAATTGTTTAAGTCCGATTGAATATCAGGTATTTTATTTATTTTTTATTTTCAACCGTATGTGACTTACTTTTTGCTTCAGTTTGTTTTGTCGACATGTTGTTTCTTTTATTATGGCTATTTGGTAACTTATTTCTATCTTACACCTCATTAAAGGTATCGACGTAATTGCAGTTTGGCAATAATGCAATTGTTTTATTTCCTCTATCTTACTCCACAAGAAAATAATATATGTGTAAGAATTAATATTACCGAAATGACTAAAGGTTATCTAACCTCTAAAAGATCGTTTTAGATTTTTATGATTTGGAAATCAATTCAGTTTCTTTTAAATAAAAAATCTTTATAATTTTTTTTTATTATAAAAATTGCCATTATTTCCTTGTAAATACGTAAATATTGTGTATTTCACCATATCCTTATTATATTTTTACTGTCCTATGTTATAGAGTTGTATATGTATTCTGTTTTACTTGAGAGAGTGAGTGTACTAACGCGCGAGTCATTACCGCGCGCGCCGCATGTCAGTGCCGGCGCACGCGAATAAATATCCGCAGCTTCGCTCGGTGTTCGCTCTCGACATTGATACTGCACTCAATGCAAATGCCAACAGTGCGTAGATTGTTATGGATTTGTCATAAAGTTCATAGGAATGTATTATAAGAGAAAATAAATGTGTCAAATTATATTTTTCCGACAGGCGAAAACAAATCTTTGATCTACTATTTGAAACTAATGTACCTAAGGTGTGCTACTTGTCTAAGGAAGTATTTTAACTGTAGTTCCATTCGAAACATGTGTGTGATTAGAGCAGGATACCATGCAGTCTTAAAGCAACTTTTCGAAATGTTACAAATGTAGTTCAGCGCATAGATAAGAATAATTCCTATCACGAGCGAACTCCTCCGATGAATTTACGTAGTTTATGGAATAGAATAACACCTTATAGTATTTTTCTACGCGAATAACTTTTTATGTATTAGTTATTAGTATATAATTTTTTCATTCATCCACCACCAGTAAGTACAGTAACAAACAAATATATTGTAACATGTTAAACACTTTTTGATAATCCCAGTACTCATAGACGTCTAAACTATTTTTATATTAACCCGTGGTAATTTCACTGAGTGTAGTAATCATCGCTGATAGCCGAGCAAATACGTCGAGTCGGCCGGGCGAGCCCCTCGCGTACTGGTGTAATGAGCGGCCGGTACAGACCTATAATCTACGACAGTGTTTTTCAAACTTTCTGGATTGAAGCCTGTAAAAAAATGTTTATAATTTTTTATCACGAAATAAGTTTATGGTAAAGAGCAAACCATTTCGAGACATTTTTTCGGAGTTATTTGGTTGCCAGTATCTAATGTTAATCTATACCACCATTAATACTTGAATATAGATTACAACTCCATCACTTTTAATTTAATTATTAACTATTTAATTACAATGTACTATTTTGATGCGCTTATTCATTATTTAAGGTAGAGTGAATGAAGGATTACAGAAAGGACAAATGCTTGGATAAAGTTTCCACAACTATATAATAAAAAAAAATAATAAATATCCCACAACATCACATTCATTGATCTGACTCCGAGCAAAGTAGCTTAAACATTTGTGTTACGGATATCAGATTTAACAGTGGTACATATTACAAATACATATATACATATATACTTAAATATTAACACAGACACAGAACAAACACAAATATTCATCACACGAATGTTTGTCCTGGGTGGGGATCGAACCCACAACTCTTGACGCATAGGGCAGGGTCACTACCGAATGAGCCATCGAGCCAGTCAAGAGACTATCAAGAGACATGATCATGAGCTCCTAAAGTGTGCTACCCCACATGAGTTGCCTCCACAGACCCGCTATCGGAAACCAGGTTATTTCCAAGGAAAAGTTTTCAAATCACTGATCAAAGAGACAATTTAATTTCAGCTCGCGGCGATCAGGCACGGGCCGCCCCACCTCTCCCCCTCCCTCTCCCCCTCCGAAGCGACGCCCAGCACTAGGGCCTCGTAAGAGACCTAACACTACAATTACATGCGATCAGCAATTACCTGCGCACGCGACGGACCGGGGTAGAGTTAAAATTAAACGCTTTTAGAAAATTGCTGATTTAGGTACAGTTGCAAGTAATGAGAAAATGTAGTGGTTCTCTATATTTAAAACTGTATTTAAAATATATCATAAGATTAGAATTTAAGATTTTTTTTTTTCTGCTGTGCATACAATTCTTCTACTTTTTTCATCTAACCCAGCCCAGTGTTGTTTTTGTCTGAATGTGGTTAAAGGGGCCTGCTGTACCTTTGACTCTGCCTACCACTTCGGGGATTATGGGCGTGATGTTATGTTTATGTTTGTTTGTTTGTGCATACAAAAATATGCTTTTGCATTCTTATAAGTAGGTATATTGAAATTCACAGATGAAAATTATGATTATGAAAATCACAAAGAAAAACAGCTAATGAGTGTTTCCTAAAATAGCATCAGAATTAGCTGTTTGTGTGGCTTAGATGAAATATTAATTATCTAGTCACCTGCCATATAACGCCACTTTAGCGAAATTATTCTCAAACAACTTCATCACATTTCCCTCTACAGGTTATAAGCTCGATGTTTATAACTAATGAAGAGCTTAATTGAGCTCTCAGCGATGAAAGCAAGTAAAGTAAAAACACGATCATTAACATGCCTCCTATGGCTATATGCTATATCCGATTGTAATAAAAACCAAACACCTATGTGGAGCGCCTGCGCAGCCTCGCAAGTACTCGCTACTAGACCGAACCAGTTTCCAATAAGAATAGGAAGTGTTTAATGTCCATTAATACCGAGCCGAAGCACGAATGTTCGTTGTGTATCTACTAAGTCACTTCCTGTCTATTAACCCACTCGTATCTATGATCAAATTAAAACTATAACACTTTGTCTATGATAATAATCGCAGTTATGATCGTTACAGATTTCCGGCAAACAACGTGAGGGAGAGAGTTAGCGAGGCGGGACATCCGTCATGGGTGGCGGGGAAATCAAGAAAATTATTTCTTGATATCTCATGACGGATAGAGTAAGATAGTGCTCCGGATGCATATTACTGAAAAGATAATAAGTCAGCGGTGTAGCGTGGTGGGGGCAAGGACGGTCGGCCCCGGACGGCATTTTTTGGGGCGGCAAATTTTAAAGAACTGTTCAACTTTAGTGTTTAGTAAATCGGTCCTGGGTTACAAAGTTTTGACTGGCTCGATGGCGCACTGGGTAGTGACCCTGCCCCATGCGCCAAGAGTTGTAGGTTCGATCCCCACCGAGGACAAACATTCGTGTGATGAATACTTGTGTTTGTTCTGGGTGTTAATATACAAAATGTAAGTATATATTTGTAATACCACTATTGATTCTGATAACACAAGTGCTTTTGCTACTTAGCTCGGAGTCAGATCAATGTATGTGATATGGTCGGATATTTATTTATTTAATTTCAGTGAGGCGGCTGAAAACCGAGTACTTGAACTTCCAAAGCTTGATAATAATAATAACCTACATATGGTAAGAAATACGATGTAGATTAAATTTTGTAAGGCAATCGGTGATACGTGGAATGTACATATATTAACAGAATACAGTAAACCAAAGGAGTATCTCCCGTGTTCGGTGTCATTGATAAACCGCTGTCCCAACTATGCTACGAGCACATCCACATAAGTCGTAAAAAGGAACCTTATTTACACAGAAAAGAAACAAATTACATAACTGACGATAACCATAGGTTTCCTCAACAATAGAAAGTAACTTGGAAACCTTCCGCAGTTTTACAACGCCTTTGGCTCATCTAAAGGCCAGGCGTGGTGAACAGCTATTGCATAAGCTGTAGATGAAGATACCCATTGCAATAGGTTTCTGGATTTTCAAAATAAAAAATGGTACAGAGCTCAGAAAGAAATCTTTTGAGATCAGACATCAGACATTTAAATCCCATAATGTTATTAATAGGCAAGTTGACTCAAAAAAAATAATTAGTCCATTATAGAGATTACAAAAAAATATTGCTCACGTATTTTTTCTTTTGTTCAGCAAACCAAAAATTACGAAGATACAGCGCGTTAAAGGTGCGCGTGACTTCACTTGTTCTGTAGAATTTTAGGAACAAGTGATGTAAAAGCGCCCCACTCCAGATCTTTGAAGCGCTGTATCTTTGTTATTTTCCGAGCATTTGATAAAGCAAAAAATACGAACTCAATATTTTTTGATAATCTGACTAGCGGACTAAAAAAAATATTTTTGTCAACTAGCCTATTGCGTAGACGTATGTTCGTAAACACCAAATATTTACAAGAATTGGGATGTTAACTAATTTTTGGAATTGATTTTGTTTCATAGATAGACCTTATTTAAACACGCAAATAATAATTTCATGAAAAATTACGTCAAATTTCAATAAAAAAAATACGTAATTAAAATGAGTTTTTAGGATTCCCGCCAAAACGCTCCAAAATGTCACGTGACTATAATTACGTCATACACCGATAAACAAACTCGCGCTCTGTCAAAGTTAACCAGATTTTGAGTGAATTCTCAGGCTTGTTTGTCGGACAGTGACGTAAAAGCGCTTATATGGCGTTCGCAGTCACGTGATAATTGGTATTAAAGAACGCTATTTAAATTGATTTTCTTTAATTTATGACGAACAAATATATTCTTAAAATGTTATTATAGGTTATTAAATATTGTCTTTAATGTGTAAAACATAACTTTACATGACTTGGTAACATGTGTCAACATCGCTATTTTCTTTCAATGTTTAGTTAAAAGTCACTAATCTTACTTACTAGGTACATTGCTGTAATCATTAACATCATTAACGCATATACATGTATATAGAGCAGATAAACGGCTGAACTAAACTCGACTGTAACGATGACTCAGCAAATCATAAAAAAAAATATTCGAAATGTGCAACGCCACGTGTCGCTCAGGTCAATGACCCGAGCACACTCGCCCCTCAAGACATTTCGCTCAAAAGAGCGTTTCGCCGTTTATCTGAGACACAACGAAAGCGCAAGTCAACCGCGTCATGCGCGTCGCCGCGAGATTGATGGGTGTGCGGACGGTAATTACCCCTACTCGCCGGCAGATGGTGGAGGGGACCAGGGTTGGCATAACACTCTACCTCCAATACCATGTTGTAAATAAATAAATAAATTCTCCAGACTAACACACCAATTCCCTAGTGCCAAACTAAGCTTATACTTGTTCATTGGATACTAGGTCAAACCCATGACTCGATTACAAATGTCCATGTTCATCACACGAAACATTTGCCCCTAGCGGGATTTGAACCCGCGACCCTTGGTTTCGTGGCCAGGGTCTCTGACCTCTCGACCAACAGGCCGTCATCTAATATCAGGCTATAACTAAGTGTGAAATAACGTGCCAATTGTTCGGATGTAGAAGGTACACTAATTAGACACACAACACGTTGTTAGATACAGTGTGATTGCATTCTTATATAACATCTAACCCAGCCCCGTTTTATTTTTGCTGAATGTGGTTAAATGGGCCTTCAGCCCCTTTGACTCTGCCTATTCCTTCGGGGATTATGGACGTGATGTTATATATGTATATAAGACATCTGAAACTTTTTAGTCGAAGCAAAATATTGAAAATCTTAATTAGAAAGATAATATGTTTGCTTCAAAATATGCATATTGAAGACAGCTCAGATCAAATGATAAAAATTGTTCTATGTATGTTAGATGGAAGGTTGAAATTTGTAAACACAACCGCACGAAAATATCTTCTTATTTTAGAATAAAATTATAAATAACTTGAAATTATTTAATGCACAGAATTATTCGATTTAATGTGTCATCCCTATTGGAAGCGATATTAAGGAGCTAGCTAATGGCCCGAAATCGCCATGTGTTCGCAGATAGCGCCCGAGCCACGGGAGCCGCCGTGAGCGCAGTTGTCCGTTTTGTGACAAACGTAATATAAAGGAAGTCGACGAAGTGACTCCAATATCCCCGCATTAGAACAATAAATATTTGATACTATGCTGCTATTCCTCAATGTTAGAGAAGGCGACTCCAACTGTGGCAGAGCCTTCTGTATCTAACGATATCACCGTACATGTCTAGAACTGATATACGAATGAGAAGTGCTCGAAAGTCTATGATCACGGATAAATCATTATTTTTAAATTAGATCAATCTATGTGATGTTTGATATTAAAAGCATGCTCTCGAATACTGCTTAACCAGACCTTGGTCAATGTCTATATATGGGATCAACGTTCCTTAAATGTAAATAGGAATTATTTGTATGTAATCATGGTGTCGCCTAATCGCAATGACGCTGATAACAGCTAATGGCCGTCAACCGCGAGCCTGCGCACGCGCCGCGCCGCCCGAGCGTCACGTAACCGCTGTTGTGACACATCCGCTTTAAGAGAGGTTAGAGAGCGATGCGGACGATTTGTTATTGTCTCTTCTGGCGCGCTGTTTGTATAGTTCTGTGAAACATTTTGTAAAGAAATAACGTTGAATTAAATGATACGAATGCAATAGTTTATCAATGTGTGTTACGTTCATGCAGTGAAATGGTTTATCGTGGTAGATTCATATTATTAGTTGATATTCTGAATGACGATGTATAAGTTTCAAACCTCTAAATAGATTAAGAGTATTTTGACTTTGACTTTGAATTGATTTTTTTTAAATTTGAATTAAGAGATGAAGAGGTGAAGAGTGAATACTATAAGAGTATTATAAAAGGGGTTGTTTCCTGACTAAGCCAGCATTTGATTGATGATGGTAAAACTATGGGAAACATAATTGCGCATAGTCAGAACTATTTCGGAAAAATCTACATCACAAAAGTGAGTGTCATTTGAAGCATAGCAAATTCAATGTTACTTTCATACAAGGATCTGAACTTATATCTTGAATTGTATGATCTTCAAAACGATATGCAGATTGTAACATCGCCGTTATTATACCAGTCCGGATCAGTATCTCAGAAGCTATGTACATCTAAGATCAAAATCTGCATTTGCAGTGCGGCGGGCAACAATTTGCGGCGCTCCGCCCCGGGACAATGCGGGAAATTGCCGGGATTAGTCCCGCAGAGACATGAAGCCGGCGCGGGCGCAGCGCCAAATGACTGGATACGGTCTACGCTGATTGGCGGGGGTCTGGGCCTGATGAAAGCTGTAATTTGAAATTTACCGATTCATAGTTCCGACTTAATGCTATAGTCATTGGTATCTTTTAATTTGCTGCATGAATTTAAAGACTTTGTCTATCTACATAATGATATGGATGTGTTTTAGTTCGAAGTAATTATATGTAAAAATAATTTATGTTTCCATAAAGTTTATTGTTTATGTAATTAATTTAAATTAGATGGCCTGCTGTGATAGTGACTGCAAAGTCCCTTTTGTTATTTATTTAATTAAACTTTTTCATTGTTTATTAACAAACAATGGTTTTGTTTCGCCTCATTGATGGGAAAAGAGAAAATCTATATAAATACCTGACATATTCTTTGAAAAATCATTTTGTTTTTTTAAAAACAACAAAGTCGAGTCATAAATATTTTTATAGACACAATTTGGTCCGGCCCATAGAGCATCCGCGTCGCTCTGGCGCGCTAATTAAAAACAATAACAACCTCACCGGCCGTTTGAAGCGATTCGTGCGCTCCATATTGAACCAGTCCGCGGCTTAGCTTAAAAATGTAATCAAGCATAATTTCAGAGCTTTCTCGTCGTTTCGCTGCGCTCGCCCACAAGTTTATAGCTGGAAGTGTCTCAAAGTTAGCTTCATGGGCCCCCTAGATGACCTAATGGTCATGTTAAAAATGGGTTGTTGTAACATGTGCGCTAAGCTATTGACTAGTTAGCTGTACATGATTCCAAAGATGAAACAGTTATAGAAAATGCTATAATATATTATTTAATTATAATATTTTCACAAATTGTAAAGATTTAAAAGAATTTACATATCCTGCCAGATTCCCCAAGTTAAAGTGCGATGTTAAACAAATTAAAAAAACGAATAGTATTCCCACCAAGTGAGCCGGCAATAAAGGACATTACTGTTATTTCGAATCGAAAGACAGTTGAACAATGCATTTGCCAACACCATATACAGTACTCTACAATCCAAACAAGGAAATGCAACGTCATAAGTTTGGGAAACCCTGTCCTGGGGCTGCATAAGGCGAGCCCGTACCGGCCGATTCGTTTATATGCAAACGACGCGCACGACTCCCGCGCACGCCTTATTCGCGCCTTATCTTTACAGTCTCCATTGATTTTGTAGAAAAACTCGCTTCTGTCTATACGCAGACATGTATTTAATTATAGATATGCTAATGTACTCAATGCAAGTTTGTATATCCTTCTTTCGCTTACGATTCAACTTTTAAAGTCCATATCCACGGACTGTTATCTTGAATTCTTACCACATCGTAAAATAAACTTTCCTGATTAAAAAGTAAAACATTTATCAGTTATTTATACTATACGTAGTTAGTCGAAATTTTATCAATCACTATTGGTAAGCGATTTAAGTATACTTAAGCCTTCATTTAAGTAGACTCTGTGTAGTATTGAAAACATTGAGATATATATGCGCTCGGATTTCATTAGGCGTAAACTTAACGATGGCGTATTACTTATTTATTCTAAGTTTCAATCTGACCTCAGTTGTTTATTTAGTAAGTAATATTCATTTACATGCAAAAAGCCCCAAGTGCCGATGTTGATGAAGAAGTAATTTCTTGACAAGCATTATACAAAAATAGTGTTTTGTTACTTATCGTTTATAAACAAGGAAGTAATTAAATATAACCGCGTAACACTTTTCAGGTCATTGTTAAAGATACTTGTCAACATTCTCAAACGGTGGTTTTACATAACGACTTCACGTTTTTGCTGCTTCTTCAGTTAAGTAATGTCCGTGTAACAGTTTATATTCTGCAAGAATACGAGTATTTCACACATCGACTCCCGATCGAACGGTTGCCGATCACAATGTCGATTAGTCACAACATTATACTGTGAAATTCGCTCTCAACATATTTAGAAGCAGTCAATATTGGGAGCGTTGAGTTGCGAAACGGTGCTGCTACGTTTTCTCCCATTGGCCAACTTGAGGAGAATCCATAAATTGAGGCGAACCGCACTTTCCGTTAAGATAATACGCCTGGGAGCGCGCCTCCCATGCGGTGACGTCATCCGCGCGGGCGCAGGTTTCGTCACGCACGTAAATCCTTTGGGAAAGATTTCGATACGAATTATAAATGGTAGAACAGATAAGGTCACCTAGATTTTATAATATACATTTACGGTATTCAGAAACATAATTTGCTCAGACACGTTGTTTATTTTGATAAGCCGATTATAAAAGTTTACAGTGAGGCATAATTTGACAAAATTGACGAAGTCATAATTTTCCTAGTGTTGTGTTTGTACTAGGACCCTGGACTTAGCCAATCTGGTAATTACATCATGAGAATGGATTATAGTTACACTCATAGTTATTTGAATTAGTTATCCCATCTTTCCCCTCAGTAGTGAGGTAGTGTTATAACGTCGTATTTAGATTCTAAAAAACCAGAGGTACTTGCTTGGTTTTGAACCAACACCTCTCGCATTTGAGCCGCGTGAAGAAAAATTAATTAAAAGGACATAAAAAATGTTCAGCAAAAAAGAAATAAGTTAGTAAGGATTTATTTTATCCGGATTGCGTCGTGACACGCGCACCTGCGGGTGAATGATAATTGCTGCGCGCCGCCGGGGTAGATGCATTGTGAACGGAATAAAAACATTTGCACAAGTGGACGATCCATACACGACGCGACAATTTTACGACGTACCATAAACAGTGACAAGATCAGAACTATTGAAAGAACGTCTGTATTTGACTATTAATTTTTTATCTATCTTTTTTTTTGTTCAGACGCCGTTATTTATTAAGACAGTGACACGAAGATTGGGACCGGGACCCTTTGATTAGCTATCTTTTATCTTATTTTATTTACACAGGATTTATATTTTCACGTAGATTTATTTATAGATTTTTAATCTAAATCGAATGAAATATTGATAATACAAATATAATACATATAATATGTATTAATAATAATACATTTAGTATGTATTATATTTGTATTATCAATATTTCATTCGATGCGTCAGTCTCTCTTCAAATATAATACATATTATATGTATTATATTTGAAGATAGACTGACGCAGGCCGATAAATGATATACATGTAAATCGTTTCCTATTTATTAGGATGCAATCAGAAGCTAAACGAATGTCCACCGGGCTAATCAAAGACGCTCTGTTATAATACCTCTTTCGGTGAACACAGGACTCGTAACAGCTACCTACACATTTCAATGTTTGCGCTTTAAATTTCCAATTTATATTAATGTCCATTAAAATCTTATATTATCTCAATGCGCCTACCGCAATATTTACCGTAAAACGAAGATAAACCTTAAAAGAGGTCATAAAAAGGCCCGGCTTAATAAAGTTACGAAACTCGGGGCCGAATTAACGGAATGTTAAGCGATGCGCCGGAGCCCCCCCAAACCGGTCGGAGGCCGGAGCGTTTTACTCTTTCCACATAATAACAATCGGGCTCGGTCTCGGACTCCGATTACGCACACATCAATAAAATTAGTAATTTTATGGGTATTTTTTGGTAATAGAGCAGAGTAGACCTTAGCTGCGCATAGACATAATCATTAATCTACCACTGACTGGGTTATACTATATAGTTGCGCCCGCACTCATATGCGGACTAAGCACTGAATTAAGCTAATTTATACAATAATAGCTTCTGTCCACGAATTTGTTTGCGTAGATCTTAGAATGAATCAAAAAAGAATGACTCAAGGGAACACACATATAGGATAAAAATTATCGTACTTATGAAATATAAACGATAATTTGTTTTTGGCTAAATGTGGTTGAAGGGGCCTGCTGCGCCCATGACTCTGCCTACCCCTTTGGGGATTATGGGCGTGATGTTATGTATGTATGTATGTTATGTATATATGAAATAGTAATTCCAATTTAAGCACGAATTATTAGCTAATCTTTTAGGTATTATTGCGTCAGAGAATAACAAATAACAAACTACGATATTTCACATTTATAATATTAGCCGGAATAAGATTTTCAAGCCATTGAGTATTCCGATCTACGACTGAACATTTTTATCAAATCCGTTACGTTAAGTTTTGTAGAGAAGAGTAACGAAATCCATTCATGTATCTAACTTTCGTATTTATCTTATTGCTATACTCAATTGGAAAATATATGTATATTCATTGAGAATAGATACGAACTATAGACACGCCGTATACCAGTCGTCTACACGGACAAGGCGGTATCCCACCGTTGTATGATAATGACGCCAATCGTATGTCATTAATCTGTCGGCAAATTGAAAAACACTTACGTTGGCGACTCGGAGATCCGCGGGTACTTTATCGGCGAAACGATCGCCGTAATTAATTGCTCGCGAAGCCGTTGAATAATTCATGACGTTTGAGCTATTGCCGCTGCGGCTGCGCGGGCGCAGGCGCGGCCGCGGTGTGCTTGATGCGTTGATTGGTGCCACTCTGGACGATTGCCGCAATTTTGTTAATGTTTAAAGAAGATAATTATAGGCAATAGTTTATTGACTTCCTAACAAAAAAAAATTCAACAATTTGCGTTATTTAAAGTTAAAAAATTAAAAATTAAATAAAGTCTCTTATCAAAGTGATCAATTTGACCACTCTAGAAAATCAGTCAAAGTATTCGCGTTAATTTACAGTTTCAAAACGATAAAGAGCTATTGAAAGAAGAATATAAGGTTGGTAATATTACACAAAAACTAATACCTCACGTTAAGAAGACGATTATTACTCAATCCCGGCAAATGAATCCCACGTTTTTCAGAATCGCAATAAATATGTAGACAAAACGCGAAAAAGTGTCATCAACTCCGATTACCACCAAGTAAACGAAATAGCTACTTATAGGTACACTACAATACAATACGGATTCTTTACCCTCTTAAAACGTGCCTAAAATAAAATAGGTACAGCCAATTACAACTCGGTTATTTGTTGGAGCGATGTCGCGTCGGTCGCGTGCCGCTAAACGGTGCTACATAACGCGAACGAGCCTTTGTTCAGGTGAATTATTCATCATCCGATTTATAATATTTACTAGATTCCGTGTGCTAAATAACAATGTGTTTGAGGGCTAAATCTGGTTAAAAAAACTCGATGGACTCTGTCTACAGACTTTCACGTCGCAGCCGTGTAGGTGCCATAAACTAAACAAATGGATTTGCGTTGCTAAGCCTACATTGCACACAAATTGACTGGCCCGTTGGTCGAGTGGTCAGAGACCCTGGCCACGAAACCAAGGGTCGCGGGTTCGAATCCCGCTAGGGGCAAATATTTCGTGTGATGAACATGGATATTTGTACTCGAGTCATGGATGTTTATAAACGTATTTAAGTATTTCTATCCGTTCACCTAGTATCACCTAGTTTGGGACTAGGGAATTGGTGTGTCAGTCTGAAGAATTAAAAATTAAAAATTGAAGAATTAAAATTGCCATCTGCATCTATACGACTGGCTCGATGGCGCATTTGGTAGTGACCCTGCCCCATGCGCCAAAAGTTGTAGGTTCGATCCCCACCCAAGACAAATATTCGTATGATGAATACTTGTGTTTGTTCTGTGTCTGGGTGTTAATATCCAATATTTAAGTATATATTTGTAATACCACTGTTGATTCTGATATCTGTAACACAAGTGCTTAAGCTACTTACTTCGGAGTCAGATCAATGTATGTGATGTTGTCGGATATTTATTATTTATTTATATCTTAACGAGTTTTCCGATGCACGTCGGAGTGCGCGAGACGCGACCGCTGCCACGGTTCGCGACCGGCGCAGATACAGACTCTTCCTTGTTACCGATACTAGTTTCCGTTAGGAAGGAAATGACCGCTGGAATGGCATTGCGATTAAAGTCTTCGGTTTCATGAAAATACATTACGATTAGTTTCTATGAAAATGTAGGAGGAAGTGAATGTGCAATGTTGACTAAAACTGTCTTACCACTTATACTGTGCAGGCTTACAGTTTAAGTGGTGCAGACTTTCAAATTAATATCTATTTTCCTTTACTTATAGCGGACTGGCTCGATGGCGCATTCGCTAGTGACCCTGCCCCATGCGCCAAGATTTGTGGGTTCGATCCCCACCCAGGACAAATATTCGTATGATGAATACTTGTGTTTGTTCTGTGTCTGGGTGTCTCCAATATTTAAGTATATATTTGTAATACCACTGTTGATTCTGATATCCGTAACACAAGTGCTTAAGCTTCATACCTCGAAGTTAGATCAATGTATGTGATGTTGTCGGATATTTATTTATTTATAGCCATATTGAAAATACACACTGTCTCTGCACGATATGCACGCTATAACAAAGAACACAAGTAAAAAATGTAAAGAATCAAATTATAATTGCTAGAGTTACGGTCATAGGTAGTCGGTTCATGAAGTATAAAATCAAAAATGAGATGTATTGAGCATCTTTCGGGGGTGTCTTTCATTGTTTAGGTTCACCTTTTATTGAATATTTCACAATTGTTTTCAGTTTTCAGTCATGTGGAATGGAATGGTTTTAATTTTTTAGACAAGTCTAACATAAGTTTGATCGATTTGAGAGATTGAAGTAAGTATTTGTGATCGACTTTTTTGTGATTTTGTTTCACACTTAAAACACGTAAATTATATTCTATTTACAAAAGTTAAGATTAAACGCATTATTATCTACATATACATAGTAGAAGATTTTAGCCAACCCTTTCTGAATATATTTTATAATATATTAAATTTATTATAAAATATGTTTTAGCTCGGTGAAGATCGACTTAGGTTCGGATCTTAGACCAATAAGATTTTATCTTATAATTTAGGCCAATATATTATAATAACAGCGGTGGTAGCTCAATGGTAAGGACACGCACCTCTTAACCGGGAAGTGCGGGTTCCAACCCGGGCACGTACCTCTGGTTTTTTTTAAATCTATGTACGTATTTATACCACTAGCTCGACGGTGAAGGAAAACTTCGTGATGAGACCTGCAAATTCAAACAACTTTGGATTTGTAACCATGATCCAAAAATTGTCTGGTTCCCCTATGTTAGGGTTACGAAGGTCAGATCGGCAGTCGCTTCAATGTAATTACCAGACTCGCTAAATCCTGGATAATAGTCTAAGCGGACCCTGTCTAAACACGGGACATAACGCTAGGAAGATGAATTTAGGCCAATAATTTCATGGGCTTTAATTTCTACAATTTAACATATTTATTACCTTATAAATTTAATATATGTATATAAAAGATTCATTTGTTTTCAGGAGCCATAAGGAAGGTAGCACATTTAAACACCATTTAAACACCACAGTTTGTAGCCCAATCAAAATGGCCACTCGTATACGTGTAAGGAGATCTAAGAATTATAGCTCTTAGAGTGACGTGTTAACGTCTGCCCATAAATCAGCCCTTGCGGTGTTCAGTTAATGGGCCCTAAACCTTTCACCTTCCTCTCCCAGAAGACCAACAGTACAATGACTCGGCGCTATTTTAAAACCAACAGCTTTGTGGTAGGATGCGCGGGCGCACCTGGTCGGTGCCCTCGGGGCGTGGGATTAGGGCTAACTATCTTAATTTATGTACCGCGGTACCGCGCAGCATTAGGAAGCATTCATACTGGACTATTAAAATTGAAGTTGAAGGATCTGAGGGTATTTGGTTGATTCAGTGGCCAGTCCAGCGAGTTAACTTTGACAACAGGGTGATTGGCCTATTGTTAACTGGAACTGAATAGCTGCAATATGTAAAAATTCATTGCATTTTACAATGTAGTGCATTTAAATTACAAAAGAAATTAGTTGAGTTGCATGTATGGACGATGTGAAATGGTTACGTGTGGAGCGAGGGTATGGCCTTTGATTAATGTTAAAGAATCAATGTTCTGTAAAATAGTTTTGTATTTCTTACTATAAACAACAATTATACGATTTAATATGACAGGCCCGTTGGTCGAGTGGTTAGAAACCCTGACCACAAAACCGTGGGCCACAGGTTCGAATCTGAATGAACATGGACATTTATACTGGAGTCATGGATGTTTATAAACATATTTAAGTATGTCTGTCCGTTCACCTAGTATCCATACAAGCACAAGCTTAGTTTAGGGCTAGGAAATTAGTGTCAGTCTAACAAAAAAAAAAAACAATTCATTATAGTTAGTAACAATTTATAACACAAGGTAAGTTGACAATGTCCCATGTTGATCTGGAATTAAAAATGAAAACAATGCGCCAACTGTGTTCCTTGCCTAACATATCATAAAAGGCAACTAATGGTATATCAAGTTTTGGGTATGTGATTGTGTAGGAGACCAGCTAGCCACTTGTCACTACTTTTTTACAATTTTCCATCTTATTTTTAGCTGAATGTGGTTGAATGGTTTACTACCCCTTAGCCTCTACCTGCCCCTTCGGGAATTACGGCGTGATGTTTTGTATGTATGTATGTATAAACTGATAACTAGTATCTTTAGAGATTTTAGGTGTTCTACTATAATATCTTTGAACTCAGCAATTCCATTTTCTATTTACCAATAAGGGTTCAGGTCCAGGTTTAAACCCTCTGTGTGGCTTGTATCCCCTGTGTACCATTCCTTAGGTCAGCTAGGTTACGGGCAGCGAGGCGGTCGTGGGAGCGCACAATAGCGGCGGTCACGGTACGCGCCCTGCGCCCTGCGCCTGCGCACCTGCGGTCACGGCTCGCCGCCTGCACTTGACCGGCGCGGCTGCGCAGACGACTCGCTCGCAAAAGTCCAGCCACAAAGGTCACTCTCGGCGTTGACTTTGAACTTTAAGAGGCAAATTCTTTAAGATTGATTTGGTTTCTGGTGTAGTTCATTGCAATTCCACTTTTGCACAGGAGATGCAATAGGAGCTCGGGGTTAGTGCCAGCGAATAAGAGAATTTTGTTTCGTATCAAGATTGACGTTGCTGCGGTGTTACAGGATGCTTCTTGGGCGTTGTTCGAAGGATTTTATTTTTGGACAGGAAGCTCTTGTGATGGCAATATGAACTCATAGAGCATGGTGCCTTTTCCCTCTTCTGTTTTCATCATTGGTGTCAGGTCGGTTCAAGAATAATATACCTAAGTATAACGAAAATGTTATACTGGCTGGCTAAATTCTTAATGGGAACATTGTTTTATTATCAGCCTCACTTAAGGACCATGATTATTTGGTACAATACCTATAGGTATACGACTTGATGTCGATATCCGACCAATAAAACATTTCAATTTAATAGAACCTTAATTAATTACCGATAAAAAACAATCAGGGCAAATCATCTGTGTATTTTTTTAATTATATATATCACACCCTAAACGATTCACGAAAAGTAAACCATTCTCTACCCTTGGGTTGGTAAGTGGCGCGCCGTACCCAGTTAAATTATATTAATTGCAGTCGATGGAGGCAGTAAATAAAAGATTAGCATAAATCATTTTATCAGCGCAATTTGCGGCTATATTTCAGTATCGGAGGCAAGATTACGTTTCCATTTGGAGCGGTATTAATATGGGTAATGGGCCATATATCACGATATCATTAGGCTCGGTCTCGCGCGGTCTCTTTGCTCCAAATGTGTTGCAATATAAGTATGTGAGTTCTTATGTACATACTAATATTGTCGACTGCGCTTATACTTAATTTTAAAATTAATAGTTGTGTCCAGTGATAAGTTAATTCTTACAGAACGTAAGAATAAGTATCTAACAAACATTAAATAAGTTTTGTTTTTGGCTAAATGTGGTTAAAGTGACTTGATGCCCTTCGACTCTGCCTACCTCTTCGGGGGTTGCGGGCGTGATGTTTATTTGTCTGTTTGCATTTATGAATTAGAGGTAATAGATTTTTCTGTTCGCGCAACTAACTACCTGAGCGAATTGTGCATGTAACAGGTATAGGTACAGCAAAATCAATCAATTTTCATCAAATACAAATCGTAGATAACGAATCAAATATACCGTAATTTAATTATAATATAACCCATATAAACATACACCGCAATATGATCATACTATTTAGATTCTACAAGAACTTTCGTATCAAAATTTTCAATAGCAGCAAGAACGACTTCGCCGTAATACCGCGCAGTGCGCGCGCGCCGCCCGCTGCGATCTCATCTTGCTGCGGCCCATTATTTGTCCACTTCACTATTTTTCTTACGGCTTTCAATCAACTGAATACCGGGCGCTTACCGCGTTTATTTTTAAATGTCGCGTCAACGTTGAAATTGATAACGTGTATCATTTTCACGACGATGAGCGCTCGTAATGAAGTAATTAGCGAGTTATAAATAGGTATATAAAGATACTATCAAATTAAATTTACTTCAAGCTCACAAAACATTCATTTTCAAAAGATTGTTTTTCGTATTCTTTCGCACAAAGTAACATACTACGCGTATGAATTTTGAATAATGAATGACACATTATTTATAATAGCAGCTTTGTCTGAATAAGTGACAGAAAAATTGCATAGGTATTTTTATTCAAAGATTATCACGCATACAATCCCAGAAGTGGTGCTCATAGTCCCTTTAACCAATTTTGGATAAAAATAGAACTGGGTTTAGTTAGTTATCAAATTGGGTCAGATCTGATGACAATTTGTGAAAAATAATTACCAGTGGCAAGGCTTTTCACATCAGATTGCATTTATATTTTAATTTTAGCCGCACAACATAACAATTGAAATGAATTTTTATTTTATATTCTATGGACACGATATAGGATACTTGCGTCCAATCAATTAAAACTTCATTTACAACTGTAAAATTCCCTTACGTTTCGTACTTTATTCAAGAAAATTGGAATCTAATAAACAAAGACAACATACTGCGTTTACAAGAAAGCATTATACGTCCAGTTTCATATAGATGCCGATCCTGAGGGAACCGGTATCCACATCTAATATGAATACCCTGAACTACGCATCCTAACTAAGGTATAATTAGTAGTCCTAACCATTTCTAGAAATGGTTCAGCCGATTATCAATTAACTATAAATTTAATTTCCTTGTAACAGACGCTGTGATTACCGCGGTGCGCAACTCGGGGCGCTGCGCAAAAAACCTCCTTTTGCGCATGTTATCCGCCCGCAGATCAGATGTGACGCGCGGCTAATGAGCGCGAGCCTGCGATGTCGGCGTGTGCGCATAACACAGCTTGACAGCAGATTACAAATAGAATGAGTTAAAGAATATGTTTGGATGTTAACCCTGTTAAAGTCGGTGGATGTTGCTGAATACAGGTAAGAATTTTATGAAAAAAATATATAGCCTGTAAATTATTTTTGTTTATCAATTGACACAAATTCAAATAAATATCTTGAGCTATCTTTAAGATCGTTACTTACATAGATTTGAAAAATCCAGTGGTACGTGCCCGGGTTTGAACCCGCACTCCTCGGTTAAGAGGCGCGTGTCCTTACCATTGAGCTACCACCGCTCTAAAATCTTTTTACGTATGATGTAGGAATATTTTTTAAGACTTATGGCATTTTTGTTCCGTTTGGCCGTACGGTTAATATGAAATATACACTTTAGTTGTTATGCATGGTTAAGCTGCCCTAAAAACCTAACGTTTATATTAATTATACGATCATGATATCTTGTACACGAAATGCCTAGGCTTGCCTAGATTAAGCCAACTGCAAGCAGCCCCTGTTAAAGAGCAAAGCGATACTACGATATTAAAAACGCATTTTTATTAAAACTAATTTAATTAAGGACATCTCGTACCTCTCTCTACATTAAGAGTTCTAGATTACATATAATCAGTGGGTTAACATTAACAACATATCAAATAAGTAATTATAAAGTAATCTACTGTGATATAACGAAACTTAAGCGATGTGCACATCCGCGGCGGCAGTCGTTAGGCGAGTGCACACAGGGCCGCGTATAGGGCGGCTAATGATGCGCGCGCGCAGCGGCCTTAATGACCCCGCTTTAATGCTTGCGAGGCCGCGTTTACTATTTAATTGTAGTCTCATAACAGCGGGTAAATGTATCGGAGCTGGAGCGGCGGACAGGATAGCACCCATCATCTTTATTTTAATTTATGCTTTCGCGTAATTTGTTGGGAACATTGAAATTAATACGGTTGTGAAGCAGTTTTCTGTTAAACTAATTGATTTATATAATTGTTCATTAAAAACAAGAGAACAATGAACTTAACTAAACTTTACGCCACTTCCCTAGCAGGGTAGGCAGAGAGAACCGAACGTCATTGGCACGATACTTACACACCTCACTCTTCAAGATTCGTGATCAAGCATTTATTTATCTGAATAACTGAATCTGATTAAAATTTCGCTGTTTGCACAATAAGCCAAACTGCATAACTGGTAGTTTACCAATTGTATTAATTTTTACCATTTTTAACCTTTATTAAACAATTATCAGCTATATGGCATGTCCTTCATCCAGACAACTAAGTATTAGTTGAGACGTGCGTAATATAGCAATCTAATTTATGATTAGATTGGTAAAGTACTAATTATAATCCTGTTCAAGCTGGCTGTTAATACCAACTAATAATACACTTCAGCATCTACTAGCACCTCTAACGAGTCTTAATACTACGCCTTTGGCCTCGTGAATAACCCTATCGATATTTACTATTAAATACCTTATATATATACAATTTCTACCTACTTTTTAATAACAAACCAATTCACTAGTAAACCACAGTCAATCAGAAATTTATTTTTATCTTTTACTTCTATACATACCTACATACCATCACGCCTGTAGTCCCCGAAGCGGTTGGCAGAGTTTATGAGCGACAAACTTCTTGAACCACATTCAACCAAAAAATATTTGGATTGGGATAGATGCGAAATTGCGACAAAAGTAGTGACAAGTAGCTAGCTCATCGCCTACATAATCACATAGGTATCCAACACCCAACCATAAGTCGCCTTTAACAACATGCTATGCGACGAATACAGTTGGTACAATAGGTCCTTTTTTGTCGTCCGAGAAATTAGATTATCAAAAAATATTAAATACGTATTTTTTGCTTCATCTGATACTGTAAAAATGACATAAGAAATGAAATTTAGCGCTTTACGCCACTTGGATGATAAAAATTTACACACCTAGTGACGTCACGCGGTACTTTAACGCGCTGTATCTTCATCATTTTTAGTTTGTTGAACAAAAGAAAAAATACGTAGGCAATATTTTTATGTTATCTCAATAGTGGACTATAAAATTGTTTTAAGGACGTCACAGATCTCTATGGATCTTTTAATTCTGATGTTTAAATGCGTATACATATCTAATAGTACCTGCAAACATACCTACATAAGAGTAAAAATATGCCCAGTTATATGCACACAATAACCAAATCAACTCCTGCGTGAAATAATTAAACATTTGAATAACAATAGCTCCTGCTGCACCAGGGCCGTCTCCGGGCGACGTCGCTCCCATGGTTACGCACAAAGAGATTTGTCGCAAACAAATTACCGACATCAAGGTGTCGGGTTGCCGCCGTTGTGACGCGGGATTAGAATAATGGTCGTGTTGCGACGCGACTGAGGGGTAAGTGTGTGAACGTAAACAATCGCATGTATCGCATTTTAACTAGTGCCGAATAAGACATGGAGTATGTTTAGACACTGTTTTAAACTAGTCAATAAAATTAATAAATCTATTTCTTTAACTCACACAAACTATCTAGATCCTAATTAAGCATTCATGATTGAAATGTGGTATGGATCTAATTAACGCATAGGCCAACATCAAACATAATTTAAATTAATGAATATTAAACTACATCACATACATTGATCTGACTCCGAGGTAAGTAGCTTAAGCAGTTGTACTTATTACAGATATCAGAATCAACAGTGGTATTACAAGTATATACTTAAATATTCAATATTAACACCCAGACACAGACCAAAAACACAAGTATTCATCACACGAATGTTTGTCCTGGGTGGGGATCGAACCCACAACTCTTTGGCGCATGGGGCAGGGTCGCCACCGAATAAGCCAACGAGCCAGTCAAAACATTGTAACCCAGGACCGATATTACCCGGTTTATCAGAAAAACTTATGTCCTTAACGGACTTCGAACCTGTGGCTTTTGGTTTTGTTTTGTTTCTAACCATTCGACTAAGCGGTTTTTAATGTAAAAGACTTAGGATACGAAAATGTTGGCCAGGTAATTAGTTAGATTTTAAATTAAAGTCTACCAACATGAAAGCTGGTAATCTCTACAGTTTTAAGGACCCTAAAATTGACTCGTCTCGCATACTCGTACTTATAATACACGCTTTGAAGTACCCAAACATGTATTGTGGCGTCCCCTCACTCCCTCATGTTTGGAGCAGCTTAGATTAATGAGTCGCGCCCATTGTCGGGCGCCGTGACGCCGCGCGGCGCAGGCGCACCTTTTGTGTAAAACTGGTTCCGATCAAAATGTAAGCAAATATTTCACATTCATTATATCCGATGTGAATGGCCTCATCTTTGGTAACGTTTCTATGTACGCTCCAGTTATGACAGCGTGACTTAACAAAGCGGTTCAATTTGTATAAGCTACTAACTTTTGCACGCGGCTTCGTCTATGAGTCTAGACTAAGTATTATGGCCAGGGTGGAGCAAATAATAAGAGTGAACTGTATATTGATTAAGATAGTTTATAATATTTGAAATATTCAAAACTACCGGCACCAGAAAGTGAATTTTAACAATAAGAGACGCGAGTGTCTATAGTTCACTTGGCGCGTGGACACTAAGAATTCAACCAAAGAGGAATACGATAGCGAAACAGACATATAAGTAAAGACATCTAAGTGTTAAGTTAGATCAACGTCTCTATTAATAAAAAACAGCTAATTTTGTTCAACAATTTTGGCTTAAAAGAATAGCAAACATCCTAATACACTTTCACATGCATATACGATTCGTTCAATTACTTCAACTGGTTACAAAAAATCACCATTTAACAAGAATTTTAAAACAGCATGAATATCAGTGGATCATCAAGTTCATTATTGCGTCCCAACCTCTTATATTTTATACCATTTATTCATCCTATATATTACGTGCTATTTTACTCAAAAAGCAGACAAATATAGGTCCTAGGGGTAGGGTAGATGAACAAAGTACATATCTAAGTAATTGCATTTTGTAATAAGCTCTCAAATACGATTAGATACAGCACTTGCACGTACAAACCTAACTGTACACAAAATAATGACGGTTATATTTTTCCGTTTTTACGGAAATCATGTTAATCTAACCGTTTTATTATCTTATATTCAAAATATATTATTTATTAACATTGCGAGTACAGTATTTTAATATATGAAATACCGACTGCCTAGTGAATGTATACTATCATATCTCATCAATCTCAATCGCAATGGTCATTAGTCATTAGTCGTGTCTACACAATATCCGCATGTTCAATGATTAATTAATAAAGAAAATTAAGATTCAATTCAATTTGAATAGATTGTTTTTTGTTGATTACAAAACCAGTTTACACCATAATCACCAAAAATGCATGAATATTGCCTCACACAGTTGTAATAATAATGTTTATAGGAAATAAAAATATGTAATTCAAACTAAATAAGACTTCACAAGAGCTTTACAAAACCTGAACAGCCATTCCTAACAAATAAAACTATCAATTCAAAATTGAAGAATTGCTTCACATCCATCAATGGTCGATCAGTCTATTCTCTTTCATTGCGTCCGAACTGTCCCTGTCGGGGAGCCGTTATGTTTGATATTATTACTGCGGATAATCGCAATAACGCTAGCGACATCATCATCGACACAAAGCGGAGCGCGTGAGTGACGTTTACTGCGCGTATAAATAAACTA
This sequence comes from Glyphodes perspectalis, assembly GCA_951394215.1. Lineage (NCBI taxonomy): Eukaryota > Metazoa > Arthropoda > Insecta > Lepidoptera > Crambidae > Glyphodes > Glyphodes perspectalis. Next base: position 660,927 of record OX596203.1, on the reverse strand, counting down.
TAACAAACCTATTGTTGTGACGCACCCGTTATATGTGGACTGCGTGTAAGCCACGGGAGAGAGCGGATTTGTGCATCCAACTTTGCTGTATGCTTTGTATGAAGTTATAAAAAAATACCTAACTGTCTTGATGAAATTTGGTAGATATGGGTAATTTTTTAACGCAAACGGAAGTTAGAAGAACAATATATGGCGTGATAGTTGACACCATTTTACAAGGGGTAAGCAGAGAAAAAGCGCTACACGCCACGATCCTTACACACACCTCTTGCTTCTTTAATATTCATAATTATTTTCATAAAAGCGGTTTCATAGACGGTTGTTATGATTGAACAGAAAAAAATATGTTCAAATGTTCTTATTTATTTGATAAACTGAGAATACTTATTACATAAGTCATTCACGTGTATGATGATAAATACTAGACGTCATTCAAGTCAATTATATTCTCCGGGTAATATGCAAAAGTTTGTTTGTGAAATTGTTTCTACTTCCAACACTTTGAAAACGTGCGGTTTCAACACAAGTAAAATTTTAAAATCTCTCCTAATACACATACAATAATTTAAAAATTTTTGAGTTTAATCTTAAATTGTCAACAATATTAAACGCTCCGCTTATAAACTTGCGTCGTTCTAACGTCACCCATAACTCGGTGACGCTACAGTTATGTCATTCGCAGCGCGGGCGCAGGGTGCGCAAGCGGTGGGGTCCCGGACCCCAGCCCAGCGCCCCATGAACCAATGTTTTTCGAGGGCTTACATCAATCGCATCGAGTTTAATTAACTCAATAGAGATCAGTTAAATTGATGATATCGATGACAGCTGTTAGAAGTACATGAGAAGGAAATTGGAATTTTACGATTACGTATTGGGAAAAAAAATATTTGACACCCCTTTAATACAATGGCTTAGAAATTGTGATAAACGCAAATAATAGATTTTTTAACACAGTCTGTATAAGTGTCTTACAAACTTGAGAATCAAGTAAAAGTACTTATTAAATGTTGTTTTAAATAAAACGGCATCTTAAATCTGCCGTATTATAAAAATAATTTTGTACTAACTAGGGCTCGATACCTGAATACATATCTAAATATAAAAATCTTAATCGTCTATCATTATTGTAAATTACTTAAAACCTTTTAGATAAGTGTTTGCAATAGGTTAATGAAAAATAAAAAGTTAAGCAATTATTTAACAATCGTTTCGAATCAAAGTTGCGTTCTTGCAGTAACAAACAAACACTTGATTCGCGTCGCGAACAACTCTTTCAATTGAAACATTGTTCCTACATACTTTTTCCGTCAAATTAATGTTGTCTGATTTATGGTTTAATAGTTAATTGGTTGCACAAAAACGTAGTAAGCGAGACGCGTATCAAATTTCCCCATTGTTTAGTCAAAACAAACAACTATTGAGCGACCGGCGCACGCGACCGTAATCGGATCTTGCGAAAACAGACGCGCTGCGTGCGCGCCGCCCATTGTGCCGGTCCCGCGCAACGCAGGCGCACTGATCCCGATATTTGTACGAATTTAAGCTTATTTGCGACTTTTGTGTATAGTTTGTCTCCATTCACGTACTATTTGATTTGACACATTTATATTTACTGTCAAAGCGGCTGTCCTTCAAAGGCGACAAAACGTTTTGTATTTTTTTTTATATAAATAATACACACTTGTACCAGAGTAAACCGATGCTTTAATAAGTTACAAAGTAAGCTATGCTTGCTACGGATACTGAAAATACAAAAAACATACTTAAATACGACTTCAAAAATATTTGATTCAAAATACAAAAGTATCTATAAATTAATAGTTCTCTCTATACCACTACTGATTGTTTTATAACTTAGCCATAATTTTATAAACTCTTGTAACTCTTCAGAATGTACTATTCAGACAGTGTGCGCAACAATTATCCGGCGCCCGCGCACCGTGCTTCTGCGCAATTACAGTCTTATTGTCAAGACAATACAGCGCGCTTATTTGAGCCCCAATACGTCTGCAGCGGAGCGTACTACCGCCCTTAGAGCATTATCCGCGGCTATTGTCGGGCTCGGTGCGTCGGGCTGACGCGTCGGTCTGTCGGTCCGTCGGCCTCCGCGCGTTGGTCACGGGTGTACGTCGCGCTGCTTGCCGGTTGTAGGTTTTCGAAACGTCTCTGAAAATCCGTTGCGGATATGGTAACAATAGTATTGTTCCTTCTATCCTCATTAAATTGATTTCGAATGTAGTCGCGTAGTGGTTTTACGTAATGCAGGCTCTACGTCAATAGAGAAGTCTCAGCATAAGGAACTGCCTGTTTCTTGCTTTCAGACCACGCAATGTATAATATGACATAATAAGACTGTACATTAGGCTATTGCACCTTCTGTTCTTACCACAGATGGCGATTGCTTGATCCAGTGGTGACAGTAAGGCTCGATTTACTTTTGAGGTTACAGAAATATCACAAAACTATATGTTAATACGTAAAAAAAACTTAGCACCACTTTTACAAATATTACGCGGACGGAGGAGTACGCGATTTGGCACAGTTAAAGTTTATTTGGAGTAGTGCAGAAAGCTTATATTTTAATAAATAATCCTTAGAAAAACTAAAAAATATAATAAACGAATTATGGCCGAATTTTGACCAGTGGGTGACCACTGGTACAAAATAACTCAAATATATATTTTGTACCAGTGGTCACCCACTGGTCAAAATTCGGCCATAATTCGTATAACATAAACTTTCTACTATGTCATATTGTCATAAAATATGTCATTAAAAAGCTGATACCATAAGCCGAGTAAGCCATATAAAACGAAAATAATGAACTATTGTCCCATGTTGGTCTGGGACTTGGCCCATGTTAATCTAGGACAAAAAAAAATAATGGTCCAACTGTGGTTCTTGCCTAGCATGTCGTAAAAGGCGACTAATGGTTTACGGACTTTTGGATATGTGACTCGAGTAGGCGACGATCTAGCCACTTGTCACTCCTTTTTCACAGCTTTTCATCCAACCCAGCCCACTGTCCCATGTTGGTCTGGAACTTAAAAAGAATATGCCAACTATGATTGTGTAGGCGACAGGTTAGCCGCTTGTCACTGCTTTTTCACAATTTTCTATCTAACCCAGACCGGCTTTATTTTTGGCTAAATGTGGTTGAAGGGCATGCTGCCCCTTTGACTCTGCCTACCCCTTCGGGGATTATGGGCGTGATGTTATGTATGTATGAACTGTTGTATTAATGAATGCGCATACTATGGTAATATATGTATATTGAAGACCTAGAATAGTTCGGTTCTCTCGTGGTGGCGTGGCGTGAAGTTTAGTTAGTTAGTTAGTTAGAATAGTTAATTGCTTCTTAGTGTTATATACGACATGGAATGTAAAGTAACCACATGTGTGAGTGTAGACACACATTCCTTTCTATTAAATATTTTTCAAAAGTGAAATACATATGCAGTCTTTTTATTTAAACAAATTATCACGCGCTAATTAACGGCTTAACGACTAACCGCCAACAATGCGAGATTGTACGCAAAAAAAACTATAATGGCTGTGAGGTATTTACGAGTTTGACTTTTAAATTATAATGTTGAGTGGTTCTGAATCGTTCACGCACTACACAAAGAAAGAGACTAGATGAATTGCACGAGACGTAACGTCGGGGCGCGAGTAAGTGGCCTTAATTTGTGTAATGATAGGATATGATACATTTTTAGTTTTACGCGCCTGAATTATTATAGCTCCTGGATACAGCGAACAAGAATACTTCCCACCTGATGATATGCAGCCATGGTAGCCTAACTAAGGGTGATGCTTAGAACTTAAAAGCACGCTACATATATCTATGGATTTCAGAATGTTGTTATTGTATGGACGAGACTATAAGGGGTTCGTAAATCTTTACGTAAATTAATAGAATAGAATTGAAGATTTTTTACTTGATAGAAATTTGTAAGCTGCTCTTAGACATTTAATATTAATGAATTGATTATTAATATCCACTGAGAACTGGTATATCATCTAAATATTTGAATTATATACTTAAACAATTGTAAACCTTCTCATACTATTAGTGATCTATGCTTGATAAATTTTTTTTGCTATTTATTTCTTGATACAATACCAAAACCAACCTGATTATGTTTATTTAATCGTGATTATCCGTACTTCCAACGGACATTAATGGTATGAGTTGGTCTAGACCTCAGAGAACATTGTAAAATTAATACTTTGACGTTGAAAAGAGTAACTACTGATGTTTTTGCCGGTTTCTTCTCGGTAGAATCAATATTCCGAACTGGTGGTAAATTCATGTAGCTTTAAGGATCACCTATTTACATCTGACGATTTATAAGTGCCTTCTAGAAGCCTGAATTGTGTTTATTTATATATTTATTCCTTAACTAGCAAGCGTGTACAACACTACCGCTTAAGCTACGAGTAGTATCAAAGACGATATAACAAATGACACGTAAGTGTCGCTCGTGTTCCGTGTCCGTCCGTCAACTGTGCTGTGCCTCATTTCGCAATCAACTTTCACCGAAAACAAAGTAATTAACCCGCCGGTTAATGGACATAAACAATCGAAACGAAAGTCATACGAGACGCTATCGCGAGCTCGGGTTCAATACAATTAGCGATCGGCCCGACCGTCGCGACATGACAATGACAGGCCCGGGTTGATTTGAGATCCTGCTGTGTGTTAACGACAACTCTCTATAAGGCCATAAAATGTACAGTCCCTTTAGTGTCGTTATATAGAGTTTACACTGTATTACATAAACGAGACTTATTTTCTGTATGATCTGTGAAGAAATTACCTATTTCATATTATTACATCTAAACCATTTGACGTTGGTACGGTTATAACATAAATAACTGAATTATTTTAACGTTTAACTCTATATAGGGGAAACAGGTAAGTAGCATCAGATCCATAGTTACTCGTATGTGTAGATATCATCACGATGTTTTCTCTCACCAACTAGCTAGTGGTAAAAATCCGTATATAGATTTAAAAACTCTAGAGGTGCTTGTAAAGACGACTAACTACAAACCAATTAACTACCTTCACTCTCTACCTCCTGTCACCACTTGATAATGACAAAAAAAATCTCTTTAGTCCGTCAGTAACATTATAAAAATATTGAACACGTATTTTTTATTTATTTGTCAAACAAACATTGACGAAGACAACGCATTCAAGTTGCGCGTGACGTCACTCATTCGTTCAAATTTTTACTAAATAGTGACGTCACAAGCCCGCTATATGACTATGTGTCTAATAATTCTGTATAATCTAACTGACGGACTAAATAGAATTATAGTTTTTTAATGCAGTCATCACCCCTATTGCCCTAATGGGATTCTAACTTGAAGATTAGTTTCGTGATCAGGGAACACTTATATCTTATCACTTAATAAGCAACAGTCAATCATGCATATGGCTACTTCTGTTGACCGTACGCGTCTGGAGGCGAGACCGCGGTCCAACTGTGCAAATGTCTGTCGCTGACGCGTTGATATCTTTTGTTCGCTTCCGAGAAAGCGCGCCAGCTGCGCTGACAAGTGTGATCGTGAGGAAACAGTAGCGACGTGCTAATAGGTTATTAGCATAAGAGTATTGCATATCATTTAGAATCTCTACTTAATTCGACTCGTCATGTTTTATTGTTGGAGACTGTTTATAAATATTATCTATACTCATAATAAATCTGTAGAGAGGTCAATTCTGTACATGAAATATATTTTCAAAATAACTATCAGGGGGTGATTAGTGATCGATACTGATGCCAAAAATGCAATCAGTAAAATTTTTGTCTGTCTGTCTGTCTGTCTGTCTGTCTGTCTGTATGTTCCTTATAGAAACAAAAACTACTCGACGGATTTTAACGAAACTTGGTACAATTATTCTTCATACTCCTGGGCAGGTTATAGTATACTTTTCATCACGCTACAATTAATAGGAGCAGAGTAGTGAAGGGAAATGTTGGGAAAACGGGAGAAGTTTCTCCATTTTTTAAGCTTTCGTCGCGTGTGCAGCCTTAATGGTTAAAGTTACATAGAAATCATGTATGACGGAAATAGTCTTTATAATATTAACCATAAATGCGGGTGACACCGCTGGCACAGCTAGTAATTTAATAATAATAAATATCCGACTACACAATTATAATAAATATCCGACTACATCACATACATTGATCTGACTCCGAGGTAAGTAGCTTAAGCATTTGTGTTACGGATATCCGAATCAACAGTGTTATTACAAATATATACTTAAATATTATATATTAACACCCAGACACAGAACAAACACAAGTATTCATCACACGAATGTTTGTCCTGGGTGGGAATCGAACCCACAACTCTTGGCGCATAGGGCAGGGTCACTACCGAATGCGCCATCGAGCCAGTCGATGTATACAACACAAAATATCAAATTTAATATGTAGTTTAATACAAAAGAAATTGGATTTCTTAATTTAATACAAAACTAGATGTACTAGTGAGGTGTGTAAGGATCGTGCCATATGGCGTTCGGTTCTCTCTGCCTACCCCGCAAGTGAAGTGGCGTGAAGGTTAGTTAGTTAGTTAGATGTACTCCTCCATATAAAATCATATTCAGAGAAAGATAACCATCGTAGTACACTGTATTTCGCTTCGGACTACAACATTAATAGCGAATTAGAAATAATACTGCAAAAGCAATTACATGAACGGACCTCTTCTAACAAAAGCTCTTCACAATTCGCATTTAACCCCTCAATTAACTCGCCGTATGGGTTTCATGCCATTGAGCGTCCTCCCTCTCCCATAGACTCCCCATTGAACCCAAGGGTCGGCAGGAAGCCGTTGATGCTATCAAAGCCGGCGCCATAATTATTTCTATACTCCAACTGTTTATTCGTAATCTACAGATATTCGGTTAGACACATCACAATCAATTACGACCCAGCTGCTTTCAACTTACGGTTCAGTTTTCTGTAAGCTGTTATTTGTACAAACGGAACAGGTGGTCTTCACTTCGAGAAACTCTTAACGCTTCGCAGGATCACGGCTGGCGATAAAATACAATTTATTGGTAACAATCAATTTATGTTGTGTAGAGGTCGTATGGTCTAGTATCAGTGTAAGTAAATAATTTTACGAGATAATTACTTGGATGAGTGAGCATAACATTGAAAATATAAAGTTATGCAAAGTAAAAACAAGTCTTACTGTCTTAAAGGATGGAATTAAATATGAAATTACATATGTTTACTGCAATTCGCTTGCGTCGTTTCTTTATTAAAATTGAGTGAGTTACTATATATAATATACCACCTACTAAGACGGATAAGCGATCTGCCGAAAGACAAAGTTAGATGTACAGACGGCAGCACGTCAGGCTACACATTTTTGTTGCGAAACAGCCCTTATCACAACAGAATAAGACTCCGCAGTGTTTAGCCTGAAGGGCTGCGTGTGTACGTGGGACTAGAGGATCTAATCACACTGGTTTATACAATTGACTTGTGGTTTTAGCAGAGAGTGTAAGGCTTCCTGGATACTCAGAAAAAAAAAGAGATTAGAGATCAGAAAGGAAGAGGGATACTCAGAAATTGCTATCGACGAAGAGTGAATTAATTCCTAGTATAGCATCCACATCTTTGTACTCTTTCATATGGACATTTGACATCGCTTTTACAGTCTTTGCCGTGAGGTGAGACTGTTTACAACTCACTGATGTAAGTAAATGTTCGACACAAATATAATAAATATTCGACTACATCACATACTTTGATCTTATTCCGAGATAAGTAGCTTAAGCACTTGTGTTACGGATATCACAATCAACAGTGGTATTACTAATCTATACTTAAATATTTAACATTAACACCCAGACACAACGGACACAAGTATTTATCATACGAATATTTGTCCTGTGTGGGGATCGAACCCACAACTCTTTGCGCATAGGGCAGGGTCACTACCGAATGAGCCATCGAGCCAGTCTAATTAGGCAATCCATAGACGGCGTCGGCTCTGATCCCAGGCCCCAGTTAGCGGCGCGCTGGGTGGCGTTCGGAAGGCCGAAGTGGGTGCTCGCGAACACAATAGTCGCTCGCGTGCTGCGCGCGCGTCACGTGCTTTCACATCACACCCGGCGGTATAGTGATGCTCACTTACACTGCATCTGTGGTAGATAAAACTAGTGCACTTTATAGTAATCGCCAGATTAGCTCTAATGTCTATTTGTCTAGAAATGAAGCGTGATTTTAATGCCTCAACCATAACTATCATTAATATATAAAAAATATCAAATTCACTCAATTGATTGAATCATTAAATAATATAATTGCATCACTCAGTTAGGTTCAGATTCTGACTTTCAAGGGAGTCTTTTAGACTCGGAAAATTTCGAAATTTTAAATTATAGTTATGTATAATTAAAGTAAGTATATATAGCAACAAGTTTCGTATTTTTTTATTTGGAAAGAGAATAAGAAATACCCATCAGCTTTTGCGTTTATAACGCTAGTAAAAGTATTTTTTATTGCTAATTGTAATAAATAAAAGCCATGATTCTTAATAAAACTAACTTACTCACTTTCTTAAGCAATTTTGCATTCGTGCTCCAAACAACTCCTAGTTAAATTACGCGCGACAAATCGAGACATGCAGTTTCTGCTTCATCGTCTGATGTTTATTATAAACTGAGCTATAGTTTTTCATGTTAACTGGAAGTGCCATCGGAAGTCTGACCAAGATATGCAGAATGAAGCTGCTATCGGCGCATCGATATCGACGACTCGGTCGCGACTGCCCTAGCTGCGCTTGCGCAACCGGGTTGCGACGTGGGACGGGAGCATGGGAGACGCGCCTCCACACGCACGTCGTTATGCTAATCTCGTGATTCATTGGAAAAACGAAGAGATTTTAATTAGATTTTATTAGACAAACGCTCGCGCACATCTTGGCGGCGTTCGTTTTTCCGCTCGAGAAAAGAGAAACTGCCGTCTTGGTAGAGTTGCACACATAAATTTTAATGTATGCACTTGACACACTTAAGACAAGCGCAGGATCCTACGTATGTAATTTAAATTAGTACTTATTCATATTCTTTGTATAAAATTATTGCCCTGGGACTTAAAAATATTGTGCCAACTGTGGGTGTGTTTCTTGCCTAGCATGTCGTTAAAGGCTATACTAATGGTATATGCCTACCCCATCGGGGATTATGGGCGTGATGTTATGTTAGTAATAACACATTGTTAACAGTTGTCACTCAATTAAATACAAATTAACATTGTGTAACTCAATGGGCTTCCAAAGTACCAAAATAAAATTTATACAAATTATAATTCAGATTATCTATATATAAGCTATATATAAATTAAAAGAGAAACTTAGCTTTACTTGTATTATGGAATTATTTAAATAGCATTTAGCTTGAGTTCCATTAATAAGCAGTAGGTATATTATACAAACATGATATTATGTAAAAAAATAAAAAGGAGGGATTTCTAAAGGAAATAGTTAGCCGGTGATAAGTAAGATATAATGTTCGTTAACTACATCGGGCGCACGGACGGCGCGCGCGCAGCTTTCCCCGTCTTCTGTAACCATCTGTTATCTCGATCAATTCAATCGCGCGCAGGAACTCTTCCGTAATTAAACATTTGATGCGGGTGATACGGCGGGATGAACGGTCCGACTACGTTTTGTGATCCGAATAAGGTTTGACTTGCATGTCATGTTTCTCTGAAGGTAGACTACCGTTTGTAACTTAATATGGTTAATTTATTATTTTGTTGTAAATTTAGTTAAATGCTTGTTAAATATTTATTAAATTCGTACACATACATACATAACATCACGCCCACGATCCCCGAAGGGGTAGGCAGAATCAAAGGGGCAGCATGCCCCTACAACCACATTCAGCCAAAAATAAAGCCGGGCTGGGTTAGGTGGAAAATTATGAAAAAGCAGTGACAAGCGGCTAACCTGTCACCTACACAATCACACACCCAAAACCCGATATACCATTAGTTGCCTTTTACGACATGCTAGACAAGAACCACAGTTGGCATATTTTTTTTAACTCCCAGACTAACATGGGACAGTGGGCTGGGTTGGATGTTTAATACAAATCTTATTTTATATAAAATAAAATCATTCATTTTACAAATACATTAGTATTTCGTCTTAATTGGATCTTATTATCTTTTATTCATTTATCTGAAGATTAGTAATCCCGTTTTGTGTACTTCAAACAAAGCAATATCGACAATAAGCACCTATCTATTACCAATACCGATAAGTTTGTCAGCGGCGCCCGCGCATGAGTCACGCCGAGACCTAACGACTTGATCGATTACTGCTCATGATACAGCTTTGCCTAATCTCGAGTAAGAACCGCGTTTGGGTCATAACGTTTGACATTTGCTTATTGTGTAAATGCAGCTATATATCACTGACGTTATAGCTAATATTACGATCGCAAATGCTAGACATATCGCTCTGTCGTCATAGCTTCATAGATCCTTAGAGAAGCATAAATGGTTGGTATTTATTATCCCGAAAAATTACATCGAATTACAGTTTATGATACCTCAGACGAGAATTCACGGTAGGCCGTAAATTAAAGTTTGGAAGACAACAATATTCTGATACTATGACGCCCAAAATCCCCAAAGGGGTAGGCAGGGTTCAATGGGCGATAATTAAGATCCTTAGACCACATTCAGCCATAAATAAAATTTAGTTCTATTATATCAGTTTGTTATTTTCACTAAGTAGGATTTTATTGTAAACAAATAATTTTATGTTTACAATTGACGTAAAATTTGAAATTCATTATGTTTAAGTGTAGAAATATAATTATAAACAATTTTAATTTACTTGACTATGTGTGGAAGCAATAACAAATCATCTCAGTCATTGTCATAAACTGGGAGTAGTCAGTGAGTGATGTACACATGTGTTTGTTAACTTCACTTTCTTTACGGGCGGGCGTTAGGATATGTATGTATGTACTTTTCATTACTCTGCTATGGTGGTTGTCGCCATGAAAGCTTCTATTAGTGCTATCTTATAAGTCAAGAAACTCCATTAACACTTCCCGGTTCAATTTAACCTTAATAAACGTTATACGTGGGGAGGATTTATTTAAAAGTAACGGCGTTATCGTCTCCTGTAACCTATACGCAAGTAAGTGTTGGAGCAAAGGTCAAGCATGAACGGCCACAGTAGCGCAATTATTGAGGAGCATGCGCGGCGCCGGCGCCGCAAGCCGCTACTATAAAATGGGTGCAGGTAGGGCAACTACTTCTTTATTTGACACATGTACGGGTAAGCATTATTATTAGCGCCACGGTCCCATTTTCAATTAAGAATCTTCATCTAGGTCCACCATCTTGTTCACCTACGTCGTCAATGGTAAAACTTATGATATCTATGTAGATAAAATCCTGATCAAATAAACGTTATCATTGTTTAATTGGTAATTTATTACAGAATAATAAATATTATAGGGATTAATCCCACAATCAATCGACAAAAGCGTTTCAGTGTCAAAAACATATTCCGAAGTCGCTAAAGAATTTAAGAGTGATCGATAATTCCTATCTCTCACTGCGATAGCCCTTTATAATAATCGTCATATAACGGGTACCAGCCCTAAGTAGTGACTAAGTAAAACTGTCATTAGTGGTATCACACAAGTCATCTTCACGCGGCCGGCGCCGGCGAGAGCGCGCTAGCGCCGAGATTGACGATGCATTACTATTTAATTTATTGGTGCCCGTTTAACGGCTGCGGTAAGCAGCCCGCCACAATACTCGTCTGATGTAGCATTATTGCACATCATGCAAAAGTGTATTAGCGGACGCCAACCTACCAAAAAGAGTATTAAACGAGCTTGACCCTAAACCAGTAACGATTTAACCTCTGAATGCGAATTACTAACCGTCTCTACTATAGTAATTTTTAGTTTATTAAACCTTACCGATTTTTAGTTGATTATAATTAAAGCTCTCTGTGAGAATTATTTCTGCCGATGTCATGTGAGAAACCGATATAAACTTTCACAATAAACCTCGGGTCTATTGTTTCTGCGTGAATTCAATAGAGCCCATTCTTCCGGTAAAACAGGATTTAAAGCCCCATATCTAGGCTAGAACTAGATTGGCCACATAACAATAAAATACTTGATATTCGATGCCTTACATTTTTTTGGTAATTATCTCAATATTTTTGTCACAATCAATACGAGAATATATGTTAAGAACAAAGTCTTTTTTTAAACTTAAAGAAATTTTTTAGAGGTACGAATTTTTAACTCGCATGTCACGATGAAATCTCACATTTTATTTTTCTCGGATAAATCGTAAAGATATTTAAAAACTACTATGATGTAAGACATCTATACATAAAGATTAAATACATTTAAGAAGAACAGTAGTGAAAATAAAATCGGGTTGAATTGGAATCCTACTGTTTTATTGAGAAGATTTTTTTTTTCTTTTTCCTACAGTAGGTACAGCGACAGTGGAATTTGAAGATTTGAGCTTTAATCTGGGGAAGAAGAGAATTACTTAGAATTTAACGCTATTGTATGTGAAAACAATTTTTTGACTGTTGCTAAAATCATTGAAAAGATGTTTAATTTTTACTAAAAAGACTTACCACAACAAAGTAAAAATCAAAATCCTTTCTCTGGCCAACTAAAGAGCACACATCACATTGTCACAAAACACCATAGTTGAACAGCACAATACTCCCACAACAACAGGTTGTGTGGTGCGAGCGCGAGCGCGTGCGAGTGTAGCGCGTACGAGCGAGCGTGCGAGCGGACGGCACGTGCGCGCGCGGCGGGCTCGGCGGGCGGACTGGCGGACTGGGCGCCGCAGGTCGCGCCGCTCCGAGCTCCTGGGGCGCAAGCTTTGTTGTGCTTTCTCAGTACTGGGGACAAACTCCTACAATATTCATCTTAACACTTTCTTAGGCTGTTACAGTATTTGTGCAAATGTGTATTCGATTGTAACCTGTCGTAATTGAAAATTAAGGCTTTATTTATTAAATAAAGCCTACAACATAAGGGTCTGGTTGGGTGCAAATGAAAAAAAATGTAGCAATGCGTTAATTAACCATGTATTCTCCAAGTCAATTGGTGAATTGCAGGGCAAACAGATAATTTTCCGTCTTGCGTTCTACCACAAATGTCCCAATTAAAGAGGTTACCAGAAAGCTTAATAGGAACGAGCAACAAACTGGGCTTTTTAGTCTTTTATATTGGGGTGCCTGGGTAGATGAATGATCGCTCACATAAAATTGTTATTGCGTTTATGTTTATCTTTGTCATTCTTCTAACCGATTTTTTTTTAATAATTATGATAATACGGAATCCCTGATGTTCACTAATCAGGGGCACTTCACATGCTCAACCCTCGCCCCAAGCTCTATTTTAACCTCGTGGCGGTCCAAACCAAATCTTGGGCAGTGGTCAAAGATGTGTTCCACGTTCTCCTCCACATATGGGTCGTACTGGCATCCCGGTGAGCCCTTAAGATGGAAACGGTGCAAGTAAAAGGAAAAGCCCCTGTGTCCCGTCCAAATTTGGGCTCGAGTGGAAGTGGGAGCCCAGGTTTACAGGATTCGATAGGCCGCACGGATTGAAGGGAAGAACTTTTTGGTCAAGGCGCCAGAAGGGCCAGAAGCGTAGCGCTCCTGCCAGAGTTCACTTTCATACCGATTGCGGATGCCTAACCACTTGACCAGAGGATCCTATTGGAAAAGTAGGTTCCGGCTACAATTTAACGGATATAGGACGACCAGCTTAAATATTTAGATAAATTTGTGATAAAAATCCAATTCTAGACCTCCTTTTTTTTATAATATCAGTGATGTATCTGTAATAGTCCTATAGATCTAAAGAATGGAGCATTCGGATATACTATTAAAAAAGTAGCTGCCTATCCCTGGGGCTACGCAGTGACCCGCGGGGCGCGCGGTCGTGCGCGTGCGGTTGTTTTGCTCTGCGCCCGCGCAGCCGCGCCACCGACCGGCCAATTTTTTCCTTCCCTTTCGCTCTCTTCGGAACAATGAATGATGCCTCGTAAGAAGTCGGCTTATCACGAGAACATCTCACGAAAACTTTCGGCGTAATTGTAGGAGAATTAAAAAAACTTGCGAGCCTCTTGGAGATTTTTTCCCCGATAAAACGTGACTAATAGCCGGTTCAATGACGGGCCCTGCTACCACTAAGCTTGTCCAAGCAATTTCACTTGAGGAAAAGTGTATAATCTGTCAATTAGCGTGGCTTTTATACCAACAATTTTAGAAACTAATTAGATTTGGAATATAGAAATGAAAAGGTTGGAAATAACGAACCGTAGAAACGCAACGTTCCTTAAGTAAAAATACATAGACAATTATTATCTTGGTTTGGATGTTAAATATGTATCAATCAAATATTTATATATACATACATACATAACATCACGCCGATAATCCCCGAAGTGGTAGGCAGAGTCAAATTAACCACATGCAGCCAAAAACAAAATTGGTCTGGTTTAGGTGGAAAATTATGAAATAGTAGTGACAAGTGGCTAGCTCATCGCTTACAAAATCAATCACCCAAAACCCGATATATCATTTATCGCCTTTTACGACATGCTAGGCAAGGAACATAGTTGGCACATTACTTTTAAGTCCCTGGCAACGTGGGACAATTTAGCAATAACAACAAATTAAATAGACACAACTCATTCAAATATTTCGCGACAAGACACTAAATCGTAATGCTTATGGTGGATAAAAGTCAAAGGTCCTAAGTAACTTATTCCAAACTACATATACCTCATCATCTTCCTAGCGTTATGTCCCGTGCTTAGACGGGGTCCGCTTAGACCATGGTCCAGGATTTAGCGAGTCTGTTAATTACATTGAAGCGACTGCCGATCTGACCTTCGTAACCCTAAGATAGGGGAACCAGACAATTTTTGGATCATGGTTACAAATTCAAAGTTGTTTGAATTTGCAGGTTTCATCACGATGTTTTCCCTCACCGTCGAGCTAGTGGTATAAATATGTACATAGATTTTTTTCAAATCTAGAGGTACATGCCCGGGTTTGAACCCGCACTCCTCGGTTAAGAGGCGCGTGTCCTTACCATTGAGCTACCACCGCTCTTATAAACTACATATACCTACTGGTCCCTAATGTATAAAGTGTTATTACACAGTCTAGTTAACGTTGAAACATTACGTTTTGAAAAAATAAAATAGTTTTCATGGCATATTCTACCAAGGACTAATCTATCTATATCTATTATAAATCCATTGGGTTTCCAAGAAATTTAATATGAAACGAGCGTTAAGTGGATTTAAAAGCCCATAATACTGCCCCTAAACACCTTGATGGAAAAAATGCACTCATAACTTTTATAAATACTATTTTTATTACTGTAATAATGACGCAGTGGTTTGGAAGTTACTAACTCCGAGTTAAAAATATATTTTTATTTGAATTTTCAAACCAGTCAGTTTAGAAAATTTACAATTTATAACTAACCTTAGCACGCGGTTTCGATAATGTTATTGTAGATTTGTCACACGAGCAATTTTCCGGATGACACGGTCTTCATCTCATTTAGTTCCGGGAGGCAGTATTTTTGTCGAGGAACTCTGATAACCTATTTCAATACGGATGATTAGTCCCACTGTCTGCATTATTTATTTACACAATGAAAACTTTGAATACTCTATTCTTCACCTTTCAACATCACAGAAACTCCTAAAAAGTTACAAGTGGGTAACGCCAGCTGTAAAACGAACAAAACAAAACTGTGATTGGTGACCACGGGCCGTGAAATTGGCTGCAGGCTTTGTCGAATGTCAATTGTAATCTTACTGGTCGGATCCAGGTGAATCATATTATTTGCTTGGTGTAAGCAAGTAATTTTAGATCTGAATTGGAAAATTGTTTTGTTGAAAACATTTAGTTTGGTTTGACGAAAGTGAGGAAATTCCGTAAGATATCAGAGATTTGAGGCTGACATAATGTCTGCCGTCTGGGGCCTCATTATGGCTAAGGCTGCCTCTGTACATTGATACTCGTATATATATATATATATATAGGCATATAATAAATTATTAAGTAAACCAATAATAGACATATTTTTACATGCTAGACTATTTATTGACTAGCCCGTTGGTTGAGTGGTCAGAGATCCTGGCCACGAAACCGAGGGTCGTGGGTTCGAAGCCCGCTAGAGGAAAATGTTTCGTGTGATGAGCTTGGACATTTGTACTCGAGTCATGGATGTTTATGAACGTATTTAAGTATGTCTATCCGTTCACCTAGTATCCATTGCACAAGGACAAGCTTAGTTTGGGACTTGGGAATTAGTGTGACAATGGCCCAAAGTAATTTTGAAGAGATTTTTTCTTACATACCCCCTTCGAAGCAGGCATAGACCACGAAGCTGTAAGCTCCTTCAAACACTATTAGCCAAATAAGGCTGCCTGTCCACCGGGGCGAAGCAAGAGAGCGCAGCGATGAGTCAGTTGAAAATCCACCAATAGAAAATGTCCACTGAAAATTAGCGGAGATTTTATGCAATTCTATTGGTGGATTTTTGACTTACTCACCGCTCCGCTGCCTCGCTCCGCTTCGGGGGACAGGGAGCCTTAGTAAGTTATAAAATTGAGCGGGGTTACATGGAAAATTGTAAAACAGTTGTGATAAGTTGCTACCTACCTACCTACATCACTTTTTTATCGAGTGAGAACCTATTTGTCCTCCCATTTCCATTATCCCATTTAGTGCTCTCAACAATGCCAAAAACAGAACAAAGAACAATTTAGTATGAACTAGTTGGGATATGTAGCGTGTTGCCGACTGGATAGTAACTCTTCAGACTGAAAAATTATACGCTTCGTGGATACATCTCGTCACGGCTGTGGACACATCGTACGTGCGTGTGCGCCGTTGGAAGCATTTCTCGTATCTTATTCAATTATGCTAATTTGGTACTACAAGAAAAATCCTTCGCAAAACAGGAGACGATTATAGACTGAAAACTGGATTATACGTCTAATATAGTTAATAAATAAAAATTTTGACAAGCTCGATGGCGCATTCGGTAGTGACCCTGCCCCATGCGCCAAGAGTTGTGGGTTCGATCCCCACCCAGGACAAATATTCG
Organism: Glyphodes perspectalis; assembly: GCA_951394215.1. NCBI lineage: Eukaryota > Metazoa > Arthropoda > Insecta > Lepidoptera > Crambidae > Glyphodes > Glyphodes perspectalis. Next base: position 643,730 of record OX596203.1, on the reverse strand, counting down.
TGTGATGAATACTTGAGTTTGTTCTGTGTCTGGGTGTTAATATTTAATATTTAAGTATATATTTGTAATACCACTGTTGTTTCTGATATCCGTAACATAAGTGCTTAAGCTACTTACCTCGGAGTCAGATCAATGTATGTGATGTAGTCTGATATTTATTTATAAAAAAATAAAAAAAATAATAATAATAGCTATATATTTGTTTTGTATATTTACTGAGGATGTTTTGATAGTTATTGCGCCGAGAAAAAATATAAAGTAAAAGTGACACGATCTTGGATTGACGTTTTCACAAGCTCGAAACTTTATAAAACACAACACAAACATGTTTCAAATATTTAATTATTTATCCCAATACTAACGAAAAAATCATTTTACGAACGGTTTAGTAACTAAGCGTTCAAAACAAATCAATACAAAGTATATATTATTTAAATTATTGTCCACACATCAACTACTAAACTAGAGATATAATGTACCTACACTTTTATATATGGCATAATAGGTATAAATAAGAAACAGATGTATCTGAATTAATCACGCGACTAACCTTATGAAGCGTCGAAATGTGATGGACCGCCATGGAATTGATTGTAAAATCACCGCAGCACGTACGATATGGACATGTGAACGGAAAAAACTAACGAATAATTATATTTTCAGTTCGCTGGAGTGGATTGGAACCGGCACTGTGTGTCATTCAATCCGCTGGGCCATTACAGCCTGGGCATTTGCATTAAACAACGCTTTGTCAAAACCGACAGCCGGACGTGCGCTAATAGCGACTATAGGCGCGAGAGTAAAAAACAAGCCAAGTTCATTCAAAAATAAAAACTTGGACACTTAAAATAACTAATTTTTCTTTTCAATTTGACTAGCTAATTTAAACATACTGAAATGGGTAAGTGCAATCGAGTTGCGCTGAAATAAATTAACAGTATTGTTGCCGACGCTGGTTCTTTAAGTTTTATATTGATACTTTTTACACCTTTTATTATTATTGTATTTTTGCAAGTTTAGAATTCCAATTTTATTTCGATATAAAGCACCTATTGTTTTTCTACATTCTTTTGGAAAATATACGTCTGTTCACAGCTTGGCACTTTTATCATTTATAAGTATGTTGTTGTTGTTGTTGTACAACCCTTTCCCCTTTGACATTTTTGATTTGTTTAAGGAAAATTTTTATGCTCCAATCGCCCAATCTAGTTCCCAAAATAAATGAGTGTCTTTGGTTCAAATAATATTACATTTTATTTTCGGAAGAAAAGGCCACCGCCTCTGTTAAACTTAATCGATTTATTTACATGTCGGGGTATACATAAAACGCATTTTTCTAATTACCTACCGAAACTTTGATGAACGCGCTACCTCGGGCTTCGATCGCAATTAACATGCACTTTGTTAGTGATGCGTAAATGCAAAAGATTTATTATGTATTGATTACATTTTTACAGTCTGCGAGGAGGCGGGTGTGAGGCGGCTTCCTGTGCATTGGTGTACTCGTATTTAAGTATATTGCGTAGTTTGCGCCACTTTTGTTTATAGTACTCACAGAATGCATAATCATAGCCGAAAATTTACTGCGCAAATATTCTTACATTAAAATGTGTAGCCTACTGCGCAATGCTACTGTTAGGTACCTATATTAGGCGCGAAGTTTCAGAATTACCCGTTGTTTCAGTCACCGGTGGTAGAATCATAACTCTTTCAGCTGTTTTTAACGATTTATAATTGTTTCTTTAAAACCTATATAAATATAGATTATTTTGACTTTGACTTTGCCTTGAGTCAAGTTCTAAAAACGGGTATTTAGGACTATTTCTTAATTCCTACGCCTATGCGTATACCATACCTGTTAGAACCTACTTGGTAGAACTAAAAATCGGTCCGAAAATTGGTTGCTAGTGATCCGAAACTGTTTCTCAGTCAAGAACCTTGTGCAAGCATATTGCATTTTTGTAGTGCCATCTGATCACAAGGCGCATGCGTCACGCGCTAATTTGCGTACCTATTATTACCGCCTGCTGACAGACTAAGTAAAGGTGCGAAGGCGCATATCGTCGGTCTAGATGTAATAGCTAGTACATGCAAACTGCCAAATTCAACAGGAGATACAAAAACTTATTTTCAAACTAACTGCAATAGGTACATATTTTTTATGTTTTAATGATTTAGACTTAAAATATAATACCTAGGCAATTTGTTTACTATAAAAGTAATAACTCCTTAATTAGCAGGGATATGCTATTTAAGCTTTTTGCATCAACATAAAATTTTACTAAAAATGTTTGGTTACGAGCTATCACATCTAGACCGACAATATGGGAAATCTATAGCACGGCTCGCAGAGTCAGTGTGAGCCTCGTATGAGTTGCACTAAGAAGCGCGCCAAACAGTAGCAGTTCTTAGTACATCTCATGAAGCGCATTAGCTGGTCTGGACGCACATTTACGTCCATACGTTATTCCCTCGACTTTCGTTGGTTTCGCCGAATCGAGTTTGATCAAAACCCAGTTTTATTGTACTACTTAGATATACCTATTATTTAGTACGTTATCATATATATATATACATATTGCACTTTCATGCACTCTCATTAGCTCCACAAAGCGTCGCGTTGCTTGGAGCTGAACTCGTTCCGGATGCGCGTGCGCATCGGTTTCCAGCTCACCTACTTCACTTAATTTTATCATGCGCTCATTTGTAAATTGTACTACTTACTTAGTATACGACCAAGTAAAAAATAATAATTGCCCGTTTCATTTGATTGTGTGTAATCTACTTGCCTACTCGCACTGATTGAGATTTTTGAATTATGTAATTTAGCGGTTTTATCGTATACACATTACACGTGTGGAAATGGTTGGTCTGTTAGGCTGGTTAATAGTGCGTCGCATTTTCAAAATAGGATTAGTGGATACCTTTGTATTATTCACTATCTTTGAATAAGTACAATATATTATGATCTCCACATTGAGTATACTTAGGCGCATGGTAGCCTTGACTACAGTTCTATTGATTTAAACTTGAACCCGAAATATGTCGTCACATCTAAAAGAAGTCCCATGTTGGTCTGGGACTTAAAAAAAATGTGCCAACTGTGTTTCTTGCCTGGCATGTCGTAGATGGTGACTAATGGTATATCGGGTTTTGGGTATGTGATTGTGTAGGCGACTAGCTAGCCACTTGTCACTACTTTTTCCCAATTTTGCATCTAACGGCTGAGTTTTATTTGTGGCTGAATGCGTTTAAAGAGGCCTGCTGCCGCTTTGACTCTGCCTACCCCTTCGGGGATTATGGGCGTCATGTTATGTATGTATGTATCTAAAAGAAGACTTAATGCGGCGCTGCGAATTTCTTTCAGTGTCAGTGACTTCTTGATGTAAAGATACATCAAACAGAAGAATGAGTCAATGACCACCACAATAAAAAAGCCATTGTATTTACTTTCAACGTAAACACATAAAATATGAGCAGTTACATTTATTATCCTAAAGTAAAAAACGACCGCAGTTTATTGTTTTTTAACTCCAATAATGATCTCACGTGCAAACATCGTAATATCGATGGAGAGCGGTGCGCTTAGCAGTCAAACCATAATGGCCCGTACGATCACCTCGCGATAGTTAGGAAACGCAGTGATACTAAAAGAAAAACTATTAAGCGCTAACTTTCTTTCTATTAGGTACAAATGAGTGGTTTTACATTTCAACATCTCGCGACACGCGTGGCGGTGATGTGATCGCAGATTGCTTTCCCGACTAACCACAGGCGCAGCTGTAGAAATGTTGTTCACCAAATATTTGTCACCTATATTTTGGTAGACTTTAAATTTAGGAGATAATTAGAATTTATACCTTTGATAGTCTAGCGAACTTTTCAGTATATGATTAGATAGAAGTTGATAACATCATCATCACCAAACACATCAAACCTAAATTTATGTGAAAAAAGGTTGCTAATTTCGCATCTACTTACATATTACAGCTGCCTGTGAAGGCTGTATCTTCTTTGAAATCTTTTCATTTGTTATTTATTGATAACCACAATTAAAATGTCAGTAAGTGTTCTGCATATAGGTACCTAAACGTGTTGTCTGGTTATCTTGGGCACCAAATACCTACCAACTTAATTTATCTGTGCTAACAATTTTTTTCTCGAGATTTTTAAGCGCATCGAAAAAATGCACGTGTTAGTTAGGTGCATTACCCTATAAATGCTTAGGTATTTACGATAGGTATTCTAAGCCGCGTCCCCTTCCACATAAACACCAATTTGCCTAATGCGGCACCGAACACGCTCCATAAATAAGCGGAGCTGGACCAGTTTTTCTTTCGAAGAGTTTTTACTTTTGCAGCGTGTCACGTTTTTTATAACTGTTTTACTTCTTGTAGCCAAATACAGAACTACACTATTTTACGAAAACACCAATGTATTGCAACGCCTTGCTTAATTTTTTTTTCTATGTAATGTAATCTATAAATATAAAAATGAATTGCTGTTTGTTTGTCTCGCTAAAACTCGAGAACGATTTTGCTGATTTTAGTTTTTAAAGTGTTCGTAATCTTTCAGGGAAGGTTTGTAGGTACGGTAAGAAAATATGGAAACATTACGAAGAAAATTATAATAGAAAATCTGAAAACCGGGGCAGTACGAAGTGTATACATATAAATTCTAATATAATTGTAACTTTAAGTCGGTAATAGTAAATACACAAATAATTTTACATAATTTTAGCTTTAAAATTATGTAAAATACGCGACCTAATTTTAATTTTGTATTTTTATACAAATAAATTTAGGTAAGTATATAAAAATACTTAATTGTGATATAACTGATTTTTAAATAATTAAGACTCATTTAATGTATTCTAAAACGTAAATTATGTCCCCACCTACATATGGTGTCATTTTCCCTATTCAGTAACATTTAAATAAATCTACTACAACAAGTTATGTTTAAAACATTAGAAAATATCACATTCTGCCGATAATAATTTGCACAAGTGGAAAAATGGTAATTGGTACCCATAATAGAGGCGCATAAACAACGCTAGGCGAAGAACATTACGCTCCGTCACTGTCACCGCGCTGCGCAGGCGCAGGCGTCGCGTCACGTTATGCAAATCACTGCCCGCTAGACGCAACATTTAACCACTTAATTACCCGCCTATTGAAAACTTCTACCACATTAGCTCGTCACAGAAATCTTCACTAGATTTTTATCCACTTTCTTGACAAAGAAAGAAATAAATACCTGAAATATTTATATAGCCATATTGATTCACGTCATAAATTAGCGAAATCTTCAGAATTCGTCCGGCTTACTCGATACAAAAGAAATGTGAGCGATTTCTAAATGCATTGAATAAGCGGAGATTTCGAAGTGCATCATTTGCTATGATTGATTCGTATTGTATTGGCAGACGTGCAGTTTCAAAGCCATTTACGACGTCAGACAACTCAAACCGTCGAACCGCTATGACGTAAAAATGAAATGATTGTTCAATTGAAATAAACTTATTATTTGACATAACGACAGGCTTTAGCTACGTACCGAAACGAATTTAAAAAGCTAGTAGAAAATACCAACACCTCGCGCGGTCAACCAAATTAAAATTAAAACAGAGTCAAAGAAACGACGTAAAAAGTGGCCATTTATTATAGATCGTAATCTAGCGGCGCGCGCGCATATCGTCTCAACGTTATGATTTCGGGGAATAAAAACCGTTGAAGAAACTGTTACGTAAGTAAATGATGCTTATGGATGTGAGCCTGTACAGCGGTGCCGGTCGGATGCGTTCCGAGGTGGCTTCGTCATGCGCCGTGACAGGTAGTACGTGCACAGGTAATGTGCAGATGAAAATTCACATATGTACCTATATCTATACTAATATTATAAAAAGGAAAGATTTGTATTTTTGTGTGTATGTTTGTAATGAATAAACTCAAAAGCTACTGTGCCGATTTCAAAAATTCTTTCACCATAGGAAAGCTACATTATTCGGAAGTAACATAGGCTATATTTTATCCCTATATTCCCACGGGGCCGGAAACTAAACGTGTGAAACCGCTGGGCGCTGCTAGTATGATATAAAAGGTTTAACAAAACCGCTTTGCATAGTCGAAATCATGCATAAATAATACATAAATTGTTATTCTAATAATCTATCTAGCTGGTATCACACACGCTATCGTTAGGTATATGAAGGGCTATTACGATTATTTTGGACTGTCTTTGCTGAATCGCCAGGTTCAAGGCGATTTCGGTATTTTAAAATAATAATAAATAATTATCAGACTACATCACATATTTATATATAAGATAGATCTGACTCCGAGGTAAGTAGCAACTTGTGTTAAGGATATCAGAGTGATATTACAAATATATACCTACTTAAATATTGGATATTTATAACACCCAGACACAGAACAAACACGACTATTCATCACACGAATTGTCTTGGGTGGAGATCGAACCCACAACTCTTGGCGCATGGAGCAGGGTCACTACCGAAAGAGCCATCGAGCTTGACAATGAAATCAAAAAAGAAAAATCTCTTAATAATAATAAAAAATTAGTATAATAAAACATCTGAAATGTGATATAATAACGTTTTATTTAGTTTTGGACATTTTTTCATATTTGTGGCTATTATGATCATAAGAACGTCTCTTATAATCGTCTTTGTCGTCCTTTCTTTCCCTACCGGAGTTCCTATCAGCATAACTCCCCTTTCTATGCTTATATGCTTTGCTTTCCTCATATTCGGTGCTTTCTTTCGATCTATGGCCATACTTGCTATCTCTTTTGTGTTCTCTTTGTCTTTCATCTCTGTCACTCCTATGTTCTCTTTCATCAACTCTATGTCTATGTTTAGATCGACTATCTTCTCTATATTTCTTGTCGTTGTAGTCTTCACTTTCAGATTCAGGTTCTTTTTTAATTTCAACAAACAATGCATCACTTCTCTCTCTATGATCTCTGTATAATCTTTCTTCTTTATATTTTCTGTCATTGTAATTTCTTCTTTCTGAATCCAATTTTCCATCATAGCCATAATTCCTACTCTTTCTAGAACTGCTCCCATCATTACTATATCTATCATGTTTATAATATCTAGGGTCCGGATATTGAATAACGTCATCAGTTCGTCTCTTTTTACCACTGGAACTTTCGTCTTTATTATATTTGAGTCTAGATTTGTCCTCATTATATTTATGTCTAGATTCGTCGGTTATGTGTCTTCTATCACTATTTGAATTATTTTCAGACTCGTTAGCACGCTTATAAGAGGCGTTCCTGAATTCCTTAGAAGATAAATATTTATCATCTAGTTTTTTAGAGTTTTCTTGCCTAGGTGGAAGGACTGAAGAATCGGCCTCTTCTATTTTCACGTCTGAATATACCTCCATCTGTAATGGAAGAACGATTTTTATAATCTTCAAGAGATACTATAGAAGAATACATACCTAAAATTTTCTATTTCAAATCAATGTTGATTGTGCGGAACTAATATAAATAGCAAGCTTAACAACATTTTTAATTAAGTGGACCTTTCGTGCGATTGTATTTCTGTATCATTTGGCACCCATTCAACCGGAAAAAAAGTCGAAAGATCACCTTTTCTGAAACCTTGAACCTAAACTAAAACTCTATTTCTACAAAAGCCATAAGTAGCTGCCATAGGTTCGCTCAGGGCCTATTAACAGTCAATGATGTGACCTGTGTCTTGATGACGTCGCGCAGCACGTCGGAATAGTTGCGCGTCTTGGCCGGCACGCGGTAGCGCGTGCGCCGGCGCTTCATGTCGCGCAGCTCCGCCAAGATTTCGGCACGCGATTTGTGCTTGCTGCTCGCGCTCGTCTCGCCGCCCTCACTACGAGCGTATACAACAAGCATAGCCTATTATTTATCAAAAACTTTATTGGCACATTGATAAGGACTACTACATTTGTCCCATCCATCATCTGACAGACAATTATTATGTATTATGCAACCTGGTATGATTACGGGAAAACTCCACTGTTGTAGAATAAATATGCAGATATAAATGACACTCACATTATTGAATATTAAACTAAAATTATTTTAACCAATATAATTGTTTAATGTACTATTATCTATGTAACTCTACAATGTCTATTATATACAAGTATTAGATAGATACATATGGACTGATATATTCAGATACTGATGTAAATAGCCTTAAGGCATATTCATACTTATCGATGTCTGAAACTCAATGTATGAATATTAGAAGACAATTGCTATTACCTACTTCAAATCAATGTATGAATATTAGAAGATAATTGCTATTACCTACTTCAAAAGTAGTTCATATCCTCACCTTGGTAATGCTAAGTCAGACAAATCATGGCAGGAAGGCGCGGTTGATACCACATGTTCGTGGATTGCACGGCGCTCATCTAGCGTGTACTCCACCTGCAGCCGGCCCAGGGTCAGGGGTTCCAAATTGGTGCTGTCTGTCCCTTGAGTTGAGAAATTTCCTACCACATGATTTAAATATACATACATTGAAGTAACTGAAAATATGTAAACTACAAAATACTCATAAAATATGTATACTCATTAACATTTAAGTATATATATAATAAAACCAACATTTAATTTATAAAGGATACAATATCAAAAGGATACTGCCTTACTATATCAACATATAAAATTAAATCTGCAAATGAAAACCAATTAATTCATAATGACAACAAGGTTCACTAAAAGTTATTCCATGCTACATGGAAGCTGAGGCAAATTTCGTTACCTCTCTTGAGTGATGGGTCAGCCTGAGCAGCTCTGTTAATTATTTGGTTAATTTCCAATTTATCTGAAAATAATGATTTAATGAATTAGAACACTACTTTTAATAAGTTAAATAATCCGTGCCAATATATATCAATCATGTTGGCCACCTCTTGCAAAAAAAACTGCCCAGCTTATTCTTTTCAAAATAACTTAAAGAAATAAAATACTCATTGAATGTTACATTAGGGCATGGCATTGGTGCAGCTTTTACTACTAGATAGAGATAGAAGAAAAACCATGAGGACAACTCACAAAGTCAGGGTCGGCCTAATAATGGAATATTAAAAATAATTACTAAGTTTGATGAAGGTGTTGGCATTTGTATCTAAAGGGTTGGGCAGTAATATATCTTCTTCTGAATATCCATGGTGAGTAAGCATGCATTTTTGCTCGTGAATACATTTTCTGCTTTCAGGAACCTTGTGGTTTTCATTTAATCTGCAATCCACCATAGGTGTACCCTGCAAAGTAAGAAATTGACAAACTGATTGATAATAAGTGATCTACATTGGGAAACCTTGTAATGGGTTATTTTTATCTATTGCATGTTTTAGTTGGTATTATTTTGGAACTTATTAATAAATAGTTATAAAAACACTACTGAAATAAATAAATATCCTTTAACCTCCAAAATTATTTTTCTATCCCATTGTAAATGTTGCAAAATCATTGTCAGCTCTGTATCTATTCTACTAATAAATGATTGCAATTTAGATAACTCATCCCGTCTATCTTCCATTATAAATAAAAACACATTTATGTATTTCTGTAAACATTGAAGACAAAACAATCCACACTCCACAGCAAAGCAAAATATGTCAAAAATCTAAATTGACAACCTACCTATGACATTAAATTTTTTAAACATTTTGAGCGCCGATTCGTATAGTAATCGTATGGCTATCTATGCGATTGAGTAAACGCATGAATGATATGACAGTCGTTTTTGGCAACATTATTTTGACATTTCAGGATAAGTCCTCGTTCATTTTTTTAATCTGTATTTTTTTTCAAAAGACGTGTGTTGGACGACGGACGTGTGGTTTTGACTAAAAACTTGTGAATATCTTGTGAAATAATTTAGCATGGCTGATTCTGAGGTGAAATTCTATTTAATTTAAATAGATATTGTTGGTAAATGTTTGCCGTAACTAATATCTTCAACATCGTTTGCAGATTTTGAAGAAACTCAAAGATATACCATTTAAAATACAGACCGCAAGTTTGAAAGAAAGACGTGCTGTGATTAAAGAAATTCAGGATGTTTTATCAACTCCAGGTCAGTGTAAATACCATTGTACGAGCATAAGCGATAGTAGTTGCATAGGTATACATTATTGTATGTATAGGCTATATTTCAGGCACCAAAGGTGAGGAGGGGGGTGTGTTGGTCTAGCTTTATTGATCCATTACCTGGGATGTTTTCCCAGATGCACTAGCTGTAACGATTGCGCGCAGGGCTTTGAGTGCACACTAGGTCATGCCCTACAAGTATACATAGCGCTTCACTCACAGCTAGGCTACCCGGGCTGTTTGATGGGGTGAAATGGGTGCGGATACATTTATAACCTATACATTTAAGAATTGCACAACATTATTATTATGAATGAAAGTAACTTGATAAGTTAACTTTAGCTTATTATCTGAAGATATACACATTATTAGATGTTTAAATTTAGATTAACATTTAATTTTTAAATATGAAGCAATAGGTATTTTGACATCTTTTATGCGGATTATCTGTTTTGTTCAATTGATTTAGTATTGCAGGGATTATTACTGCCTTTTATTTATTATTATATTGTCTTTAAATAAAAAAATCTATAGTAAAATAAATATTTTTAAAGTTTTATATTAACTAAAAAATGTTTCATTATATTTAATTGTAGAAATAAAGCTTTTGATTCAATGAGATATTTTTCTACTTGCTTTACTCTGAATCTGAATTCAGAAACTTTTGCTACTGTATACATAAAATAATAAAATTAGAACCAATTTGCTACGACTTCACTAATGTGCAATAAAATAGAATGTAGATATAATGACATTGCTTGCAATAACATATTTCTTATTGTGAACTGATTGGAAACTTTTTTTTACAAATTATGGTTTCAAAGTGTTACAAAGCATTGAAGCAAAAGAAAAGTATTTTTATGTGATGACTAAGGAAGTTATGATAATTTTGCCTATTTAAATTTATTAAGTGGAAAATGGCATTGTGCTTAAGATTATAATATGCACAGTCTATGAGTGGCATGCTACTGTGCTTATACTCAGATTTGGAATAGACTCATATGAATTATGAGATTCCAGTAAACTTTATACTAACTCTCTTGATTATTTATTATATACACGGTTATTAAAAAAAAACATTTTTTTTTATACAAAATAGCTAATCGGCTGAAAGTAAAATTTTTCTTTGGTCATTTTATTAAGTTCTTTAAATTAATTTCTCAATGAGTTGAACAAGGAGGTAAGAAGTTTTGCATAACTAAAATTAACCTTGTGTATATGACTTTAGTAAATCTTGTAATTTATTGGTAACTAGCACAGTATTATTTGTTAAAGCTACAATATTTTTATGTTTATCTATTATACTTAAAAACATATGTTTCTGGTATTTTTCGATGGAAGTTTTCAAAAAGATTCATTCTTCCATATTTCAAATTTTATATGGGCCAAATAAATGTGAGCAGGAATCACAGAGCCAGCAGTGCGATTTGTGTGCCGCTTGCTGGCGTCAACACTGCACCGATACCGTGACTCCACCTCACAGTCTTACGTGAAGGGACTACTGGCCTATCTCGCTGCAAACCACCGTGAATGGGCCCTACGAAACTCACTCCCAGTGCTGCTGGACATCTCAGAGCAGCTTAGGAATACAGCAACATCGTGAGTATTATACTTAAATTATGGTTTCACTCACCATAAGTTTATGGGGTATAGGAACACAGTATGTGTTCCTATTTTGAGGAAGTGAGATGATCTGTGTTTTTTAAGAATTAGCATTACAATGAGTTTTTAAGTAAATACTAATCTAAAAACTCACCTGTGACGTTCGGTTTTCTCTGCATACTCTGATAGGAAAGATTTTTTTTTCTCATTGCTAAATGGCAATCTGTTAGAAAACAATAAACCATTTTTTTGATAGATTTTACATCTGTTATTTAGTTTTGGTGTAGAGAGCTCCTATTTGCCAGGATTTATCTAACTCTCTTCAAGTTGTTTGGAATCTGATATTTGGTGTTGGGATGTCTTTCCGTTTCAAACTAGGAAAGTGGTGTAGTTTATGTTTCTGTCTGTGCCAAGAGAAGACTAAAATGTATGCCATTGAGAATCTTTATTCTATTTAATTGTGAAAAATCTCCATATACACGATGTGGCGTGTTTCCAGTAAAAGCATATGCCAGAGTGGTCTATACGCCCTCCGCTGGACCACGGTGCTGGTGGAGGGCGCGCTGAAGGCCGACGCGGAGGATGGGGTCGACTACACCGTCCTCGTGCTCACGCAGGCCAACCTGTTGGCCGCCGTTACAGCCTTCGGCGACAAAAGAAGCAATGACAAGGCCTATTCCATGGTGAGTCACAATGTTAATATCTGCTTACAAATTATGAGATTTTCTAATCTCGTCCATTTTTCCTTAGGAGCTCAATACTATTTTCTAATTCTAGTAATAATGTTGTTCATGCTTGTTTTATTACTCTTGTTGCTTCATAAATATAATTTTCATTTTCAAAGTAAATCTGTCCTTATTCTTGTTTACATAATTTACACTTAGTGTCAAAGTTGAGATCTAATTGATAAGTATACAAAAATTCAACAAAAATCTGAAAGTTGCTGATCAATTAACATCCTTTAGCCTTTCAACCATTTAGTTTTTATGTCTATAGAGACAGAACTATAATGTGCTCATCTACTTCTCTTGTTGTAGTGACCTATAGTGTCACCATGTATATTATGAATTACATGAATATAAGATGTTCCAAGAAAAATCAATAATAATAAATAAGTTCCTAGATATACATTAAGACCATACCTTGTTATTTTAAGATATTTCCTCCACTAAGTCCATTCCTGAACAAATTTATATTTAATATTTTGTAAAGTTTTCCTTGACACAGAGGAAATGGTATATGTATTTTATGTTGACATGTACTGCGGGCTGTGTTGAAGGTTGAACTTGTTGACTGTTTCAGTAGGTTTAATGAAACATTCGTTGAGGAGAAACTGGCTTGAGCTTTATTGGTCACTCCACAGAGCTTATATAGTACCGAGGAAGAAAAAACACTTGTGTTCTAAGCATTCTAATGTTCTCCTGTTTTCATTTTGAACTTTTTTCTTCTTAAACCAATAAGGTTTTATTACCAATAAGGTTTTTATCACCAGTAAGGTTTTAATCACCAATAAGGTTTTTATCACCAATAAGATTGCTTGACTGGTTGCCTTGTCCCATCTTCTAAAATGCCCAATCTGCACAGCTCCACTCATCATGGAATGCGATCGGCAAGGAGAAACTGGAAAAGTGGCGGGAGGCGCTGCTGGCGCAGGCGCCGGACGCGGGCCCGCAGGTGCCCGTCGCCTTCGCCGCGCTGTGCCGCCACGCCAACGACTGCGGCGGCGCCGACGACATCGCGCAGCACAAGGTAGCTAGCGAGGGTTGTGTTGCCGCGGTCTGGGAGAGCTCGTCGCCTCAGGTTATATGTGGCGCTTTAGATTAAAAGTTTTGATAGAGCCATAAGTTACATGACGTTACATAAAATTCTTTGATAGCGCCTTAGCAGATAGCTTCGATGGCGCCCTCGGCAATAAGCTTAAATGGAAACCTAGGCAAATTTTGGAGTCGCGCTAGACAGAATACTGAGATGGCGCTCCAATAAAATTTTTAAAGAGCTATTTCTAATATGTTAACGTAATGACAAAAGAGCTTCTTTTTCTAATATTCTAAACAATATTTTCTTTCATGAACAGGATCTTTAACCACCAACTTGTCTTTTAATGCGTCGCACGTGTCTCCCACCTAGCCCAAAATGCTGGAGAGCTTCATAAAGAGCTTGGTGAGCGTGAAGTCGCGGCCGAACGCGAACTACATCCGCGGGTGCGCGCCGCTGCTGCGGCTGCTGGCGCGCGGCGAGGTGCAGGGCACGCTGCTGCCGGCGCTGCACAAGGCCATGCTGCGCAGCCCCGAGACCGTGGTGCAGGCCGTCGGCGAGGTGCTCGCCAACCTGCACGTGCACCTCGACGGCGCGGCGGTCGACATCGGCAAGAGCCTGATCGGTGAGTCGCTTGGTGTAGCCCGTGCTAGGAGCGGTGTGAGGCGCCTGATGAGCGCGAGGTCGCGTGCGAACGTGCACTATTTCCGCGGGCGCGCGCTTCGTTTTCTTATTTTGCTGGACTACACTCGTTAGCGAAAAGTTTTGTATTATATCACAGACAAAGTGTCTACCTAAACGCAGTAGTTTTCAACAAATGGCCCAAGGATTGATTGGTTGTCCCGGCAAATAAGAATTAATTCAAAGTGGTCTTCAGCCACAAAAAGGTTGGGAATCTCCTAAAAACCTAATAAACTGCATTGTTTATAACAAACCCATCTTCACCATTAGATCTAAGCGTCAATTATCTGCACTAATATTATAATGAGGAAATATTTGATTGTTTGTTTGTTTGCATAGTCTCCGAAACTACTTGACCGATTAGAAAAAAAAAAACCACATTATCAGTAGCATAGGCTATATTTTATTACCATATACACACAGGAACGGAAGTTATGTGGGTATAACCGCGGGACGGCGGTAGTATCTAAATAAAATCGTCCCTCACCGACCCGTTGTCGCCGGCAGTGAACCTGCACTGTACGGACGCGTGGGTGCGCGGCGAGGCGCAGACGGCGCTGGCGCGGCTGGCGCGGCGCTGCAGCGACGCGGGCACGGCGCACGCGCTGCTCGCGCACGCCTTCGCCGAGTACCACGGCGCCAGCGGCAAGCTCACCTCCAGCGAGGACAAGATCGCTGTTTTGAATGTGAGATCATATTTATTTTTCATTAGACGTATCTTAGTCTTTTCGACTGTATCCTAAGGAGTCGCTGATCTTTATAGAACAGAAGTCGCGTAAATTGCAGGCCCATATGTAAAAATTACAATGTTTTTATAACAAGAGGAGAACCAGGTTAGATTAGACTCAATAATTTTACAAATCCTTACTTCTGGCTCTACCGTCACAAAAGTTTGGCCACCCCTGCTCCAGAATAGACGAATTATTCCACGTGTTTTACATTATATTGTCCATAAAATAACAAGACATATAACGATGCCATCCCGTGTAAGTGCATCTTAAACCCAATGACTTTATCATTTATCTACTTGCCCACATGCCAAGTAGACACTGGTACCTAGTTTAGAGGGGATTCTATATGCAAATAAGGTTTGGCGTCCAGTAAGATAACGCGTATGTGTAGTGACGCTCCTGTATGTCCCAGGGCGTGAGCACGCTGAGCTCGCTGGGCGTGCCGGCGGCGGCGCGCGCGGCGCTGCTGGACGAGGCGGTGGCGGGCGCGGCGCGCATCCTGGACAGCGAGTCGCACGAGCGCACGCTGTGCGGCGCGCTCGACGCGCTGCGCGCCTGGTGCGCGCGCGCCGCGCACCTGCCCGACAGGGTCATTGAGATATTCAAGGTATACTGTACTTGCTAACTGTGCATGCGTCAGACCCAAATAGCCGATTTGATTTGGTGTCGAACGGAACAGGTGACCCATTGCGCGGATCCGTCTACTGCAGATCGTCTGTCACAACGCACCAATGATCGCCGGTTGATAAGGGCAATTAGCCAATAAGCGCATTTAGTTTATCAGTTCACTCGCAACAAATTCGATCGTGTATCAAATAGTCTAACTGTTAATCGAGTTAAAATCTATATTCGCGTGTTAATTTAAATGATGATATTGTAATAGAGTTGTCAATTAGAAAGCAATGTTATTTACAGAAGAACATATCGGCGCGCAGCACGACGCAGGCGGTGCGCTGCGCGTACGCGTCGCTGGTGGCGAGCGGCGTGCGCGCGCGGCTGCCGCCGCAGCCGCAGCAGGACGCGCTGCGCCCGCTACTCACCGCCAGCGTCGAGAAGGCCATCCAACAGCCCCTACAGGTGAGACCATGACTGGCTTTTAGATATTTATTTGATAAATGAAAGGCAAAAAACGTTGTAAAGTCGTTTTTATTTAAATATGCCTTAATTACTGAAGTTTAGCATCATCTCACATCGGTGATTTCCCTAGATTTTCCTACTTCTGATGTTTTATTTGATGTTAATTTTATTTGGCTCCAGCAACACGGTTTGTTTGGTTTTTGATTTTGGTCCTAGATTATCTAGCTCGTGTAATCATGCTAATAGATAGAATAAAATAAAACTCCCTGAATTACAGGGAGTTTCTATCTCTTACCTATTTGCCTGTTTGTTTTTCCAGCGTTGCGAACAGCGGTCTCGCTGACACTATAGATTTTATTAAGGGGTGTAACAGAAAGCCTTTCTTTGTCCAAGGTAGTAGGCAGGCAACACCGACTCCCACATAGGCCCCAACTATTTTCCTTTATATATAACAGCACACATGTTTCCTCGTATAAATTATGCATAACCGTGTTCAAGTTCCATGGTAAAACGAATCGGGTATCGAAATGAGTGAGTTGGTATCGTTCGCAGCCCCTGGTGGTGTGCGAGGGCATCAGCGGCATGCTGGGGCTGGTGGCGCTGGACGCGGGCGGCGCGCTGGCGGCGCGCGGCGCGCTGTGGGCGGCGCTGGCGCACGCCGAGCGCGGCGTGCTGCTGCACGACCGCGTGCTCGCCGCCGCGCCCGACGACGGTGAGTGAGTTGGTAGCGGTCGCAGCCGCTGGTGGTGTGCGAGGCATCAGCGGCATGCTGGGGCTGGTGGCGCTGGACGCGGGCGGCGCGCTGGCGGCGCGCGGCGCGCTGTGGGCGGCGCTGGCGCACGCCGAGCGCGGCGTGCTGCTGCACGACCGCGTGCTCGCCGCCGCGCCCGACGACGGTGAGTGAGTTGGTAGCGGTCGCAGCCGCTGGTGGTGTGCGAGGGCATCAGCGGCATGCTGGGGCTGGTGGCGCTGGACGCGGGCGGCGCGCTGGCGGCGCGCGGCGCGCTGTGGGCGGCGCTGGCGCACGCCGAGCGCGGCGTGCTGCTGCACGACCGCGTGCTCGCCGCCGCGCCCGACGACGGTGAGTGAGTTGGTAGCGGTCGCAGCCGCTGGTGGTGTGCGAGGGCATCAGCGGCATGCTGGGGCTGGTGGCGCTGGACGCGGGCGGCGCGCTGGCGGCGCGCGGCGCGCTGTGGGCGGCGCTGGCGCACGCCGAGCGCGGCGTGCTGCTGCACGACCGCGTGCTCGCCGCCGCGCCCGACGACGGTGAGTGAGTTGGTAGCGGTCGCAGCCGCTGGTGGTGTGCGAGGGCATCAGCGGCATGCTGGGGCTGGTGGCGCTGGACGCGGGCGGCGCGCTGGCGGCGCGCGGCGCGCTGTGGGCGGCGCTGGCGCACGCCGAGCGCGGCGTGCTGCTGCACGACCGCGTGCTCGCCGCCGCGCCCGACGACGGTGAGTGAGTTGGTAGCGGTCGCAGCCGCTGGTGGTGTGCGAGGGCATCAGCGGCATGCTGGGGCTGGTGGCGCTGGACGCGGGCGGCGCGCTGGCGGCGCGCGGCGCGCTGTGGGCGGCGCTGGCGCACGCCGAGCGCGGCGTGCTGCTGCACGACCGCGTGCTCGCCGCCGCGCCCGACGACGGTGAGTGAGTTGGTAGCGGTCGCAGCCGCTGGTGGTGTGCGAGGGCATCAGCGGCATGCTGGGGCTGGTGGCGCTGGACGCGGGCGGCGCGCTGGCGGCGCGCGGCGCGCTGTGGGCGGCGCTGGCGCACGCCGAGCGCGGCGTGCTGCTGCACGACCGCGTGCTCGCCGCCGCGCCCGACGACGGTGAGTGAGTTGGTAGCGGTCGCAGCCGCTGGTGGTGTGCGAGGGCATCAGCGGCATGCTGGGGCTGGTGGCGCTGGACGCGGGCGGCGCGCTGGCGGCGCGCGGCGCGCTGTGGGCGGCGCTGGCGCACGCCGAGCGCGGCGTGCTGCTGCACGACCGCGTGCTCGCCGCCGCGCCCGACGACGGTGAGTGAGTTGGTAGCGGTCGCAGCCGCTGGTGGTGTGCGAGGGCATCAGCGGCATGCTGGGGCTGGTGGCGCTGGACGCGGGCGGCGCGCTGGCGGCGCGCGGCGCGCTGTGGGCGGCGCTGGCGCACGCCGAGCGCGGCGTGCTGCTGCACGACCGCGTGCTCGCCGCCGCGCCCGACGACGGTGAGTGAGTTGGTAGCGGTCGCAGCCGCTGGTGGTGTGCGAGGGCATCAGCGGCATGCTGGGGCTGGTGGCGCTGGACGCGGGCGGCGCGCGGCGCTAACGACAATATGTCGTTGTTAGCGATTTCCAGCAGACAACCTGGCACTTTTTTATACTGGTCATCAACAAAGTTGCTAAGTAATATGAAACTGTTAAAAGATAAGTAATAAATAAATATATTAAACAGCGTTTTAGTTATTAATGTTTTGTGCATGCAACACGCGAATGGTACTTCTAATTTTGTGTAAATTGATATTAATTAATGTCTAATTATTTTTCTTGAAATTAATTTCATATGAAAGCTAATGTCTTGAATTTTACGAGATATTATGCTGTCCCTTAAAATAATCGCAAGCGCGATTGGTTGTAATCCTATATTTTTTAATCATACCTATTTCTTGAATGTTGTTACTTTTTTTTCTAATGCCCATAAATGTGCTGGCATGTTGTTATCATCAAGGCGTACTTCACCCGATATGACAAGGAAATGTTTAAGTAAATACCACTATTTATAACGATATACCATAGAGTACGGTTTTCAAGAATATAAACATAACATAACGTCACGCCCATAATCCCCGAAGGGGTAGGCAGAGTCAAAGAGGCAGCAGGCCCTTTTAACCGCATTCAACCAGAAACAGAACTGGGCTGGGTTAAATGGAAACTTGTTAAAAAGTGGTGACAAGTGGTTAGCCGGTCGCCCACACAATCACATACCCACCCAATACACCATTAGTTGTCTTCTACGACATGCTAGGCAAGAACCACAGTTGGCACATTCTTTAAATCCCAGACCAATATGGGACAATGGGCTGGGTTAGATGAGTTCAAGAATATAGTTTTGTATTTTTTCTTGTATATCTGAGGACTCCCTGGTGAGACCTGAATACATGTTCCATTTTACTTGGCTTTTTCGTAATAGGATACAAATGTACTTAATCCTTACTTCACACACAAAACGGTTGAGATAGCCGCTTTCTGTCGTAGCCCCTCCCTGATGAAGTTGTTTTATATTGTTCAGACTACCGGGTTGCACTATAACATTTACCCCTTTATAGCCCTAATACAGGTGGTGTCGCTCTGCAGTACAGTGTTGGGGAAGTACCCCGAAGTCGCCGAGGATCAGAACTCGCCTGTGTACCGAGCTTTCATACTAGTCCTACTGTCTCCAGTAAAAGCCGTCCGCGCTGCCGCCCTAGAGCAAGTTAAAGAATTACTAGCCAGAGAAGATAGGGCATTAATTGCGAGGCATTTAGCTTTAAAATTGAATGAAGTGCTAGACGAAGGCAAGATCTTCGCATCCAAGGAGAAGACGTCGAGCGAGGACAAGGCGCTGGACATAACGGGTAAAATGATACTCGATTGTGTTCATGGGGTGTGTTCATATAAAGGTAAGCATACCCAGCATTCCACAAATTGTAACAGCTTTATAGATAACTTATATGTAGCTAAAATTAAATTGTATATGAGACTAGCTGTCCCGGCGCATTTCGTAACGCCCCGTTCTCGGATTTTCTTTTATTAATTTCCTCGCAATGTTTACGTATTTTCCTATCGTACAAACCTTCCCTGGAAGATTACAAATATTTTAAAATCAAAATCAGCCAAATCGGTCCAACCATTCTCCAGTTTTAGCGAGACTAATGAACGGTAATTCATTTTTGTCTAAAAGATTACCCACCTGTAAAACAATAGTGACAATACTTTAATTTTTTCGATGTTTCTACAAAATTTTACTGAATTAAGTTGTCAGTCAAATGTGCTGTTAAATGTCCTACACCAAGCTCTGCTATTTAGCTTCACTTTATACAAGATGCAATTAAAACCACTCCAAATTTAAATATGGCAAAATAACGATATACATGTTTTTTCTTTTAATGACACATAATACAAAAATATTGAGTTATATCATCACAAAATTATCTTTAAAAAAACTTACGTTTGTGAAAATGATACCTACTCTTTTTTTTTTCATAAATGTGATATATTAACGATACCTAGAGAGCTTAAAAAATAAAATGGAGAGTGGTATTAAATGCAGCTTGTATAGCTTTATAACGATTTTCGTCTTAATTTTCAACAAATATTTTGATTTTAATTTTTTAGCTTACCCCCATGTACAAAGCGAGAGCCTCGCCATCGACATTTTGCCGGCGTGCCACCATCAGCTGGTAGCGAGCGTGAACAAGCGCGCGTGGCACAAGGTCTGCGCGCACCTGCGGCTCGACCCGCACAAGCTGGTGGCGCTGTACGCGACCACCCTCACCAGCACCTACGTCGACGGGTACACCCCTAACGAGGTAAGTCGCGACAGCGCCGCACCCGCTAGCGGCGGGGGTGACACAAGGTCCTGCCTCATCAAGCCTATCTATATCTATAGCACGTATATATCATCATCTTCCTAGCGTTATGTCCCGTGCTTAGACAGGGTCTGCTTGGACCATGATCCAGGATTTAGCGAGTCTGGTTATTATATTGAAGCGACTGCCGATATGACCTTTGTAACCCTTATGTAGGGGAACCAGACAATTTTTGGATCATGGTTACAAATCCAAAGTAGTTTGAATTCGCAGGTTTTATCACGATGTTTTCCCTCACCGTCGAGCTAGTGGTATAAATACGTACATAGATTTAAAAAATCCAGAGGTACGTGCCCGGGTTTGAACCCGCACTCCTCGGTTAGGAGGCGCGGGTCCCTTACCATTGGGCTACCACCGCTCTATATAAACAGACACTAAATATAAATGTCACCTTTCAGACAATGTCAAACGTGGTGAGCACGCTAGTAGCGATCAACGCGGACGCAGTAGCCGCCAGCGCCCTGCAGGTGGCGCTGGATGCGCTACTAGACACCGAGCTGCTGAGGGTCACGCGGGACGAGTATTTCACCTACCTCACCCCCGAAGGAGAACTTTACGACAAGAGCTCCGTGCCTGGGTAAGTTACTCGGTGTTAAATGTGTCGACACGTTAGACGCCACGCTCGAAATTGCGTTGTTGCATCTATTTTATTTTTAAATTACAGAAACGAGGACAGTAAAGAAATGAATTTGAAAAGGGAAAGCAAAGCGTATAGTTACAAGGAACAGCTTGAAGAGCTACAGCTGCGCCGCGAGTTGGAGGACAAGAAGCGCAAGGAAGGAAAAGATCAAAGAGGTTCGTTAAGGGTCATCCACTAAACACTCTCTTTAGGTTGGACAACAACACTTAATGTAATATCATATCATGTTACAGACTCCATTATCAGCGAAACAAAAGGAAGCCATGAAAGCCCAACTGGCGAAGGAGAATGCTATTAGGGAGAGACTGAGCGCAGTAAGTTTTATTCTTCGTTAATCTCAATAATCAATTCATTTCGTGGACCTTGTTTTAAAGCTCGCAGGTTGTATTATACGGTTTCTCAACGTTAGTTGTTTATCTTTAGCTGAATGCGCGCGTGGTAGTGGGCGTGCAGCTACTAGAGGCCGTCCAGCGGGGGTCGCGGCTGGCGCTGTGCGCACGCGCACGCGTCGTCGTGAGCTCGGTGCTGGGCGCGCTGCGCTCGCCGCTGGCCGCGCCGCGCCTCGTGCACAAGCACCGCGCGCTGCGCTCCGCGCTGCTGCCGCTGCACCCCGTGCTCGGCGACACCGTCGCGCGCAATCACCATCAGGTCAGTGTGTCTATGTCGTGAGCTCGGTGCTGGGCGCGCTGCGCTCGCCGCTGGCCGCGCCGCGCCTCGTGCACAAGCACCGCGCGCTGCGCTCCGCGCTGCTGCCGCTGCACCCCGTGCTCGGCGACACCGTCGCGCGCATCACCATCAGGTCAGTGTGTCTATGTCGTGAGCTCGGTGCTGGGCGCGCTGCGCTCGCCGCTGGCCGCGCCGCGCCTCGTGCACAAGCACCGCGCGCTGCGCTCCGCGCTGCTGCCGCTGCACCCCGTGCTCGGCGACACCGTCGCGCGCATCACCATCAGGTCAGTGTGTCTATGTCGTGAGCTCGGTGCTGGGCGCGCTGCGCTCGCCGCTGGCCGCGCCGCGCCTCGTGCACAAGCACCGCGCGCTGCGCTCCGCGCTGCTGCCGCTGCACCCCGTGCTCGGCGACACCGTCGCGCGCATCACCATCAGGTCAGTGTGTCTATGTCGTGAGCTCGGTGCTGGGCGCACTCAATGATGCGACATAATTCAATTTGGTCTTAAATTCGCTAACTAAATTAACAAAAGACATTTATTCTTATTCAGGCTACACAAGCCCCAGTGCGACCTGGACCCAAGTTGGGAGGAGGAGGATCTAGACAAAGCAACTATCCGCGCCATCAACTTGGTGCACGCGGCCACCGCCGGCGTGAAGGTGCCGACGGAGGAGGACGCGCCGCCCGTCAGGAACTACTTCACAGCGCCCGGCTTCTGCTACGTGTTCCCGCTGCTTAAACAAGGTGAGATAGTATTAGATAAGACCAACGCCCCGATCAACTTTATTACAACGTTACTACAATATACTACAATATAGATTGCCAGTGATGCCCTGAGGACGAGGAGTAACGGACCGATAAGTACATCTGACCTTCGAAATGTATTTCAACGTCAATAAGGTGTTTTAATGGATCACACCCACATGTATTTGTGAACGCAAATTTATACAGAATTGCACTACTACACAGAAACGCGCCTGTTCGAAGCTAAAAATAATAAACTGTATATACCTATCCATTAGTTATATTCCTATGCAATAAATTTACCAAATGTACGCATATTACAAAGTCCACTGTGCCGCGCAGGTCTGACGCGCAGCTCGCTGCGCGCGGACGAGGCGACGATGGTGAACGGGCTGGGCGTGATCGCGCACCACGCGGCGCTGCGCGACGCCGCCGACCAGCTGCTGCACCCCGCGCTCTTCCCCATCGACCACATGTTCCGCCTGCTCATAGACCTTATCAGTCAGTATTATTAGCGTTATTATTTACTCCTGTTTCAGGTTTATACAGTAGAAGTTAATACTCTGTAGACTAGAATTGCACTTATTTTTATACAAGTCTCGTTGTATAGATGCTAATGAACTAAATAAATGCTCCAGTAATAAAGTGTTTTTTTTTTGTGAACGATATAAAACATAGTTTAACTTTTAATACAATATTTAACTACTTTACTCTATGCTATGTCATAAAAAGTTGCTCTCAACAGTGCAATCACAATTTTGTCGAAAAATACGGCTGACGTGACTAAACGAATGTTTGATATATACATACATACATTTATAATGTTAAATTAAAAATATATATAATGTGCTTCCTCTAGACTCTAGAGCGTTTAAAGAATACTTGTAAACTATTGCACTATACGATATATCGATGGGTGATCAGGCAGCAGCGCGGGGCGCGTGCAGACGGCGTGCACGGTGGCGCTGCTGGAGACGGCGCGGTGCGCGGCGCGCGGCGCGCTGCAGCCGGGCGACGTCGCCTGCCTGCTGGCCGGCCTGCAGAACCCGCTCGAGGTGAGCCGGCGGAGAGCGACCGCGTTTTGTTCACTTTGACTGGATCGATGGCGACTCGGTACTGACCCTGCCCCATGCGCCAACAGTTGGGGGTTCGATTCCCTACCAGGACAAACATTCGTATAATGAATACTTGTGTTCGTTTTGTGTCTGGGTGTTTATATCCAATATTTAAGTATACATTTGTAATACCACTGTTGATTCTGATATTCGTAACACAAGTGCTTAAGCTACTTACCTCGGAGTCAGATCAATGTATGTGATGTCGTCGAATATTTATTTATTTTGTGAGAAATGCACCAACGTATTCTGAGTCGATTCCATAAAATTTCAAATGTCGATTATTGATTCCTTATAATGGACCAATTAGAGAGTTCGTTTCGCACTAAATCCAAATAAAAAAATGTTTATTTGGATTTTAGACATTCCCCGTTTAAGAGGGGTACGCCATCGGGTGACCCAGTGGTTACTCGGACTAATTCGCTAACAGTAATTTTTTTAATTTCACTGACAATAATATATTCTGTGTCAGGTTGTTCGCGACGCGGCGCTGCGCGCGCTGCTGTGCGTGGCGGAGTGCCTGCCGCCCATGCTGGAGGAGCACGACTGGGCGTTGCAGCTCACCAAGCGGCTGCTCATCGCCACCTTCGACGTCGCCGACGACAACAAGTGAGCGCAGCGTGCACATGTGGCGCGGAACAATTATAATTTTCTAATATTAACGAATTTCAATGTTTAGCCTTTATGTTTGAATAAAAGAGATGCGTGTATGGAACTCCAGAGCAGTGTTGCACTTAACGGCAATATACTGAAAAATTTACTGTAAAGTGAAAAGATTGAGGTGTAGGTCTGACCTACCTGGCCTATTTATACACTTCTGCTGCTGTCCACGACTAAAAAGTAATATATAATTGGTAGGAAACTAGCCGAGGAGCTCTGGAAGAAGCTGCCGTCGTTACAACAGTGGAGCCGGTCCCCGGAGCTGGTGGAGCTGGTGCTGGGCGACGTGCAGCACCCGGCCGACGCCGTGCAGCGCGCCGCCGCGCTGGCGCTGGCGCACCTGGTGCAGCACGACGCCGACCCCGCCGCCGCCGACCGCGTGCTCGAGCGGCTGCAGGACCTCTACCGGCAGAAGCTGCCGGTGAGTGCGCTGGGGACGGCGAGGAGGCGGTCCGACCTGATACAACTACCGTGGTGACGTCTACACACATCTGTCTGTAGACGAATACAGAACTACCTGAAATAGTTGAGTCACGATTACTCCATATGTTCTCATGCCGAGGGGAGAGACTACTCACAAGTCTACCATGAAATGTTTGAGTACAGCATTATTTTCTTATTGACTTTGTATATTTATTGTATTTTTGTTCACTTGTATATAATATCAAATGCAAAGTCAATCGTTTAGAACTGAACCTTGAAATGAGGGCTCTGGAAGCTCAAGTAGTCAGACCTTTTTTACTATTTGGCAAATATTTTTTTTTTATTTAAATTTAAAAGGTTTTTTTTAAGATACGATAGGCTCACAATAGTGGTGTGTCAGAAGTGGTATGTGTAGGTAGTTTTAGTAGAGGCCCATACACGTAACCCCAGTACCCTCCCCGTATCAACCGCTCCCAGTAAGTGTCCCTTCGTGCAGTGACTCTGAGCGCGTCCGGTGTTGCAGCTGATCCCGGCCAAGCTGGACCAGTTCGGGCACGTGGTGTCGGCGGCGGTGGACGAGTGGGGCGCGCGGCGCGGCGCGGGGCTGGCGCTGGCCGCGCTGGCGCCGCGCCTGCGCACCGGCGCCGTGCCGCCCGCCATCACCTTCTTCGTGCACACCGCGCTGGCCGACCGGCACGACCAGGTGCGCGCCGACATGCTCGACGCCGCCATGGCCATCGTCGACCTGCACGGGAAGGTACCATTCCGCGCCCTTCATTAACTAATTTGCCTAGTTGACTTAAATAATTTTATACTCTATATTGTGGCGACAAAAAAATATTTCTTATGCGTTTTTTTATTTGTTCAGTGAACCAAAAATGACGACTTTGATCTTTGAAGCGCTATCTTTGTATTTTTTCGTGTATCAGATAAAGCAAAAAATATGTATTTAATATTTTGATAACCAAACTTGCGGACAAAAAAAAAATATTTGAATCAAGTGACCTATACTGATGATCAACATTATTTTTCACCTTTTTAACTGATATAATTGTCCTTATAATTTTTATATGTCAATAGGAAACACTAAGCAGCCAGTTGCCCGTATTTGAGAACTTCCTCGACAAGGCGCCCAAGTCCGGCGGATACGACGCCGTCCGCCAGAGCGTCGTGCTGCTGGTGGGCTCGCTGGCGCGCCACCTGGAGCCGGACGACGCGCGCATCAAGCCCATCACGCTGCGCCTCGTCGCCGCGCTCTCCACGCCCAGCCAGCAGGTACGGTAGCGCGAGGAGGCGTCGTGCTGCTGGTGGGCTCGCTGGCGCGCCACCTGGAGCCGGACGACGCGCGCATCAAGCCCATCACGCTGCGCCTCGTCGCCGCGCTCTCCACGCCCAGCCAGCAGGTACGGTAGCGCGAGGAGGCGTCGTGCTGCTGGTGGGCTCGCTGGCGCGCCACCTGGAGCCGGACGACGCGCGCATCAAGCCCATCACGCTGCGCCTCGTCGCCGCGCTCTCCACGCCCAGCCAGCAGGTACGGTAGCGCGAGGAGGCGTCGTGCTGCTGGTGGGCTCGCTGGCGCGCCACCTGGAGCCGGACGACGCGCGCATCAAGCCCATCACGCTGCGCCTCGTCGCCGCGCTCTCCACGCCCAGCCAGCAGGTACGGTAGCGCGAGGAGGCGTCGTGCTGCTGGTGGGCTCGCTGGCGCGCCACCTGGAGCCGGACGACGCGCGCATCAAGCCCATCACGCTGCGCCTCGTCGCCGCGCTCTCCACGCCCAGCCAGCAGGTACGGTAGCGCGAGGAGGCGTCGTGCTGCTGGTGGGCTCGCTGGCGCGCCACCTGGAGCCGGACGACGCGCGCATCAAGCCCATCACGCTGCGCCTCGTCGCCGCGCTCTCCACGCCCAGCCAGCAGGTACGGTAGCGCGAGGAGGCGTCGTGCTGCTGATGGGCTCGCTGGCGCGCCACCTGGAGCCGGACGACGCGCGCATCAAGCCCATCACGCTGCGCCTCGTCGCCGCGCTCTCCACGCCCAGCCAGCAGGTACGGTAGCGCGAGGAGGCGTCGTGCTGCTGGTGGGCTCGCTGGCGCGCCACCTGGAGCCGGACGACGCGCGCATCAAGCCCATCACGCTGCGCCTCGTCGCCGCGCTCTCCACGCCCAGCCAGCAGGTACGGTAGCGCGAGGAGGCGTCGTGCTGCTGGTGGGCTCGCTGGCGCGCCACCTGGAGCCGGACGACGCGCGCATCAAGCCCATCACGCTGCGCCTCGTCGCCGCGCTCTCCACGCCCAGCCAGCAGGTACGGTAGCGCGAGGAGGCGTCGTGCTGCTGGTGGGCTCGCTGGCGCGCCACCTGGAGCCGGACGACGCTGAACACAAAATTGTGAAGATTAGCTATCTATAAAAAGTCATCATCATCATCAGCCTGTTGCAGTCCACTGCTGGACATAGGCCTCTCCAAATGTTCGCCACTCTGATCTATTTTCGGCTACTCTCATCCAGCTCCTGCCATATAAAAAGTACCCCCCTTTTTTTTTGTTGACCCAGGGGAATGCTATACGCACCCTCCCGCTGAAACCGGGGGGAATCAGCAGGGTGTGTCGGGACTCCCGGGGCCCTCTTGATAGTAGGAGGACCCTGCTCCGCCCAAGGTGGTAGTAGGCGGGTTATATCGACTAAACCCTTGGGATGTACCGTTCACCGCTTTTATATAAGTTGACCACGGGATTGCGCATCGCTAAACAACTGTGAACGCCCCAGATTTTTAATAAATTGGAAATTTAATAACCATATAAATGATAAAGTTACGAATATATATAATTTGTATATAAAATACCCTAAGACAGTCAGTCACAGACATGCAAATGTCTAATCATAGATATGTCTTCCCAGGTCCAAGAAGCGGTAAGCAACTGCCTACCGCATCTGGTGAGCTCGCCTGCGCTCGAGGACGAGATCCCGGCCATCATGAACAAGCTGATGAAGCAACTGCTCACCGCAGAAAAGTACGGCGACAGGAAGGTAAGCCAAGCTAACAGTTAGAAATAATTTTATTATATAAAACAAATAGTATTACTTGTGCGTTAAATTATAGTTTTCATGTTCTTATTGTAGATGACTTTTTCTCTTAGGGCGCAGCGTACGGTATAGCTGGAATCATCAAAGGATTGGGTATCCTGTCGCTAAAGCAACTCGATGTTATGGGCAAGCTCACTGAAGCTATCCAAGAGAAGAAGAACTACAAATATCGTGAAGGTAAGATTCTAAAGGTTGTCGAGGCCATAGACCTAAAGACGGAACCCACATATTTCAAATAATAAATCTGTTGGTCGTTCCAACGAAATTGGCTGCAAGACACGACCTTCAATGTTTTGTCGTGTAACGTAATATTAAAAGTGCGGCGACCGCGCCACGTGATAGTCAAGATTATAGCTCCAGTAATACGTAAGACAAATGACGTCGACCGAACATAGAGAAACGCCATACAATCCTGCATCGCGCTGACGAAGTTATTCTCGCCACTAAGTATATATACAATACACCGCGACGGTTAAATGAACCTAGGTCCCCGAGCAAGCAACACCTAGCTCTGAGGAAGTACTTCCACTTTAAGTGCGAGCGCGTAGTTCGCACAAAAGTATTACTAAACCTGATACCACTGGGGGTCTTTCATCCACGAGCTTCTGTGCGACAGCTAGATCCCCAGATCTCAGTTGGTGATTGTATCCTCGTGTTGCAGGCGCGCTGTTCGGGTTCGAGATGCTGTGCTACAAGCTGGGGCGGCTGTTCGAGCCGTACATCGTGCACGTGCTGCCGCACCTGCTGCTGTGCTTCGGCGACGGGTCGCAGTACGTGCGCGCCGCCGCCGACGACACCGCCAAGCTCATCATGAGCCGCCTGAGCGCGCACGGCGTCAAGCTGGTGCTGCCCTCGCTGCTGCAGGCGCTGCAGGACGACAACTGGCGCACCAAGGCCGGTCAGTAGACAATCGGTGACTGCCGCGAAGTCGAGGTTAATAAACAATGTCCTCACGCAGCATAACATAACTAAGAACTATAACATCTGATATGCTTGCCGTCTTCTTAATTGTGAATGGCATATTGTTGATGTGCGAAGCTAGGCCTTCAATCTCAGCAAATCTCACCAAAAGCTAATACTTGCACAACATTTTACTGTATAAATTCCACCATCACCGTCCGAAAGCAATAGCTAGTAGTACAACAACGTTGGTCGCGTGCGCAGGTTCCATCGAGCTGCTGGGCGCGATGGCGTACTGCGCGCCGAAGCAGCTGTCGTCGTGCCTGCCGTCCATCGTGCCCAAGCTGATCGAGGTGCTGAGCGACTCGCACATGCGCGTGCAGGAGGCCGGCGCCGAGGCGCTCAAGGTCATCGGCTCCGTCATCAGGAACCCTGAGATCCAAGGTGTGTGGTTATACCACATTATTTTAATACGAAACAGAAATTTACCACCTTGATTATCATTTAATTTCCTCATATAATTTTTTTATTAATAACATTCTTAAATAATTCTCCTTAATAGGATTGGTCGTTTCAGAACTTTGGAAAATATTATTAAGATTTTACACAAAGAACAAAGGTTATTCTCAATTTTTTACAGAAATGAGCTAAGGTACCACAAACACACCAAGATTTTGTTATATATAAATTAAATAAATTCGTCAGACTGACACAACAATTCCCTACTTCCAAACTAAGCATATGCTTGTGCTATGGATACTAGGTGAATGGATAAACATGCTTAAATACGTTTATAAACATCCATGACTCGAGTACAAATATCCATGTTGATCACACGAAACATTTGCCCCTAGCGGAATTCGAACCCGCGACCCTTGGTTTCGTGGCCAAAAACTATTTGTTTGTTTGGGGAAATCCGACATGGGCCTCTAGCGTTCTATCCTGAGTGTGATCGTTCGTACGAGCCCCTATTCGGATAACATCTACAAGTTTTTTTTTTTGTTGCAGCCATCGTGCCAGTGCTCCTGCACGCGCTGCAGGACCCGTCGAACAAGACGTCGGCGTGCCTGCAGACGCTGCTGGACACCAAGTTCGTGCACTTCATCGACGCGCCCTCGCTGGCGCTCATCATGCCGGTCGTGCAGCGCGCCTTCCTCGACCGCAGCACCGAGACGCGCAAGATGGCCGCGCAGATCATCGGCAACATGTACTCGCTCACCGACCAGAAGGACCTCCTGCCCTACCTGCCCAACATCATTCCGGGCCTCAAGAGCTCGCTGCTCGACCCCGTGCCAGAGGTATACCTGATCTTGGTGTTTTCGTCTTTTTGGTCTCGCACTTAGATTCTGTCTCGATTATCATTATACATACACACATACATACTGCCACGCCTTTTCCCATGGGGGTAGGCAGAGATCATATCCTTCCATTTGCTACGACCCTGACATTATAATTTTTCTTATTCTCTAAATTGGAGATTTGTGAACGAGCTTGCGGCGTGCTCTTTAAGTCAAGTTCGTCTAGTTTTTTTTTACGATTACTACACTTGTATACACAACCCCTAAACGCGCAACGCAGAAACTCCCTTCGTCGCGAATGCGCTGAAAACGAATTCACAAAATGTATCAATATTCAAGTCTTTTTATAAAGTCGTTCATAAAATAGAAGTGTACAAGTTTAGTAGATTAGTGGAGAATACATATACCGTCTCAAATGAGTCTCATCGTCGATTCTAAAATGACACCTTTCGGCGGCAGGTGCGTTCGGTGTCGGCGCGCGCGCTGGGCGCGATGGTGAAGGGCATGGGCGAGAGCAGCTTCGAGGAGCTGCTGCCGTGGCTGATGCACACGCTCACCTCGGAGACGAGCAGCGTGGACCGCTCCGGCGCCGCGCAGGGCCTCTCCGAGGTGGTGGCCGGCCTCGGCGTGCACAAGCTGCACAAGATCATGCCAGGTCAGTACCCGGCATAGCCCATTAGATGTATCCCTTTTGATTTATCATCTTCCTAGCGTTATGTCCCGTGTTTAGACGGGGTCCGCTTGACCATGATCCAGGATTTAGCAAGTCTGGTAATTACATTGAAG
Organism: Glyphodes perspectalis; assembly: GCA_951394215.1. Classification (NCBI taxonomy): domain Eukaryota; kingdom Metazoa; phylum Arthropoda; class Insecta; order Lepidoptera; family Crambidae; genus Glyphodes; species Glyphodes perspectalis. Next base: position 612,867 of record OX596203.1, on the reverse strand, counting down.
CTACTGTCGATCTGACCTTCGTAACCGTAAGATAGGGGATATCTGGTTCCCCTGGTTTTTGGATCATAGTTACAAATCCAAAGTTGTTTGAATTGACAGGTTTCATCACGATGTTTTCCTTCACCGTCGAGCTAGTGGTATAAATACGTACATAGATTTGAAAAATCTAGTGGTACGTGTCCGGGTTTGAACCCGCACTCCTCGGTGAAGAGGCGCGTGTCCTTACTTTTGAGCTACCACGGCTCCTTGTTAATGTTACCTCTCAAAATGCGAAATAAATCTTTAAATATTCATTTACATACTCCTATTGACTAAATTCCTTAGCGATGGGTGCGTGTTTGCCAAATTTTTGAGAAAAGCAAACATTCTATTATATCTACCTTGTTTGACAGACATAATCGCGACAGCGGAGCGCACGGACATCGCGCCGCACGTGAAGGACGGCTACATCATGATGTTCATCTACATGCCGGGCGCGTTCACCGACGAGTTCACGCCGTACATCGGACAGATCATCAACCCCATCCTCAAGGCGCTGGCCGACGAGAACGAGTACGTGCGCGAGACCGCGCTCAAGGCTGGACAACGAATAGTCACGCTATACGCCGAATCGGCAATCACGTTACTACTGCCGGAATTAGAGAAAGGGCTATTCGACGATAACTGGCGAATCAGATACAGCTCCGTCCAACTTTTGGGTGATCTTTTATACCGTATATCGGGCGTGTCGGGCAAGATGAGCACGGAGACGGCGTCGGAGGACGACAACTTCGGCACGGAGCACTCGCACAAGGCGATCATGGGCGCGCTGGGCACGGAGAGGAGGAACCGGGTGCTGGCCGGGCTGTACATGGGCAGGAGCGACGTGGCGCTCATGGTGCGCCAGGCGGCGCTGCACGTGTGGAAGGTAATAAGGGAACATAGGGTATTTTGTAGTTTACACTTTATTCACTTTAGCAACTCTTTGCAGCTTGCGAGAGAACGTTACTAATTTACCGTTTGTAAATTCTGACCAGTTTGTAATTCAAATTAAATAATATCCCCATGCTTTATGTGATTAAATTTTACTTTTATTATATCGTTTTTATCTTTTGATTGTGTCAGGTGGTAGTGACGAATACTCCAAAGACTTTACGCGAGATCCTGCCGACGCTCTTCGGTCTGCTGCTGGGCTGTCTCGCCTCCACCAGCTACGACAAGCGGCAAGTCGCCGCGCGGACTCTTGGCGACCTCGTACGCAAGGTTTGTATACAAACAAATGGCTAAAGATTGTATCCGGCTCGAAGGACCATAACGTGTGTAGGAAAAGTATGATAATTGATCGTCTCTATAGAGTATTTTTGATTACATGGAAAACAATGATAGGACTTGGCATTCTAGGAAAAATACTGTTAAATTTATGTGACTTATCATTTGTAACAATTTCTTCCTGACAACCTGGAGTTCAAAAAAAATACTATTGAAAAGTTTAGATGGACATATTTTGAATGAGTGCATGTGTTACAGTTGGGCGAGCGAGTGCTGCCCGAGATCGTGCCCATCCTGGAGCGCGGGCTGCGCTCGAACCGCGCCGACCAGCGCCAGGGCGTGTGCATCGGCCTCGGCGAGATCCTCGCCTCCACCTCGCGCGACGCCGTGCTCAGCTTCGCCGACGGGCTGGTGAGTCGCCGCGACACTCGCCTTGTACACCTGATACATGACACGACCAAATATTTTGAATATGACATCGTATGTTTTTATGCATGCTTTATGTGATTCAATTTTACTTTTGTTATATCGTTTTTATCTTTTGACTGTGTCAGGTGGTAGTGACGACGTCGTATGTTTTTTAGGATGACCTTTCGAGTCGAGTTTTAACGACATTAGTTATTCTAATAAGAAAATCCGTTAGCCTATAAGTCAACGTTATAGGATTAGCTGAAACATAGTTCTTATAGTGCGCATTTAGTACAGAGGAGATACAGATCTGGTTTATTTCGCCATATGTTGATCATTAAGTATGCCGAATGGTCATACGCGACAATATGGTATACACGTGTTTAGTCAGATTAAACTTCTAGTGCATATATTGAATTACATTTCTAATATGCACTAGAATCTAAGATATCTTTATCTAATACTTTGCTTGTGTCATATAATATCTTATTTGATCGTATTTTACATCTACTCTGGTGTTATGTAGGTCCCGACAGTGCGGACGGCGCTGTGCGACCCGCTGCCGGAGGTGCGGCTGGCGGCGGCGCGCGCGTTCGACAGCCTGCACGCCACCATCGGCAACAAGGCGCTGGACGACATCCTGCCGCACATGCTGCGCGCGCTGCACGACCCCGACCCAGACCTGGCCGACGCCACGCTCGACGGCCTCAAGCAGGTGAGACGCGGTGCACCCAGCCAATGAGAGCCGCCGGCAGTGCCAACCTGCGAGGTCACGTCTTTTCAAACCAGTTAAATAAGGGGATTACAATATCCCCCTAATCGACGGTTACAACAGTTAATCTACGAGGATTAGCCAGCTATGGAGGAGATATTATAGTACCCAAGTGTGCGCGCAAATACTGCTCTCCCGAGGCACGGGACTGATAAATAGCCTATATTTTGACTCCGGGCCGGGACTGAGTAATTAAAATATCCAGCCAAAATTGTATTGCCTGACTCGGGATTTCAACCCGGAATCTTTTGGTTTTTATACCTTATACAAATTTTGGGTCGCCAATGTTTTTGGAGGTAATTAATGAGGGTTTTAAAAAATACAAAAACCGCCAGATGGCGCGAGGGAGTTTTGTGGTCTTACCACTGTCGCTATTGGCTCCTTGTTGACAGCATGTCAGTTTGGTCTGACAACTAACCAATGAGGAGGATGACAAGACCGCAAGTCACAGTTACGCCATCTTTTGGATGTTTTAATTCACAAAACCCTCATTGGGCTACAGGTATCTGATGTAAGGTTACCGTGCGCAGGTGATGGCGATCAAGTCGCGCGCCGTGCTGCCGTACCTGGTGCCGGTGCTGACGGGCGGGGGGGGGCGGGGGGGGCGCGGGCGGGGTGGACACGCGCGCGCTGTCGGCGCTGGCGGCGGCGGCTGGCGGCGCGCTGGGCCGGCACCTGCCGCGCGTGCTGCCCGCGCTGCTGCAGGCGCTGGCCGCCGCGCGCCGCCTGCCGCACGAGGCGCGCGAGCTGGAGAACTGCCGCGACGCGCTGCTGCCCGTCACCGACGCGCCCGGCGTGCGCTGGTCGGTCGCCCGAACCTTCCTTACTTACACATCTCTTAGCCGCTATAGCGAGTCATTTAATAAAAAATCCTTTACCTATTGAGGTGCTATGCTAGCGCTTGTATTCATTTTAAATCTACCTATATGTGCTCCGAAACGAAGTTCACTATATTATTGATCTATAGCTTTTCCGTCAGTGCGCCTCAAACTCACGCTGAACGTTTGAAGTTCGCCCAAGTCATAAAACTAAAAGAAAACTGGTCTGAACCTTTTTTTCTCAAACCCATAGAAATAGTTAGTTTAACGATAATGTAACAATTTGATAAGTGTTTGTGCGCGTGTTGCAGCATAATCGACACACTGCTGGAGACGATCCGGACGAGCGAGGGCGACAAGCGGCGCGCGGCGTCGGCGCTGCTGTGCGCGTTCGTGACGCACACGCGCGGCGACCTCACGCCGCACGTGGCGCAGCTGCTGCGCGGCCTGCTCGTGCTGTTCGCCGACCAGGACCGCGACGTGCTGCAGATGGCGTGGGAGGTATGCGCGCGGGTGACGTGACGACGGGCGTGCGGCACACTTGACACTAGATATTCCAATTTGGCGGCATTTTGCTGGCTGAATACAGCGACGTGCTGGAAGTAAAATTGTGCTAGACCCAGCTGTAATGATTGATCATTCCAATCTATAGTAGGTCCAGCATTGTCGCTGAATCAATTTTTTTTTTATTTATTTATTTATTGTACTAGACTCGGCTGGATTGCTGGATCCTGCATTTTCAATCACTAATTGATACTGATCATAATTCTTCAGAATTACGCAGTAATAAATAATGTTTCACATGACCCGTATCTGTCGTCAGGCGCTGACGGCGCTGACGCGCACGCTGGACCCGGAGCGCATGATCGCGCACGTGCCCGACGTGCGCACGGCGCTGCGCCTGGCCGCCGCCGACCTCAAGGGCGACCTCATGCCCGGCTTCTGCCTGCCCAAGGTGACCACCATTCATGTAACACCCCATATAAGATAGTATTGAACTCACGTTTTAAACCCAGAACACGAAGTGACTAATGGCTGTGATTAAATCTATACATATTAAAGTACCTTTTATTTTGCAGGGCATCCAACCGATCCTGCCTCTCTTCCGAGAATCTATCCTGAACGGCCTCCCCGAAGACAAAGAGAACGCGGCGCTGATGCTGGGCGAAGTGATAAAGCTGACGTCGCCAGCGGCGATCCAGCCGTGCGTGGTGCACATCACCGGCCCGCTCATCCCGCATCCTCGGCGACCGGTTCAACTCCAGCGTCAAGGCCGCCGTGCTGGAGACGCTCGCCTCGCTGCTCTCTAAGGTGACGTCACTAGCGGCCGCCGCAGCGCGCCCGGCCGTGCCTGGTGTATACTCATTCACCCATATACTGCTCTCTACATATAGTGCTCGTACATGCATGAAATACACTTCAGGGATCTAGCCGATATACGCCGCCGATTAAAATCCCACCGTTTTGGATGGAGGGGACCCCACTTCACAGAGGGTCCTGGGATATTTAACACACTCCCCTGATCTTATTAAAGAAGTCTTACACACTGTGACTGTTAAAGTAAGTACTTTAAAATCCGTCTCTTGTAAGGCACTTTCTACCCGATATGATACCATTTATCTATTTTACAGATTGCATTTTTTTTTATTACACCCGTAACTAGTTTTGATAGTGTTTTTATCGTCGTATTCAATGATATAGGTGGGGTCGATGCTGAAGCAGTTCCTGCCGCAGCTGCAGACGACGTTCCTCAAAGCGCTGAACGACCCCAACCGGCTGGTGCGCATCAAGGCGGGTCTGGCGCTGTCGCAGCTGGTGCTGATCCACACGCGCGCCGACCCGCTCTTCGTCGAGATGCACAACGGCATCCGCAACGCCGACGACCCCGGCGTGCGCGAGACCATGCTGCAGGCGCTGCGCAGCATCATCAGCGGCGGTGGCGACAAGGTGCGACATCTTTATGTGATGTGACGACTCTGACTGGGATTACTGATAGTATCCATTTAAATAGTGTGCCTAAATAAGAAAGTGAATTGGCTACTTTTAAGTATATGATAAGGTAATGAGAAAATTGATGTATATAATCCCCGCAGATTGCTAATGCGCCTGGCCGCCTTATTGGTGACGTAATCGTGACGTATCGAACACTAAGAACCGTTCGCAAAACTGACCAGCGAGTATTGCGGGTGACGTCACGTGGGTGTTAATTAGACAAGGTTCCAGCGCATTAGCAATCTGCGGGGATTATATATATTAGCTTAACGATACCTCAGATAGTTCGACCGACCTGATGCGGCTTAACAGCTCTGTCTATAAGGTTTAGATTAGAGTTGACTGATCTGAGACTGATCCCTACAGATGGCCAAGGTTGGAGATTCAGCCATACGTTTTATTACTTATAATACTGTTAACAGTGATCGCGTCCTTCCCATGATGTGTAACTAAGTGTGAATGCGGTTCCGCGCATGTCGCACAGATGTCGGAGCCACTGGCGCTGGCGGTGCTGACGACGCTGTCGAGCGCGGCGCTGCTGGCGCACCCGGACGACCCGCCGCGCTCGGCCGTGGGCGGCTGCCTGGGCGCGCTGCTGCAGCGCCTGCCCGCGCCGCACCGCGACGCCGCGCTGCTGCACCACGTGCTGGGCGCCGCGCCCGCCGCGCACGCCGCGCACGCCGCGCACGCCGCGCACGCCGCGCACGCGCGCGACCAGCCCGACGACTGGCTGCTGCAGCACGGCCGCGCCGCCGCGCTCTTCGTCGCGCTCAAGGAGTCGCCCGCGCTCGTGAGTATACTTCATCTACCGCTTTCTCTTGCTGCTCTTACACCTAGAGGCGCCCACGTATTTCTCATACATTCCAAATGTTTACCATAAATATAATATAGAAAAATATTTCGCTTAATAATTTTATCCGAAGACTTCAATTTCATTTAGTCAACGTAATATATGTCCAGTCGTTTAGGTTTACTAAAAAATATATTATTTAAACGTGTGTGTTCTATAAGTCTATCAAATGTATTGGTTTTAAGCACAAACTTACTTTATTTGGATGTATCTGACCTACGTACTTCTAATGTTCTTTTGTTGCCTATATTGCAAAGACGATATTTCTATCGTAGATCTACCGCGACCACTTTGAGGAGAAAATCGAGCGCACACTATTACAATACTTGGCGAGCGAGCGCATCCCGGTCGCGTGCAACGGCATCCGCGGCATCGGCTACCTACTGCACCACCTGCTGCAGGCCGAGCGGCCCATCCCGCAGAACCTGCTCTCACAGTTCGTCAGAGTAAGTATCGGAAACTGTATAAAAACAGAATGCTGACAATAATGTACACTTCTACAATAATATTGCAAAGGGAAAATAATTGTATGTTTGTAACGAATAAACACACTAACTGCTGTACCGATTTCACGAATTCTTTCACCATTAAAATGCTTAATTATTACTGGGTAACATAGACTATGTTAATCCCAAAGTGTTTAAAAAATAAACGTCAGGTAAAGCCAGGAGGATCTAGTTCTTGATTGCACACAATGCTAAAATTTTTTCAATTACATTAGCAGTAAAAATCTAAATTTTATGAGGCATAAAGGAAGGTCCCTCGATGTTATATTTTGGTAGATCATTATTAATGTATATCAAAGTAACAATTAACCTTTTACATTTTATTATCTATTTATAACCTGGTGTAAGCAGACATAACGCTAGGAAGATAAATGCATTTATGTACATTTCGCGGTATGGTCGGTAACGTCGCGCTGTCGTCCCCGCAGAGCATGAACCACCCGAGCAACGAGGTGAAGCAGCTGATGGCGTCGGCGGGCGCGCTGGCGGGGCGCGCGGCGGGCGCGGGTGGCGCGGGTGGCGCGGCGGGCGGCGGCGGCGACGTGCTGCGCGCGCTGCTGCCGGCGCTCGTCAACGGCACCAAGGAGAAGAACACCTACGTGCGCGCCAACAGCGAGCTCGCGCTGCGCGCCGTGCTGCACCTGCACCTGCCCGACGCGCCGCGCGCGCAGGTCCGTGCCGCGCTACCTGAGGGCGCTCCCGTCAAATGCTAACCGAGATTCACTTGGACGTTTGTACTCGACTCATTGTTGTGTATAAACGTACCTTGAAGTGGCTCCGTCCACGAAAACGAAGTTTGCGGGTTCGAATCCCGCTAGAGGCAAATGTTTCGTAAGATGAACGTGGACATAGGTACTTGAGTCATAAATGTTTATAAACGTATTGAAATGTCTGTCCGTTACCTAATATCCAAAGCACAAGCACACTTGCTTAGTTTGGTGCTAGGGAGTTAAATTCTTCAAATTTTAAGAATTTAATAATAAAAAGGATGTTGGTTCCAAAAGAATGTAGTCGATAATCTTAACCTCACTGTTTTACCATTTAATTGGCCGTACCGTAAGCGCGCGGACAAAAATCTTACTATCCAATTTTTTACCAAACTAATCTTTAAAGAGTCAAATTTATGTTTTTTGAATTTGGTTTTCATACATTTTAATATTTTTAAGAATTTTGTGACCTGCTGATACATAATGCAAACATATGGTTAAAGTTCCTGTGACTTAATAATACAACAACATTATTTGGTTCATGTCATGATAATTATTATCTTATCTCGTTGAATTTATGAGTGTCGGCCGCGTCTCGGTAATATGGCACCATAATGATAATCGGGTGAAATCCGAGAAGACTATCCATATGGTCCTTATCTTAATTAGAGTCATGGCTGGAATGTAAATGTGTGATAATTGCCATTCGAAAACATCTTTTTTTCTCTCAATGTTTAGTTTTGTTATATATCTACAGAAATAGAAATAGTACATTTCAGTATAAAACTGATGTTAGTTTGTAGAACATCTTACCTGGGGATATGTAGCCGTGTTACAGTTTCTCTCCACCCTGGTGAGAGGGTAGAGTGATTAAGTGAGATCCTCCCCCATAATAAAATGCGGTCTACCCAAAAAATCTCAGGGATGTTCCGCATAATCGCTCGTGCCTGCCTGAGCAGCGTGCGCACGCCAGCGATCTTCCAAGGAGTGATCGGCTCTGGCATTCAAGTGCATTGTAAATGAGCCTTGTGAAGGCTTAAAATGATTGTCATTAAATTATCATTTCATTTCTTTATTCATTAAAGCAGCATTTATTTAATTATTTACATTTTGTTTGCCCCAACTACATGTACGAGGAGAAGTGATAGCTACGCGTGAACATAAGGCGTGTAGCGGAATTCAAATTCAAATTATCTAAAAATGTACTTATATTGCGTTGTGTGCGCAGCAATGCATGGCGCTACTTGAGGAAGGCGCGCGCGAGGCGCTGGCCGACGTCGTGGCGCGCGTGCAGCGGCGCGCGCACTCCGAGCACGCGCGCGATGAGGACCTCGACTGCACGCTGCTCACCTGAGCCGCGCCGTCCGCGCCTGCCGCACCCCGCTGTCTTATTACAATAAATATTTAATATTATCTTTACCAATACTTGTCCTTTTATTTATTCACTTGCACTCGATTACTCTTTTTATATGTAGATAACTATGGCGCAAGTCCGTGGAGCTGAAAGAGATTAGGGACAATTTTAATTTAATGATTGCTGGAATGTGTATATCTAATCTGAACTGGAATACTTTGAACCAGTGTTCAACCTGTGGGTCGCGACCCCCAGGGGGGTCGCTAAACCATACTCGGGTGGTCGCGCCAAAGGAAAATGGCAAAGTTCTACACACTATTAGTGAGAAACTGTTTTCTGGGTCGCGAAATTGTTTAAAACCTTTAGGGGGTCGCGTATTTAAAAAGGTAAACTAAGTACACTTCAAGCCACTCCCTTTGCAGGGTTGGCAGAAGTTTAAAACCTTCGCATTATATATATTTTAATAAAAAATATAGATTGAATTCATTTACCAAACCTTTATCATCAAGTGCCATGCCTGTGGTATTTATAATAGTGCTATTGCTAGGCATAAGATGGCATCCAAGTACCTCCTGACATATGTATGCATTTTAACCAAAACAATTTAGGCTACATGATATATTTAGCAGGAGGGGGAGTTAATTTCACTACATCCAACAAGAAACAGTAAAAGTATAACATCTTGCTAAAGTAAGTATGCATTTTAAATAATCTATATAAGATTAAATGGGGAGAGGTGTTAAATATTACACAAGGTGGTCAAAGAATCGTCAAATGTGGATTTAAATTAATGGAAACCCTTCAGTAGATTGTTATATTTATACAAATTAATAGCAATAAATTAGAAGTGATGAAATTTATAAACACAGGCTTGAATGTGATATCTGAAACCGAATGTTAGATTGAAATGATTCCTATTTAAATGTAATGAAACCACAAGGCTGTATGTGATTGTATTGGTCGGTACGCCCAGTATGTAGGTGGCTAGGCTATGTAATTTTATAAAATAAATAAATAGAATTTTAAGTTTTATCATAATTTATTTTATAGGCATATTTAATAATTACACTAATATTAACTGTACATTCACTAGTGATAAACAAACTGGCATGTGTTGATCGAATGTCCCGGTTTACGTATAAATATTTGAAATGCAATGTTATGCATAACTTATCCTACAATAGAAACCAAAGAATGCTAAACAGTAAATAAACATTTTACATGGAATGTGACATAATTAAAACTCGGACTTCTTGTCTTTCTTTTGGAAGCCCTTTTCTTGTACAAGGTCGTTACACTCGCGGCGGCTGAGCTCCGAGAGGGGCAAGCGCTCCAGCTCGCGGTCTCCTTCGCCAAGGATCACCATCTCCGGCGGCGCACCCGTGATAAATTTCACTTCTAAACGATCGTAAAACGGCGCGTCCTCCATCACAAACTTCTTGACCTCAGGAAGTCGGTTCAGTGAACATCCTCTGCAGGTCTGCACATAAATTAGATACACAATAGAATTTATTCGCAGTTCGACCAGCAGAATCAATCTTGGTATATAACTAACTACCTACCTCAATCCTGGCCGACACTACGTCGGATAATTCATAAGTTTTTACTGTGGTCAGTAAAACACATGTGCATAAAATAAAGAGTAACTTCATTTTGTACAAAATTTATCACGTACAAACAAACTTCTATCAGAAAA
>OX596203.1:572954-602316 GCA_951394215.1 Glyphodes perspectalis | reverse complement strand
CGCCGGAGCTTGCCCACTCTGAGCAAACTACTTCATCATCTTCACCGTCGTCCTGCAAGAATTTGTTTCCTACCATCTGAAATATAAACAAACCTTCACATATCTCATAAAAAGGGCTGTAATATTGTTCTGTACTCTACCAAGAAGTTGATTTTATGGCAGTCCCAATAGATGATAATATTATAAATGGGGACCTTTGTAAGTATGATTTTACAATGTAACTATCTTAGTTACTCAACTTGAATTAAAATTTGTCCATAAATATGGTAGATCTAACTAAACACAAAAACACCTGTGGAATTCACTTTTAACTACTGGCAGTATATGCTCGCGAATCTGGGGGCGGAAATTGGTAAAACATTAATACATTTAGAATTTACCAAAGAGACGAGGAAGAGATCAGCAGGAGGCGTCGCGGCGAGGTAGTCGGGGTTGGCGCTGTGCAGGCGCTCCAGGTAGAGCATGGCCAGCACGAGCGCGCACGGCGACACGCACGCGCTGCGCGCGATGCCGGCCGCCGCGTCCGCGCGCAGCCGCCGCAGCGACCGCCCGCGCTGCGACACCGACCACACCTCGCACGAGATCTCTGGCGCGCACAATGGATCATTGCTTTGACTGCTACTAATGCATAAAACTAATATAACAATATCAAGCACAAAAGTGTGTAAAGGGTATTATGATAGTTCAACATTTAATAAACCACAAAATGCCCTTATTTTAATAAAAAAATTCCCTTCCCGGAAAAGTAAATGAATACTCCTTTTTCTCTGGTGTACCATTTTTTAAAGAATTATTTATGAATAGTAATATGTACTTATCGTCTTTTTAATGCATGGCAATTTTTTTTTTTTTAAATACTCGTTTCAAATAAGCTGTATTTGTAATGTGTATTCAACAAATGGTATTTAATTCTGATAGACAGTCAATACATATTTCTATCTACTGATTTGACACTAACCTTATACTCTGAAGATAAGTGTTAGTTATGTAAGTATCTAGCGGGGTAGTTTATGCGCTTAGAGATAAGAGCGTTGATATTCACCAGTCACTGGCAGGCTGAGGCAGGGCAGCGTGGGGAGCTGCCCATAGTACAGTGTCTTGGTGATGCGTTTCAAAAATTCTTTGTGGTCACCCATGCTCTAGAACAGAAATGTGTAATATTGAAAGAAGTCTTTTAATTTGCAACAATTATGCTACAATTAGAAATCACAATTTAAAACTAAACTAAACTAAACTTTAAAACTAACTAACAATTTAGTCTGATTATTTTGAATACAAAGAAGTAATGTTCTATAGTAAGTACGAGTAAATGAAAGTTACTCTACATAATTTTATGCAAATGTTAAATTGAAACTTATTTTGCATTGTAATTTAGGAGATAACATTTTATGGAACTCATTAATTGCCGCTCTAGTAATCGGAAATAGCCTTTCTCAGCAAACTTTCATTTTATTACAAGTACAGCTAGCACTGACCAATTAGTATTGTAATAAACTATTTACATTTACAAAATTAGGTTGTACATTTTCATTGTCTTTTAGACAATAATAAAGTAGGGTAGATTTAATTTCAGATCACATTTCAGTTCATGCTGTGTTGGTTATCATTTCATGTGTTCCTATATTTGCATCTAAATTGCGGTTAACATTTCCTGGACTATTATCACCTATTATAAATGTGGTAAACATGTGTTATTGTGGCCTGCACAAATTGTGTGACGTGATATTCGACGTGAATCGACCACGATGTGACCTCCTTACAATACCTTGATCTTGGCTCGGGATCCTTCTTTTCTCCTCTTTGAAACACTAGACATTTTAACAGAGCCGGTATTGCGCTTCTAAGGAAAACAACACAAATATTATAACGACAACGATATTTTTAACATAAATACAAAATACTTCTTCCGAATTCTTTCGAATTCGGTAAGAAATTGTCAATATGTCAAACGCTAAACGTCACATTAATTATTAACATCATTCAATATTAAGCTTAGCTTTGTAGATCATCATTCATTCACTTAACATATATTCACGACAATTCACGTACATAAACCAAACTATAATAATCGCTAGTGTAGTTGGAGCATTTTTTCTTATGCTTGTAACACTGTACCATATTTAAAAAGTTTTGGACGTCAGTTCTAATGTCAAATTTGCAAAGCGGTACGGAAAAATTGGTGCGACTCGATAAAACTCGTCTACAGAAAGACGAGCAAAGTACTTCTTTCTACAATATTTATCTATTTATAATTGTAACTGAAGGAGACTACATGTTGTAACTAACGATTATACCACCAAACTGGCATAAAAGGGGCAATAATAAAATAATAGTGTAATATTTCGTCGTTTGTGTGTAGGCTTCTGTCAGTGATATTGATTTCTTTTATTAAAGAGTTTGAAAATTATGTAGATAGATAATCCAATAACAATAGTATATTTAATGTGATATCTGCCGTGATGATTTTGATATTTAAACGCAGTTTACAATAATGTACTCGCAATATGAAAACTAAAAGTTTTCTTCTATTTTCAACCTTTGTTTTTGCCATTAGTATATTTCTGATAGTATTTCACTCGCAACCGCCCCAGTCCATCCAGAATATAGTCACCCAGACACATCAGCACATAAAGGATTTTCAGGTAAAAAATATAAATTATTTCAAGCAACAAGTTATTATTAAATCAGATGTAAGTAGTTTAACATAATATTTATGTAACCACTGACAAAATTTGGTTTATATTAAGTAAATCATTCCTTAGAGTTAACGAATGTAACATAATAGAACAGTTTCAGATTGTTTAAACCCTTACTGTTGAATACAGGCATACTCCACAAGTTATTGTCATCATTTATTTTGTATTTAAAATTACTATTGTAACTTATTTGTCATCAATGATTAGGACATTTTATTATTGTACCTACTTGTAATTTAGTTTTTTAAGCTTTTTACAACTTTTTACAACTTTTCATTTTGAGAGAAATAATTATTAAAATATATTGGTACCTAAATAATCATTATTAAAATTAATAATTGAGTGGTTGAGAGAAGTAAATTATGATAAAACAATTATTTTTGAAAATATGTTCTTAAATAAAAAGATGCAATAAGGTAATTGGTGAAGGCTGAAACCTTCACCATTTATGTTATTGCTCTGAAAACACAAATCTAACTAGTTGTATTTTAAAAAGGAATATAAATTATGTAAAAGCTTACATTGTCCTGCTAAGTGTACACAATTTAGGTTGAACAAGAGTGAATACTAGATTTGCATCTAGGAGATGCCCTACTCTAACTGAATTTACCTAGTAACAGACAAGTAACACAACAAAACAGGTGTCTGTGTCGCCACAGGAGAACCTCCGGGATGTTGAAGAGAACCACCTGGTGGCGGAGGAGCGGTACTTCCGCGTGCTGGGGCTGGACGGCCGCGCCGAGCCGTGGCACAACACCACCACGCCCGTGCTCGTGACGTACGCGCGCGGCGACGCGCACGCGCTCGCCGTCAGCTATGTGCGCCACGCCGCGCGCCTGCCCTACACCGTGCTGCTCTACAACCTCGGCCTAAAGCCCTACTCCTTAGCTGTGGTGAGTGCTTACCCTGCACCTGCACCTGCTTAGAAAACCTTACGGATCTATTAAAATAGTTTGTGGATGCTTATACTTGCACTATGTACTTAACTTAAAAAAACTTTTCACTACTTCATTTCTATTCAGTAGTAAAGTGACATTTAATATTGATTGAGTTAAGTCTCTAACTATATTATAGATCCTTGACACATATTTACTTTTTATTACAATAATTAGATTAGTATATTTGAATCAAATTACAACAAACAACAGATGCAATGTCTCACAACATCTTTTTACATTTGTCAAAGAAACATGTGTAATACTGTAACTAGTATGCGGATTTTAAATTTATTTTCTGTAATAAATAGTCACGATAAAGTTGGCTACAAGTGGCCAGACCAACCTGACTTATCACTTCTGAAACTTGTGGCGGCCAACGGTGGTGGCGATCTTGTGTCGTTGAAGCCGCGTATCTTTCTCCTAGCGTTATGTCCCTATCTTAGACCATAACCATGACGCTGAAGCTGCGTGTGCTCTCGCAGTATGAGTGGCTCAGCGAGCGTGTGGCGTGTTGCAGGTGTCCAGCTACTGCAACTCAACCAAGTGCGCCATCATCGACTTCGACCTGGACGAGTTCCCGTCGCACGTCAGCGACGAGAGCATACACGCCTTCCGCCCGCTCATCATACAGGTGACTGTTCCAATACTTTATATTTACATTTATTTCCATTGCGATTGCTCATATATGTTGTGTTTCAGTAATCTCACAGGAAACGTTACAATTATGAATGAGTAATAACTCTTATCGCAAGGGGTGCAGGTACAAGCTAGACAGGGGTGGCGAACCTTGTTAAACAGACGTGTCACGTTTCTAAAATTTCGATATATAATAGATTCTTTAAGTTTGCGGAGCGGTTAACGTGATATTGTCAATAGGCTAGATGACTAAAAAATTCTGTTTAGTCCGTCAGTTAGATTATAAAAAAATATTGAACACGTATTTTTTTATTTATTTGTCAAACAAACATTGACGAAGATACAATGCATTCCAGTTGCGCGTGAAGTCACGCTTTCGTTAAATTTTTACTAAATAGTTTAGTTGCAAGCCGCCACTCCAAAATTTGATGCTCTTTATCTTTGTGATTTTTTGTTCATTTGATAAAACGAAAAATATGTGTATTTTTGTATAATCTAAACTGACGGACTAAATAGAATTAAACAATTTTAAACCAGTCATTGTTGTTGATACTTTTGTTCTCTCAAATAAAATGTGAGCCTATCATTTTGTACTACGTGCCACCTATGGAACGCGTGCCAATGGTTCGCCATCCCTGAGCTACAGTGTGGTAATTCGTACGAATGGTTTTCATTTTTTAATTTATTAAATGAATCGGTAACATGCTTTTTAATAACGCACCACGCCTTAGAATTTTCATTAATTCCTGTTAATGGAAATAACTCAGAAAATGAAGATGAAACATCGTAATCATTTGTAAGGTGTTCGGGCCGGCGCGGCGGGCCATTGTGTCACCGGAGCGCTTAGCCTCCCGCGCGTGGTCAAGGGCCCTTCCGCTAATGCGATGGACGTGACCTCCGCGCATGTCCAATTTATAACGACGTCATTATTTGGTGCTCATTCATAGTCCAGCTCTAATTGGGGTCCTATTGTGTTCATTGTCTAGCGTAATACTATATGTGAATCATTGTTCTCATGATCTTGCAGGAGCTGTTTAAATATCCAATTAAATGTAGGATCTAGGTTAGAGCTTTTGTATAATGTGTTGGGAAACCAATATCATTAGTCATCTATCATAACTTTGGGACTAGGCCAATTTTGATCTGGGACAAAAAAAAAGATTGTGCCAACCATTGATGTGCCAACTGTGGTTCTTGCCGAGCATGTCGTAAAAGGCGACTAATGGTTTACGGGGTTTTGGGTATGTGACTGAGTAGGCGACGAGCTAGCCACTTGTTACTCCTTTTTCACAGCTTTCCATCCAACCCAGCACACTGTCCCATGTTGGTCTGGGACTTAAAAAGAATATGCCAACTGTGGTTCTTGCCTAGCATGTGGTAAAAGGCGACTAATGGTATATCGGGTTTTGGGTGTGTGATTGTGTAGTCGACAGGTTAGCCGTTTGTCACTACTTTTTCACAATTTTCCATCTTACCCAGCCCGGCTTTATTTTTGGCTGAATGTGGTTGAAGGGCCATGCTGCCCCTTTGACTCTGCCTACCCCTTCGGGGATTATGGGCGTGATGTTATGTATATATGTATTATATTCATACGCGGCTTAAATTATTATGGGGAAATAAGCGTTATTACTTGTCCAATTATTAGGTATATAACAAATTTTCAAAGTTGTCTCCTACAGGAAATAACAATAGCATCAAAGGAATGCGGTAGTCCAAGTTTATAATAATACGTATTGTACTCATGTATTTACATGTGTGTCATAGAAGTTTACTTAAATGTACGCGACGCGTTTATTTGCAATAAGACGTATTTATTTTATTATGTACAATAAAATATATTTCTTTTATGGTTGGCCAATAAATAAAAGAAAATAATGAAGAGTGAATATAATATGTTTCACACTAAAATATGAGATTAGTCCTTGCAATTTAATTGCACAAATTATTTTTGGTCGGAGGCACAGCCCTCGCTACGCATCTTTGCACATCTTTGGTGGGAACGCGGCCTTAGGGGAGGGCAAGCCTACAACCAGTGGTGTAACTATAGGGTGGGAGTACTGGCAAAATGACACGGGTCCCCGCTCGGAGGGGGTCCAGGGGCCCCTTATGTTCCAGTATTGTAATAGAACATTAATCGAAGATCCCAACCGATGAATTGCCACGGGCCTCAAATTGTGAAGTCACGCCACTGTCTACAACCTTATTTGAGAACTAGGCCCACGTCTGACGACTCGATTGTCCGGCTGCGTTTCCTTAAGGGCTACCGAGACCGCCTCGAGATGTTTTGCAAGGCCCTCGCGCCGCCAGGTAGATAAGCGCCGTTATCTGTCGCTATAGTTTCACCAATCTAATTGTTGAGCAATGTCTACACGATAAGATAAACTCGATAACCCTCTACTATTACACGTGTATGTGTTTAATGCGATCGGCGGTGCGAATAGACCAATATTTATACAGAATTAGCTGGCTTTATGTAATCAAAACTGGATTTGTAAAAATGGGACTATCCTTTCAAATAAAACAATTGTGCAAATCCAATCTTATAAATGTCGGCGATAAGAGGTAACAATCGTTAGGACATACGACCTCATTGGGATCTCCTTTTTGAAGTCGATCGTAAACAATGGCATCGTTTTTAGGCGCTGCTCGCGCGAGTCTCGCGCAAAAACCTCAACCTTGTGGAACGTTTTCCTCTATGTTGTGTTTGGTGCCGCGTAATAGGATGTTCAGATTGAGATTAATAGCATAAATACCTAAAGATCGTTTGTTTATTCACAAAGCGCAGCCAGCAAGCATCGACCAAATGAGTGTCACTCAGCTTTTGATTCAATCGACGAATGATTTGACTCCATAAATTCGTCCTAAGGAAAAATATATATTTTTTCATAATTTTGTACTTCCTGATTGAATATCTCTTGGTAGGTATATACTTTTTTACATACATACAAACATAACATCACGCCCATAATCCCCGAAGGGGTAGGCAGAGTTAAAGGGGCAGCAACCTCCTTAACCATAGTCAGCCAAAAATAAAAACCGGGCTGGGTCAGATGTAAAATTGTGAAAAAGTAGTGACAAGTAGCTAGCTCGTTGCCTACACAATCACATACCCAATACCCCATATACCATTTGTCGCCTTTTACCACATGCTAGGCAATCAACACAGTTGGCACATTCATTTTTAAGTCCCAGACCAACATCGGACTATACTACTTATACTTTTTTTATTGTTTTTATTTATTCATTTTCTTCTAGTTATAGTATACATATAAACGAGTGGTGGTAGCTCAATGGTAAGGACACGCGCCTCTTAACCGAGGAGTGCGGGTTCAAACCCGGACACGTACCTCTGGATTTTTCAAATCTATGTACGTATTCATACCACTAGCTCGACGGTGAGGGAAAACATCGTGATGAAACCTGCAAATTCAAACAACTTTGCATTTGTAACCATGATCCAAAAATTGTCTGGTTCCCCTATCTTAGGGTTACGAAGGTCAGATCGGCAGTCGCTTCAATGTAATTGCCAGACTCGCTACATCCTGGATCGTGGTCTAAGCGGACCCCGTCTAAGCACGGGACAAGACGCTAGGAAGATGATGATAGTATACATATAAACGAAGGAAGGTTACCTTAACCCCTATTGACAGAGTCGTGTATCGATGAAATCGCATAATTCTTACTTTTGTACCATATAGTTCTTTTATCATCGTAATCTTTAATATGGATTTCCAAGCCGTAATTTTTGAAGAGTTATCTGAAGCCGTTTGTCATTGTTACATGATGTAATAACAGAGCCAATTTATTAGGCGTTAGCCAGATTTGTGCATTATCTGGTTAGCTTGATGGAAGTGATAGCGGCGGCGGCACCTGCGCCTTAGCGATGTCGAGTACTGTCGACTATCTCATTACCCAAAATTGGCATTAGCTCTCTAAATCCTACCTGTACCTTATATGTCTCGACTGGGTCTTAAGAAATAAGTTTTATTATTATGTTTGGAGAGCTATATTAACTCAATTCATTGGAATATATAGCATCTTTTGGTTTGTTCTATTGTAAATGTTAGTAGGTATTTACTCTTGTTTTCGTTGGATAAATAAGCACCGATTTATATTTATATACGTACATATCCTTGACACCCAATTCCACGTCCCAATAATTGAGAATAAGAATTTGGGGTACCCAAATCTACAGCATATGCTGTAGAACAAAATTCATATCGCCACTAGATTCTTGTCTTGATGCAATGGCACATTTGTTGTAACGACGGCGCGTGTGATTCGCTACTAATTATGGCGTATCATACGCCTGTGATTAATGCTGTCATACATACATACGGACGTCGCCATCACGGCTACGTCTGGTCTGGTCAAGTATCCTGCAACAGGCCGTGTGCAACCCCCAGGCAGCGACACAATAGCGTAATAAATGATTCGGACCGCACACTTCGATCCACGTTAAAATAACAAGTATGTTTTATTAAAGAATGCACGAGCTCAGATATCCTTACGTTGAGTATCGTCGGGCGCTTTGCACTTTCGTTCGATGTATAGTTCTGCGGTACAAAGCGTAGCGCCCGCGCATCTCAAGGTCTCTTTTTTGATACTGATCTTCGCAGACTAGTCTAAGTATTATTATAACTATCCGAAGGTACAATGCGGGAAACAATTAATATAGATCATTGCTGTCAAGTGTAATACAAAAAGGTACAACGTAATAATAGCACATCTATTTTGAATGCGGGTCGGATCAATTTAGAATACATTTTTCAATTGAAGTCATGTTTTGTTTTTTGGGGAGATGACCTCCGATGTCTTAGTCTGGTATTCAAAGTATAATGTGTCTGGGTTTTTTGAAGTTTTTATGGCCAATACATTGATTTTGATATAGAGAAGGCCTCAACTCCGGGGCTCAAGCACAAAGGTATATGTTTTATCATAAATAATCGCGGTTTCTTGGCGATTGTATTTTAGTTGCGGGAAAAAGTTTCAAGATCACTTTCTCGTTAGCATTTTTTTAAGAAAACTATTGTTATTTGTTAAGCTTTTCGACAAAATGGGTCATATGAGCAAGAGGGACCGGCACAAGGTCTTGTTAGTCGGCTTACAATAACATCTATTAGATAAATCTTCCTATTACGGGCCATTGGGAGGTGCGTACGGAGCGCAGAGCAGAGATGTTGACACCACTTGACAAGGTGAGAAGGCCTGACGATCATAATAGCAGACTGCGAAGTCAAAGTTGATAGGGCACATCGTCTCTGCTAAAGAATTCGTTTGTTACGACAGACGGTAGTGATTTCTCTGTCTATCATCATCTTCCTAGCGTTATGTCCCGTGCTTAGACGGGGTCCGCTTAGACCATGATCCAGGATTTAGCGAGTCTGGTAATTACATTGAAGCGACTGCCGACCTGACCTTCGTAACCCTAAGATAGGAGAACCAGACAATTTTTGGATCATGGTTACGAATCTAAAGTTGTTTGAATTTGCAGGTTTCATCACGATGTTTTCCCTCACCGTCGAGCTAGTGGTATGAATACGTACATAGATTTGAAAAATCCAGAGGTACGTGCCCGGGTTTGAACCCGCACTCCTCGATTAAGAGGCGCGTGTCCTTACCAATGAGCTACCACCGCAGTGATTTCTCTGTCTTGATTATTACGTTATTCCCTAAACAAAATACTTGTTAGTTATGAGTGAGGTGTGTAAGGATCGTGCCATATGGCGTTCGGTTCTCTCTGCCTACCCCGCTAGGGAAGTGGCATGGAGTTTAGTTAGTTATGACTAACGACTCAAATACCTAGCAAGCCCTGCTGTTTTATTACGTGTGTAACTAGAGATATATGGACGGTTTTTATTTTGGTTTGCGACGCAACTCGCATACTTTAGTGTGATCACGGCTCGCTTGCGTGGGGACATCCACGCACCGTTAATTCACGCGATAATACAGTCGTGTAATTAGCGGGCGCGGCGGGAGGGCGCGAGGGCACGGAAGGGTTAACGAGAGGACGAGCTTAACATTTGACACCAATTTACTTTGTTACGAATAGACATCTGACTTAAATGTTCTTAAACCGGTATAACTGATTTACTTAATTAAAAATCCGAGTCATTTTGACCCCACTTTACAGTTATTGTGATGTACCTGTCGAATGTTGGTTTGGGACTTTAAAAAAATGTTTCAATTGTATTTCATGCCTAGCATGTCGTAAAAGGCGACTAATGGTATATGGGGTTTTGCGTATGTGATTGTGTAGGCGATGAGCAAGCCACTTGTCACTACTTTTTCATAATTTTCCGTCTAACCCAGCCCAGTTTCGTTTTTGGCTGAATGTAGTTGAGGGGGCCTGCTGCCCTTAAGACTATACCTGACTACCTACCCCTTCGAGGATTATGGGCGTGATGTTATATCTGATGCGCCTATTTTTTACCATACTCACGCCGGATTAAGACCTGATCTGAGACCAATTTATTTTCTTGATGCACATGAGTTTTGTATCACATTCAATGAAATGGGTCAAAGGTCGTGAAATGGTATTAAGTACGTGTGGTTGCATGTAACTAACGAGACATTGCGCTATTTTGGTTGTCTCGTAACTATAATATCAAATGTTAGCTCTTCTATATTAAAGTATTATAGAAATCGTTCTTACCGAAGTGTATCAAGGCGATCAAATCGTTCTAAGGTTATTTTTTCAAGTGTAATCATCTTCTACATATCTCGGCATTATGGGCGGATATATTTGCACAATAGGGAAGATGACTGCATTAAAGAAATTAAAGAATTATAGTTTAATTCTATTTAGTCCGTCAGTTAGATTACTTATACAAAAATACTAAACACATATTTTCCGCTTTATCAAATTAACAAAAAATCAAAAAGATAAAGAGCATCAAAGTTTTAGAGTGGGAGCTTGAGACGTCACTATTTAGTAAAAATTTTACGAATGCGTGACGTCACGCGCAACTTGTATCCATTGTATCTTTATCAATGTTTGTTTGACAATTAAATAAAAAAAATAAGTGTTCAATATATTTTTATAATCGAACTGACGGACTAAACAGAATTTTTTAGTCATCTTGCCTACTTATTGCTTATATTGGTTGGTCCACCAAGGAAATCCATTCCTCTTACGGAACTACTATACGTTTAGCTTCTCTATGTGTAATGTGGGACTATTAATTATATCTCATCTACGCAGCGCCATATTCAGTTCTTATTCAGGGTCGGCTCGGACCTTGATCCTGAATTTAGCATTTATTACATTGAAGCAACTGCTCCTGACTATGGCATAGAAAACAGGCAAATAGATTCCTTGTTACGCCCATGGATAATATAATAAATTATAAAACTCTCCAGGCTGACACACCAATTCCCTAGTCCCAAAGTAAGCTTATGCTTGTGCTATGGATAGACATACTTAAATACGTTTATAAACATCCATGACTCGAATACAAATGTTCATATTCATCACAACATTGGGATTCGAACCCGCGACTCTCGGTTTCGTGGCCAGGGTGTCTGACCACTCGACCGACGGGCCAGTCGATATATGAAAGTGTGAGTTTCGTGATGTATTTGTCAACTCACGAATGGTTGATAGTAGATGTGTGAGTGGCTACAAGTCTTACAATCTATTCGGATTAAGGCTTATTTTTATTTCAATTGTTATTTTATTATTGGCGTGAAGTTTAGTTAGTTAATTAGTTAGTTTTTTCAATAATTACATAAATGGCCTGATGGATAAGGTATTACGACTAGTATAGAGCATTGTTTTGAAATTATTACTTATATAAATGAACCCCTATTTCTTCTGGTCTTGCTATATCATGAAAATGACTTTACCGATTCCGCTTATTATTTTTTAGTTGTGTTTGTTATTATTAGGTTAAGGTTCTTATAAAAAAAAAAAAGAAAAAAGTTGCGGGGTAAAAAAAAAAGGGTATTGAAAATCCGAGAACGGGGCGTTACGAAGTGCGCTGGGTCAGCTAGTATAATATATAAAAATAAAATGTAATAACAACAACGACGATAAGGCGCATTCTTATCTTTACAGCTCTGTGAGACCGACACCTGATTGAACTATTTGAGTCATACATTATAGGTACCTATTACGTAGGTAAGTTATGTACCTAGTTCATTATTCAGGGTTGTTTGATGCTTGGCTCTTGCTTGCATTTGAGCTCTGAACTATTAACTTATTGAAATACTGGCTGACCCGGCGCACTTCGTGACGCCCCGTTCTCGGAATTTCAATACCCATCCAAAATCGGTAAAGCCGTTCTCAATATACAGGGTGTTACAAAACTACCCTTGAAGCCGAAAGGAGGTTAAATGGGGCCTTATAACGAGTCCTTTCACAATATTTAAGAACCGTAGTAACGCTGTATGACATACCGCAAAAAAATATAAAAATAATAAATAGATATCCAACGACATCACATACATTGATCTGACTCCGAGGTAAGTAGCTTAAGCACTTGTGTTACGGATATCAGAATCAACAGTGGTATTACAACTGTATACTTAAATATTGGATATAAGTATTCATCATACGAATGTTTGTCCTGGGTGGGAATCGAACCCACAACTCTTAGCGCATGGGGCAGGGTCACTACCGAATGCGTCATCGAGCTAATCAAATATATTATAATTGTCAATGATGTGAAAACCCTATTTCAGTAAAGTAAAAAGTAATCTACGCAGAATGTGCCTACATTTCTATCAAATTCGCGAAACGACAAAAAATTTAAAGATTTGAAATTGACAACAATTTTTTCCCAACTTAACATTTTTTTAAAGCCAGTACTTGAGTATAATGACATCCTTGTATTGAGGTAGCAAACATTTATGAATGAAAAATAGAAAAACTAAGACAATTTTTAGGTAAAATAGGTACGTAGGCCTTTCTGTTAGATAATCTGGTTCCCTGGCATGACAGCTTACTAGGGTTGACAAAGTTTTTGGCTTTGATAATTAATTATATTTTACGGGGTATTTTGTAACACGTTGTATATAGTGAGCTGAAGAAATAGGGGTTCATTTTTATATAATATATAGATTGAAATCTCTGTCTTGAAAGATTTGTTATTACCCTACATTCGTTGGTTAGAACATTAGATTTAATAGGTAGCTCGTACTTGAATAACACGTAAAATACGCTAAGCGCTTATCGGTTGCTCAAACGGCGCGTTCTAAACTTTTCTTGTATATATAGATACATAGGACTCAAATGTATGTAAACATACATACATACATACATAACATCACGCCCATAATCCCCGAAGGGGTAGGCAGAGTCAAAGGGGCAGCAAGCCCCTTCAACCACATTCAGCCAAAAATAGAGCCGGGCTGGGTTAGATGGAAAATTGTGAAAAAGCAGTGACAAGCGGCTAACCCGTCGCCTACACAATCACACACCCAAAACCCGATACACCACTAGTCGCCTTTTACGACCAACATGGCACAATGTATGTAAACCTTTATTGAAATTGCGTTATAAGGTCCGTCCGTCCACATGCGTTGTGTTCTTTCTCGTCCAGGAATTTTCGCATTACTAGTTATCAAGTGAAACAAAATACTATAATCTGAGTCACCGTTCCGTCATACGCCTGCACCTTGACCGCTCGTCAGCGCTGAGTCAAGTGCCCCATATCTCTTGTGTTTTATGATACATGTGTACGTGCCTATGTTTAATATTTGCGTTACAATTTGTATTATCAATTACGGACTCTGATAAACGATACGCGGCCGCAAAGGCTAGTGTTTAAATAACTAAACAAAAAAACAGACATCACGCAATCCCTGAAGGGGTAGGCAGAGTCAAAGGGGCAACAAGCCCCTTTAGCCACAGTGTATACATGTAGGCTATACAAAAGGGCTTTTGAATAGCCTACATGAATAAAAAAGATATTTCTGTTTCTCATATATTTATTTTTTTGCTAGATTATTATGCTACAGATTAATAATATGTTTTGCTAATCCGTTGTGTTGTTCCTGTGTGCAGCACGCGCTGGCCCGCACTGGCGGCGTGATTTTCAGCGAGGCAGGTGTGCAGTGGGCGGGTGACGCTGATGCGCTGGCGGCGCTGTGGGCGCGCGCGGCCGGCACGGGGGCGGCTGGCGCGGGGACGGCGGGCGCGGGGGCGGCTGGCGCGGCGGCGGGGGCGGCCGGCGCCGGTGCCGGCGTGCTGGCGTGGCCGCGCCGCGCCGCCGTCACGTCGCTCACGCACCCCCGCATGTTCCACTACCTGCACGCCCGCATCGACGACTTCCTCTTCGTGCAGATGGTGGACGCCGAGCGGCTCATCCTGGCGCGCAAGCCCGCCGTCACCGAGATCATGCGCCCCTGGATCCAGTGCGCGCTCACGCTCGACTGCATCATGCCGATAGGTGGGTACAAGGGGCTCCGTGAAGTCCTTCTATCGAGTACTTAAAATGATCGGGTGATGGCATTTATTTGACAGAGCTTGTTGATCCGCCATTTAGCACTCATAGTAGGCGATGACTAATGTTGTATTCGTGTGCGGGGGAACAGGCGCGCAGTCGGTGGGGTGCCGGTTCGACAAGAAGCCGCAGTACCGGTACTCGGGCTGCCACGGGCAGGACGCGTCGGCGCTGAGCATCGTGCTGGGGCTGCGGTCCGGCTTCGAGGAGGCGCAGTACGCGGTGCGCGCGCGCGGCCAATGGCGGCGCGTGGGCGCGGCGGCGGCGCGCGCGCAGCTGGCCAACGCGACCGCGCCGCCGCCGCCCACCGACCGCGCCGACCGCGCCGACCGCGACCGCGACCGCGACCGCTCCACGCCGCTCGCGCGCGCCTAGGCGCCGGCCCGGCCCTGGACCCGGGAGGATTGAGTTTCGAACGTTCGGTTGTATTTTAGTTCGGTCCGCCCCGTGCTAGAGGGGCGACCGGTGACCTAAGAAAGTCGACTCGGCGCCGCCCGGGGCCGTCCGCGCCCCCCGGGGCCGTCCGCGCCCCCCGGGGCCGAGTCCGGCGTTTGTAATTTATGTAAATGATATTCGAATGTGATAATGTATTTCATTTCGGCTCGGTTCGACTCGATCCGTTTGGCGGAGTGCGTAGTGAAATAGGTAGATGTTACGTTTAAATAACCGATGTTCAAAAACGATGAAACGATGTTCAAAACCCTAGTCGACCTGAGGCCGTGTACGTTGGAACGGGCGCACCCGAACAAAACGTGCACGCCACTCGGTGAAGGAGTAAGCTCGTCCTGCGTTGCATACAAACCTTACTGTGTAACATTTTTTGCCGACTACACATTCTAACATCATCTTTTAACTGAATACCTTAAACCGTCAGAGAAATGTGTCTCAAATTGATTGTATTATTTTATTTATGTAATATTAGAATGTTACTGTATCGTTCATGCATATAGATAATATGATTATTAGAAAGCCCAGTAATTAACCAATTCTTTATCATTAGCATAGACTGCAAATTAATTTCATCCACTATTTAATTTTGCAATGATTCGCAAGAGCAAAAATATGAAGCATGCTATTAATTGACGTGTTTTAACGCTTGCTGTAAACAGTTTTATATTTTCGCTCTGACAAATGAATGTCACTTGTATTACCAAGATCTAAGCAAAGGGAATATCCGAATGAACGATCATCTCTCGAATGGGGCGCTCAATATCGGCATATCGATGCGAGGTGAATAATGATGTCATGTCACTCAACGTCGCCTGACGTAAGTTACGTGGACGAAGTGGCCGATGGTAATTGTAAGAAAAATGACAATTTGCGAATTTCTTGTGTTAGGTATATGTGCGGTCGACCAACAAGCGGTAACCCTTTCAATGTGGCTTTAATAAATGCCAGTGGTTTCTACCAAGACCATTATCGTTGTAAAAAGGCTAAATTATCTAACGCATGCAGCCTTTGTACTTACCTACTAGTTTTTATTAAAATACATTTTCACAACAATGATAATAACATACATAGTGATGTATTTTATTATTATTGCTGTGAACAATACAAATGTCAGTGATGTGTCCCAGTGAGTACCCGTATTGGTCGACCGCGCATACTCGTATACTGGTCTGGAATTATGTGATTAGGTTTCCAGTTACTCGAGTGAGCGAAATTGTGTGTATTACGGCCGATTGGCTTGTTTGGTAATATGAAATTATTAAAAAAGCGGACATACTCACTATAATATTATATAATGCATGTATTTATTATCTGTACAAAACTTTTATTTGAAGCTGTCGAGATTATGTGAGAATGCCACAAATTGCGTTGTTGTTCAGAAGGCCGTGAACAGTGATACTCTATAGTATTGTTTTTTTAATTAAGATAATTTACGACATCTTGTGCACAACGCGCACGGTGTGCTCGTTGATTGCAACTTATTTTTTATAAGTATTTTTTTTACATCGTACATCGATACGAGGCCCGATTTACAGCTGAAGAATGTCTGCGAGGCACTGCTTAATTTTTTGCACATTTTAATTTATTTAAGCTCTGATGGTGCACGGACCGTTGGCTATATAAATCGGCCCTGGTTTTAATTGATGCGGTGGTGCAGATGTAAACTTGTATTGTGACAACGCTCTCTAGGACTTGTTTTATTAATGAATATTTGTTTAGCGATTGACGTTGCGGTGGTACAATACGAGATTATGCCTCGCACGCGGTTTGTTCCAGTATCTAGGTAGATAGGCTAGATACTAGCCGACTTAGTTGTTAAAATCAACAGTAACATGTATAGCCGTTGCCCAGTGGCTAATGAAATATAGCATATCGGTCTGCGTAGATCGAACTGGAACTTCACGTAGTTCTACCCTAGGATGCATTGTCGGATTTGTAAGAATCTATTGTAAATTCTTCATTTTTAGCCAAGGCACTGCTCAAACCACCGATAAAGTTGATAAAGCATTTAGCCTTAGTGTACACCCGAGCAATAAAATGTAGTAACTCGTTCCTATTGCTTTGAATCAAGGTTCATTGTTGGACTAGACTGTATACTTACACTTGACCAGGCCGTACCAGTTATGCTCAATTACGGTTACGGTACGGTACGACTTTTTCGTGTTGATAGATCAGTATTGAAAGACTTTAGTGCGCGTTTTGCCGCGTGGTTTGAGCAGGTGTTTAGTCGCTGGTGCTTGGCACAAGTTTTGCTGCATGTCATGTATATTCATTATTTATAACCCATTTTACCCACGCATAATACAAATGATATGCAACGTGAGAGTTTGTTTAGTTTTAATTGTATTTATAAATAGTTTAGGCGACGGCGCGCGTGTTGCGCGGGCGCACAGGCGAGATCCTCGCAGTGGCACAGGGCTGAATCTTAACATTACCATCAACATTGAACTGATTCCATATGATAAACCTCTACACATCTTTCATGTATTTAAAGAAATATGGCGAAGGAAATAAAATATTTTTATGTTGGGGGTGGGGGTAAAATCTTTTTTTTTAATTTTTTTTACAAAAGGGGAAGGGAGTTGAAAATAGTAAAATTATGCTTATGTATTACTATGTCTTAGGGGGTGTCTAAGGTATAAGGAAAAGCCAAAGGTGGTACACTAAATATGTAAAATGTTCAGTGCCCTGTGCCCTCGGCAACGTGCGCGTGCGCATCGCGACGGTATCGGCGAGAACAACAGTAGTTAGTCGGTGAGGTACAATGTGATATACTTAAGCGTTAGTATTAGTAAGTGTCTGTGCGGCCATTCTGCAACTTGCTTTTAGTTCTGTTATTCGTGTTGTGTTTACGTACATTGTATAGTTTAGCGTTCGTAGTGCATCCAGTGCCGGATTTGCTCAATTGAGTAGTTATTTTTGTAGCTTAATTTGGAAGTTTTTTTTATGAATAGTGTAATGCGAATTATTTTATAATGCTATTCGGTAGTTTTACCATAAAAAATGTTAACAGCATTCTAAAATGTTTAGTTAACTGTTTGACTGTTGAAAGAGTATTAAAATAATTTGAATGTGATTAATATTATATTATGATTATAAGTTGTGTGATTATATTATTAGATCTGATGCGGCTGCGGTGAGGTGGCTGCAAATGTGAAACAAAGTTTTTATTTTTATATTCAGTATTTACTTGAACGCGACGCGAATCCGGCATGCGCATTGAATAATTAAATGTAAGATCGGCCGCACGGCTCCGTTTACAATTTACAATGTAATTAAATTCAAAGATCTCATTGTTACTTAACACGTGTACGTGTATGATAGTAATAGCCGTTGTAAATATAACCTTTTGTAACAGTTCAGTCGCAAGCGCCGACCGCTGCACTGGACGTTTCCTACATTTGTATTTACTCGTAGTTTGTAGCGTGAGCGGGCGCGGGCGTGCTGGCTGCTGTGGGCGCGGGGGGCTTCGCGTTAGTTTCTACTTGTTATCAGTAGCCCAGACAAATTGGGGCTGTTTAAATTGGCCAATATTTATATTCTAAGATGGAAGAAATGAACGCAATTTCATTAGAGTAGCCAGGAATTGACATCTCTGATACCAAGGAGGTTGGCGCACGGAGCGCTCAGCTTTTCCGAAACTACGCCGCTGCATCTATGTCCTTTAAAAACAAGATGGACATCTGGTCTGCTCTACGTTAAATTACGTCTGCACCGATATCTATGTTAGCGCTTAGAGCCAATTAAAGTTTTGACGAAAAACAAACGACTTTTGTTTAATTACTGGCGCCTTCGAGTGGCAATATGTGCTAGGCGCCAAGCGCGGAGTTCGACCGATTGCGAAAGTTCTACAACAATCCGTTTCGTTTCGTTACTCTTTAAGGAGCATAAAACCTATAGAAGGTTTAAGGCTTCTGCAAGCTGAAGTCAGTCGGTCAGTGCAGACATAACTTGACGTGGAAACTTACAAAACATGCACAGTTGCGTCGAGAGTCGAGATAAGCGAAAATCTAAATACACACACGGAGTGCTTTCACAGCAGCACCACGCTCTCGCGTCCTCTCTTAGCTTAAGTGCGTAACGTGCGCGAGGGAGGCGCGACTCGGTCCAGCGGCGCCTCACCACTTTTATATCAACCTTTTAGACGTGATTATCGAAGCTGACATGTTGTTATACATAGAAAATAACATTTACAACCATGAGCTTTCCAAACGGTACAAAATCAGCAACAAAAATAATGTATACGACAGTACGGACGGTATCTATTTAATTACAAGTATTTATTTATACATCTTTTTGGTGCTGATTGTGCGTAGTTTAATGCTATAATATTCGGTATACATAAATCTGTTCAGAATAAATTTAATTAACGTAAATAAAGCCAGCCTAACGTCGTTTAGGGCCGAATTTTGTGAACGAAATATATATGCTAAAATAAAAGCATGTCCTAATTGTAGACATCAGCAAGTACCTAATCTTAAGTAGTTATGGGTTAATGTATTCGTACTGTGATTGTACCTAAGTCTGTGCTACTTGTATTGTTTGGCGACTCTCGACTTCACCACGCCGCAGTTGGTACATGCGCTGAAATTGTGTAATTTTCTAGTCTTCACTGCAAAAAAGCGGTTATCTATTAATTATTATGGCAGGCGAGGTGTGGGTGTATAATTTGAGTTTTAATTTGTTATTTAAGGATATCCCGTGATTTTTATTTAACTAATGGACCGGTTAAGGTTGACCAATTAGTGTATCGTAATTGATAGATAACCGTCGAATGGATAGGGAGCACCATTATCCTATTTCAATTATTATTCTAGCTAGAATTATGGCGTTATTGACATGAAAGTTTAATGATAATAAATAATCCCTTAAATTATGCTGATTTTTGTATAATATATATTAATACTCTGCACTTACCTGTGACAAAATTTTAGATAAGTTTTCGCTTTTTAATCAACATTTCGACATTTCTCTTGTAACAACCTTTTTTCTAATTATACAAGATAATAAACTGATGTCAATTTAGATAACTATTTTATCCTTGCTGCCCAAATATTAATTTATGGTCCATGCGATTTCTTCTACGACTAAGTAGTGCCGGTTTTTTGTGAGAGAACTCGTTTTATACAAAAACATAATGATACACAAATCGGTTTCAGGCTTATTAATTTATGATAATGTACCAGCCAACTTTGATTATACTGGACGTTATATCCACCTGTCCATTGTAGGGAGGTGCGCTAAGTTAATTTTGCGCATCCGTGACGTGGGCGAGTTCGTCCCCGGGCGAGTTGTTGTTGCCCTTTGCTTCCGATGCGGCAGGCAGCTTTCGCATATCTTGTCGACATGTGACGAAATTAAAGCGATACTATTTATGATGAAACATTTTGTCTTATTTGCATGAACCCTATCTATTTATACCTATAATTTTTTAACTAACTTACATGCGGTTCGCGTTTTCAAGTGGTCAAAAGGTCAAAATTATATCACAAGAGATCAGAGAAAAAATTTCAACAAACAAATAGATTTGAAATGAAAAATATATTTGTATCGATTCTAAAATATATAATATTCTATAGTCATAAAAATAATATAAAACAAACATATTTCAACAATCGTAAATTTAAAAGTGGCATTGGAAATTATTCCATTACATTCCAACCTACAGTTAGTATTGCGAAGGAGGAGTTTTACACAACAGCACTTGAACAGACATATATAGTTCCATGTCAATAAATAACAAGGGCCCTTGCCACGATACAGCGGTTATATTTTTATATATGTTCCCAGTCACGAGTGGGTAGTTAACATGAAACGCATCTCACTGATTGTATTGTGCAAGATTAGAAATTACGAGCATTTCTTTACTAACCTATCAAAATTTTTTGAGCTTAGGTGTAAATAATATCTATATCATTATATAATAACTTGAAGGTATTATAGATTTATTAGAATTAATGTCCCTAATAAGGAACTACTTTGTTATGTGATTTCAAAAATATTTAGATATTTGTACTAAATGTACCTACTAAGTATTCACTGTTTATTGACTAGACGTCACCTTTAGTGCTTTAACAAAATGCATTAACTACGAAATACAAAACATTGCTAGCGTTTATATCCAACTAATACAATTTTTTTATGATTGATGTAATAAACAACAGGTTTAAAAAGCTGCACCATTTCAAGCCACTTTTTAAGAAATAAAATTCCAGAACACTACTGCAGCCATTCGTATTTGTATACTGTGCAGTCTCTTGTGCGAGTATTTACGAATAGATTATTGATCTAACAGAAAAAGAACAACTTGTGATTATTAATTTCTTAAAATTATTTTAATCAACTTATTAATAGCAGCAAAAATGTTAATAATATAATTATATTCTACTAATAAAATTTCAGTTTCAAAATTACTGTGTAATTTAATTTATATCACGTTGGAGTATTTTATCTATCATTATATTTGGTGCTACTAGGTCTTGCAAACTTTTGGCAATTGTCACCAGGTATATCAAATATATTTTGTTAGATAGGAAGTATTTAAATGCAAAATAAGGTTAAATTTTAAACATTCACATAACCAAAATTTTTATTATCTTAGTTTATGGATATTGATAATAAAATACTTACTTCAGTCAAAATGGGGCTATGTCTAATAGTGAAGACAATGTTTATTCAGCCCAATTGCTTGATTTACAACATTTAAGATAATGGCAGTCTACAAAACTCACAACAGTGCTATTTATATACCTAAAAAACTATATAAGACATTCTTCTTACAACAAAAGAAATATATATAAAAAAATGGGGATCATCTTGCTTTAAAATTGTAATTATTCGATTCGATTATTTTCTCTTAAATATTAAAAAATAAATTCGATTATACATCATCATAACATTAAATGGGTAATTAGTAACAAATGTCGATTCGTTTTGTTCCAGCTTATTACATTAATAGAAATAATAAGTACAGCGCACATCGTGCAAATACACAGCTAAGGTGACAAACTAGATTCCAGTGACTTTAGATTTGTCTAATAAATTATAGATTATTTATAATAGATATAATACAATATTGCGATTAGAGAATTGTAAATATTAGACTATATCTGAAATAATGTGCATCAGACTTTACCACAAGTAGATTTATCAGAGACAAGTTTCTAGAGTGCGAAATTAGCTATTCGACCATAAGTGGGTTTGCCATTCATATGAGTGTGAGTGAGTCGCCTTTGGCCGACCCTCTGATACATCTATTTTGCGTTACCTAAGGGCTTGTAGTCTACTTGGTCGCTGGTTTGTCGGGTTTATCAGGCTTGTCCGGTTTGTCTGGTTTATCTTTGCTAGGTTCTGCTTTCTCTTTCTTCTCGTCGTCCTTAAATAGGAGCGGCGTCATACCAAGGAAGCAACCTAGTGTGATACCGATCACTCTACCCTGTAGAAAAAGAGCATTCAGTTATTATTCTGAATGTCATGGTGACTTGTACTGAAGCATATGATAAATTTATGTTCAGCTCTTTGGAAAATCATCGGCAAGGGTTATGGATAAAATTTAAAAAAAATTGAGACTGAGGACAACCACAGCATTGACCATAGCTATCATAGCATGGGATACCTAAGTGCATTAGACAATATTACATTCATTGATCTGATCCCAAAGTAGTTAGCGTGAGCAAAATTACCTGTTCCATCAACCAATATTTGTCGTGGTGCAGGAATCGAACCCGTCACCGTTTACCAGCGGCCCTTGCATTCGATGAGAAGTCAAAACTATTGTACCAACGGGTCTCTTTATATAGGAATAGGGAAATCAAGATATAAGCATGGTGACAGCGGGTCGGACGCACCATGTTGGAGAAGCGGCGCGTGACGGGCATGTCGAGCTGCACGGGCAGCAGCGCGGGCGCGCCCAGCCCGATGAGCGCGGCGGCGCGCTCCACGTAGTACGACGAGCCGATGCCGATCACGTCGCTGAACGTGTTGCCCAGCGCCGCCGCCGCCATCGTCGACAGCGTGATGTACGCGCTCATGCTGCTCTCTATGCTGTCGCCCTGACCACACACACAGATAATATGACACACATCTTTTTTATTTTGAAAACAATGTTTTATCATTAACCTGATTGCTCTAAAGATGTGAAATATGTAAGAAGTTAAATCACTGTTCTCACACATGACTCATCTCACAAATAAACATGATTCATGTTAAACTTGAGAATCACCACATGTAAAGTACTTAAGCCTAAATGACTCATCTATTTAAATATACTATCATGAGTAAGATAGGCTGTGAAAATCATAGTAACATGCTTTTATTATTTTGACTGGCCCGTTGGTCGGGTGGTCAAAGACCCTGGCCACGAAACCAAGGGTAGCAGGTCCTCTAGGGTCAAATATTTTGTGTAATGAACATTGACATTCATACTCGAGTCATGGATACTTATAAACATATTTAAGTATATCTATCCGTTCACCTAGTATCCATAGCACAAGCATAAACTTAGTTTGGGACTAGGGAATTGGTGTGTCAGTCTGAAGAATTTATTTATTTATTTTAGCTATCAAAATTACAGCTTGTTTTGTAAGGTGAAATCAATGCTTTCTTGAGTAGACTATTGATAATCAAATTTTGTTACCAATATTATTTAGTGGCTTACAGTAATCAAACAATAACATACTATACTCACAGCAATTATCATAATGAAGTTATCCAAAAACCCAAAGCCAATAAATGGGATGGAGTTTGACAGTGACACTGAAAACAAATACAGAAACATAGCTTTAACTCTGAATAAAAGGAAAAATTGTTTGAGTCAACAATTGTAAACATATTTGTGATTGCAATATATCTTATTGATATATGCAAAATGATTAAAATACAAAAGAAAAATAATCATCTGTTCACATTATATAATAGCTGCTATTAGAAAAAGAAATTAGAATGATTTACAAATTACTCAATCTAAAATTAAACTTACAGTGAAGCAATTCCTTGGTCGATGGCTTAGGAACAGTTGAAGCTGGAAACAAAAATAATATGCAAAATTTTTAGAAACTTTAAGTCCTTAACTACAATAACAACTAAAAACATTAGATATAATTCTGCATAAAGTAAATCATAAACTAAAAGTTACAAGGTGCTGGTTATTAGCAAGTTGGTGATAACATTGCAAAACATTAAGTCAACATCATTAACTGGGGCACCTCTGATAAGAACTGGTTCATGTAGTTGTTAATAAGAAATTGTAATTTTTAATATCTTCTCTAACCATATTTTTTCTTCAACCAATCTTCAGGCACAGGGCAGTAGGTGCCGGTCGGGTCGACGTCACCCAAAGTGGGCACTTTGCTGGGCCTCCCAAGTTTACTTCTCCACCGTAGACCAGCCAGCTTGTCTGCAACATAACATTTCATCATATGTGTGAATGTTTTACTAGATAATTATTACATGTTTGACTTAAAATTACCTTCAAATTCTTCTTTGATTCTGTTTGATTCATATTCTTGCAGAGCTGTAAACAATACTTTTCTTTCTTCATCTTTTAAATGGAGAACAAGTTCTGCG
Source organism: Glyphodes perspectalis (assembly GCA_951394215.1). Classification (NCBI taxonomy): domain Eukaryota; kingdom Metazoa; phylum Arthropoda; class Insecta; order Lepidoptera; family Crambidae; genus Glyphodes; species Glyphodes perspectalis. Next base: position 577,584 of record OX596203.1, on the reverse strand, counting down.
GCGTGTGCTTTTGTCAATGGACCAGTTAATTGTGTAGGCTCTTCGAATTCCTTTGATGTAGTTCCTAAGCCTAAATTACGTATTTTTACAGCTACAGGTACAAATAAATTCGAATTTGAATATACCACTGAAGCACTGTGTCGCACTTGCACTTTTGACAGACTTTTGTGGCAACATACACTGTAGGTAATCACAGGTCGACTGCATAATCGTTTGATAACTCTTGCTGCCGGCATATTTACACAATCTATTCAGTTATTTAGCACAAAATATAATAGTACATAAAAATCTATTTCCGATGTTCAACTCATCGATGTAAGAATTACATTCCGTTGCACGGAAAATGAAAGCTGTCAAATTTACATAGGAAAAAATATATTCAAATGCGTAAATTTATTTAGAAAATAAGGTTACGTTATGCATCACGACGTTCCATATAAAAAAGTAGTTACATAATCTGTCCACTCATATGTCAGTCTACTGTCAAACACTGTTGACAAATGTCAATAAACGGTGCCAATTTTCTCCGCTGTTTTTGTCTGTTTTTTCTATCATCGAAATCAAAACAGAAATAAATATTACGATTTGAATGAGTGAGTCAATTGCGCAATTTATTATGTTATTTTCGGTATATAGTTACTGATGTAAACATTCATGTGTTTAATTAAAATGAAAGATTACTGTTAACAATTTTTTGAATTGAACATATTTTGCTAATAAGTTTATATTTGTCAGGTGTGTTTATGAAATAATAGCAGAACTTGATGACCAAGAGCATCATGCACGATGTTGGAAGGTCTGGTGGCTTGGGTTCTGAACAACTACCTCGGGAAGTATGTGGAGAATTTGAACACAGATCAGCTGAGTGTGGCGCTGTTGTCTGGTGCGTATCCGATTAGACCATGTACGACTTCTTGCACGCGCAGTGCAAATTCATCTTCATAATTTTCGCTTATGGCATAATCTTTTCCTACCACTTTTGTTTATAATTATAGGATATGGGGTAGTGGAATCATATTAAAAGATTCAAGTTATTTGTATGAAGATAAACTTGCTTAAATTTAGTTATGTAGGTACCTATTTTTATGTTAATTGCTAACATCCTCTTGTGTGTGTTATACAATCTTTATTTTTCAGTCATCCAATGCTGAGTGCTTAATTAATATAAATGTAACATAATTTATTTTTAATTAGTCTTTTTATAAGCAACATATTCAATTATTAATCATTGAATATACATATTTGTTTAATAGTTATAAATATCAGATCAAATATAATCAGAGCTCAGTATTGGCAGAGCTGTTTTAAGTAATTGCAAACATATCACCTTCCTAGCGTTATGTCCCGTGCTTGGATGGGGTCCGCTTAGACCATGATCCAGGATTAAGTGAGTCTGGTTGATTTGAAAAATCTAGAGGTAGGTACATGCCTGGGTTTGAACCCGCACTCCTCGGCTAAGAGGCGCGTGTCCTTACCATTGAGCTACCACCGCTGGTCATATATGTTCATTGCAAACATATATGACCAGAGATTTGAAAAATTACTTTATCTATACATAATCCAAGTAAAGAGACCACTATTGGTTACATATTGTCTACTTGGACCTCCGTTGAAGTTCTAAAAACTCCTTATTCTAGACTTACAATATCTCACTAACCTCAGAGCAAAGGACTTCAAAGTCCTTGATCCAGTACTTTGGGCTGCATATTAATAGTCAAACAGAGACATTAAATTTTATTTAAACAGGTAAAAATAAATCATAAAAATGCAGTTCTCCATGCATCACCTTTATGAGAATATGGATAGCAAGTACATGGATTACATATTATTAAAATTCTAAAAAGCAATAAATTTACAGGCAAAGTAGAGTTAGAGAATCTACCGCTCAAGAAAGATGCATTACGACACTTGGGTCTTCCGGTGGAGGTGAAGTCGGGGTTCATTGGAAAGGTGCAGCTGCAGGTGCCGGTGCGGCAGATCCGCTCGGCGCCATGGATCATCATCATCGAGAAGCTATATGTAGTTGCGGCACCAGTCAATTTGGATGAGGTCAGCCATATAATGTTATCATTGAGAGCTAACTTTTGTTTATTAAAAAACAAAACATTATCATGTATCAACTTTAGATAGCAAAAACTTATAAAACCTATCAGAATTAATGAATAAAAGATACATAGCAATAAAAAGATCTAATGCCATAACTCTGGATAATAAGCATTTATTATTTGTTGCTATTTATTATATCATTTCTTCCTGTTATAAAAATTAATATTAATACTTTAATGTATGGTATACCTTATTGATTGATAATTAAGTAAGAGTCAAAATATATGGCACCTAAACCTAATTACATAATCATTCATATAAACCTCCTTGTGTAATTTTTGTAATTGTGTATATGACAAGAGAACTACAGTTGATATTAAGTAGATATGATTCATTTACCAAATATAACTGACCTTGAATGTTGAATGATAACCAGTGTCAAATTCTAACTCATATCTACATTATGTAGATAGATGATAACAGTTTATTGGTTTTTGTGTTATCTTGTGAGAATGTCATTATTCTAGGTTCATCTGTCTGGGTGCCGTGGGGTTAAGTAGTTATACCCCGGCCACTCCATATTAAACAGAGAGGGGTCCTCCGTTTCAGAGGGCCCTGGGAGTCCCATAACCCACGTCGTCCTCCCCCAGGTGGCGTAAAGGTGCCTAATGCATTCCCCGAGTAAAAAAAAGGTTCATCTGTCCGGTTTATGTTCTAGATTCATCTGTCTTCCATGCAAATTAATTAACAGATCTTTTGATTTAGCGAATATTTGTTTGTTATCTGAGATGTTTGCAAGCATATTGTACAACATTTATATGGGCTTAAAAAAGGATGTGTTTGGCTTATATAAATCAATTCTTGCATACATATTATTACACCCTATCCAAAAGTAGTGGGTAGAGTCCAAGAAGTGATACACTAATTAAATACTTATATACCTTATGTAAAAATGAAAGTTAAATTGAGTTAGATGGTAAATTGTGATGTAGTAGTGATGAGTGGCCATTGCTCGCCTTTTACGACAGTCTGTTTAAATCCCACACCAACATGTGAGGCAAATGTGTATTAAATTTGTTATAAAAAACAACAAATACAATTTTTTTAAAGCAAGGCTGAATATAAAAAAAATGGTCAAATTATTTTTTCCATTTTCCCTTCAGAATTGGTTCTTCGAAAACAGGATAGATTTGAAGAAGGATATTGAACTAAAATTTTGTACTACGCGTCTTCGTTTTGACGCGCTTGTAAAGTGGTGGCATACACCACTTTTTGCCTTGTATATGTAGTTGATTGATGTACGTGATGTGTTCGTTGCGCGCGCGCAGTGGGACAGCGCGGTGGAGGCGCAGATCGCGCACGAGCGCAAGGTGTCGCTGCTGGACGCGCTGGAGGCGCAGTGGCGCGCCGAGCACGAGGCCAGCGACGCCGGCTACTACGCCACCTCCTACTCCTCCTGGCTCAGCTACGGCACCGGCCTGCTCGCCAACATCGTCGAGAACCTGCAGGTGTGTGATGTCATACTAGCGTACAAAAACTATGGCGCGATATACACCAAAGCCACCGGCCCCACTATCGGTGATTTTTTGTCGGCGGGTTAGTCGCCGGCTTTTCTCATTGCAGCTCAAGTGTCCCCGTGTAATTGAGCGCTTGCGTACGCAAGCTGCTGTCATGATTATTTTTATATAGGAAGCCGGGTTGTGTCGGCGGGCTGTCTTCAAGCCGGCTGCTTCGGTGTGTATTGCGCTTAACGCACATATTAATGTAGTAAGTATTTGAGACACAAGCTAGATTATTGGGTTAACGATTATTGGGTTTTTGCTTTTTATCTTCATCAAATGTGCCCAACTGTCCCAATAGGAATATTATTTATCAATATACCTAAATTCCCGCTGTTTTACCCGTACAACTGAGCGCAAGTGACTTATCGGCAAGTCCACTACCTCCCATGGCCACTTCGACGATCTTGTTTGTCTGGCTGAAACGCGAGAGATGCGCGCGAATATTGCGTGACTCAGGACCCTCTTGCACTCAAACGCGCGCTTCTCTTGACTCTCATACATATTATCAGAGAGATCCCTTGACCGTAGCAACTTGTCGGCAGTTGAAACTGTACGACGTGCACATCCGGTACGAGGACGCGCTGACGTGCGCGCCGCGTGCGTTCGCGTGCGGGCTGACGGTGGAGGCGCTGACGGCGGAGTCGTGCGACGCGAGCTGGCGGCGCGGCTTCACGCTGCTCAGCGACGCCGACGGCTGCTCCTTCAAGCTGCTCGAGCTGCAGACCATGGCGCTCTATTGGGACCCCGTGCAGGTGCCCGCCGGCATGTTCGCCGAGTGCGCCATCGCAGAGCTCACGGTTGGTGACCCTTTCATCAGTAGCTCAAATTGTTTAAGGTTACAATAAAAAAATCTCAGAGGTTATTTAAATTATGGGTTGTCTTTGTTGTTGTGTATATTGACTATTTATAAGTGCTTTCTTGAAGCCCATATAAATAAAGATATTTTGAATTTTAATTTGAATTATACGTTTAACAGAATAGTACATCCATTTAGTAGCTTTTTCACGTCATAAATGGTTCTC
>OX596203.1:549451-572754 GCA_951394215.1 Glyphodes perspectalis | reverse complement strand
CTTCCTGGGCAACCCGCTGGGCTTCGTGGCGGACGTGTCGGAGGGCGTCACCGGGCTGCTGCTCGAGGGCAACGTGGGCGCGCTGCTCAAGAACGTCACGCACGGGATATCTAACTCCGCCGCCAAGGTCACAGGTATGATATGAAAACAGCACTGATCGAGGATATGGGTTGGACCTAAACAGTCCAAATAGTCCCTTTGATGTGATCCTACGGGTTAGACCTTAGCTCTTTTGATATGATAATATTAAGTAAACATGCATTTTTTTTATATATTACATAAGTTGTTGCTTTCATCTCTTCTTGTGTACATTGTCCATAACTAGCGACACGGAACAAACAAACCGTGCCTAAACGTTTCTTATGGAATACGTGGTCCATCCATTGGTGGAAACCGTAGAAAAATCCGTCCAATAAATTGCGTTTTGATACGGTGGACTTTGTTTTATAATGTGTGGTGATGTGTGAGCTATCTCTGAGTCCGACGTTCGGTGTGGCAGAGTCGCTGGGCGACGGTCTGGAGCGCGTGGTGAGCGACGAGGCGCACGAGGAGACGCGCCGGCGCATCCGCAGCGCCGCGCCGGGCGCGCACCTCGCCGCCGGCTTCCGCGGCCTCGGCCTCGGCATACTCGGTGAGGGGGCACACTTCACTTTGATATAGTAGATACATATCTCAATCTGGATTATTTTCTTCTAAATCACTCTAAATTAACAGCTTAAACATTCAAAATATGGTTGAGGTCGCAATTTTTTAGGTTCAGCCATACGTTTAGGTTTTGCACCGGCATCAGGGCAACTAAAAATTTTATAATTTATTTTGCAAGTTCAATTTCTGTTTAAATAAACTAGTTGACTCAACATTTTTTTATAGTGAATTATTGAGATTACAAAAAAATATTGCCTGCGTATTTTTTTCTTTTGTTCAGCAGATTAAAAAATGACGAAGATACAGCGCGTAACAGTTACGCGTGACGTCACTTGTTCCGTAAATTTTAGGAACAAGTGACATAAAGCGCCCCACACTAGATATTTGAAGTGCTGTATTATTCAACATTTTTGATAATCTATATAAAAAATATTGTAATATCTAAATGGACTTATTAAATTTAAAACAAAAAAAAAAATTTATTGACATTCGGTCATGATTGGCCATTGACCGCGGCAGGCGGCATGACGTCGCTGGTGAAGCACAGCTACGAGGGCGCGGCGGCGGAGGGGCTGCCCGGCTTCCTGGCCGGCGTGGGCAAGGGGCTGGTGGGCACCGTCACCAAGCCCGTCATCGGCGTGCTCGACCTCGCCGCCGAGACCGCCTCCGCGCTGCGCGACACCAGCAGGAGGTGACTATTGACCTAATGCGTATTAACTTACCAATCCTAGGACTATGACTTAAAAAGAATGTGCCAACTGTGTTCCTTGCTTAGCATGTCGTAAAGGCGACAATTTTTTTGTGATTGTGTAGGCGACGAGCTAGCCACTTGTCATTACTTTTTTTAAATTTTCCATCTGGTCCAGCCCAGTTTAATTTTTGACTGAATGTGGTTTAACGCGCTTGCTGTCCCTTTGACTCTGCCTACCCCTTCGGGGATTACGGGCGTGACGTTATAAACGTACGAAGTTAACATTTAGCTCTCTCGATCAATAATTTTGTCTCTTCTGCCTATTGCCCTGTATGTCGTAAGGTTTGGTTGCGTGTGTAGGTCGGACAAGTGGGTCCCGGGGCGCATGCGGGCGCCGCGCTGCGCGGCGGGCGCGGGCGGGCTGCTGCCGCGCTACTGCGCCGGGCAGGCGGCGGGCGCGGCGCTGCTGCACACGCTCAACCGCAACGACTACAGCGAGCGCTTCCTCGCCTACCGCATCGTGCGCGACCACCCGCACGACATCCGCGCGCTGCTCTCCGACTCCTACCTGCGCATCTTCACCTGCAAGCACCACCCGCCGCAGGTCGTCATGGAGACGCATCTCAGGTGACCCTTGTGACGCGTTTGAGCGCTGCTGTTTGTATGCATTTTATTTGTGTCCATGTGGTGTTCAGTAGTGTAACGTAGATGTTATCCGGCCGCAGCAACCTGGTGTCGTGCTCGACGGTGAGCATGGAGGGCGCGCACTACGTGGAGCTGGGCGTGCGCGGCGGCGGCGCGGGCGAGGGCGTGCGGCGGCCGCGCGTGCAGTGCGACAGCGCGGCGCTGGCCGCGTGGGTGGCGCGCCACGCCGCCTACGCGCGCCAGCTGCACCTCGAGCACGCGCACACGCTGCTGCCGCCCGCGGACCTGTGACCTGCGCACGGACCGCCCTACTGCTGACCCGGAAGCCCTCTAAATAAATGAGACAAGCGAAGGAAGACGAGTTATTGATACAGGCGAGTGAGCAAGTCACATACGTATCGTAGATATGGATGCACGACGTCGCGCTAGCGATTCGACCGCTCTAGACGAAACTAATGCTATAAGCACTTTTACTACCAATTCGAATTAACCTCGAGTATCAAATTAGTAGGTGCAGAGTACAACGTATCCGAACTTAAACGTACACTCGACTTGCTGTACCGTGATATACACAAGAAATTATAAATAATTGCGCTCATATTCATTTCGATACAACACACAGAACTGCCACTCAGTAAAAATAACAGCAGTGACATTGTGGCCGACGTTAGCGATGCGACGCATTGAAACACACCTATGCGTGTATGTAAAAATGTAACTGTTATTCTCCACTCACCGCTTGCATAAACGTAGACGTGTACAATACGTATCAGAAGCAGATGAACACTTAAGTCCGATGGGTATACAATAAAATATGTTCAGCTTCTTCAGTTGCTGGCAGTATACGCGCGTAAGGCGACGTGCTTGTCCAATATAGTTCAATATGATACACCTACATACAATGGGAACGGCCCGTGCTCTAGCGTGTTGAGGACTTTAGTTTTACACACTACATCACGACAAGATATTCTGAACTGACTTATCTTACGGAAATACTATATTTATATAGTACATACAATAGTGCGAATATATAGTTTGATACGGAGATATATATATATAATATATATATATAATATTATATCTACGTATGAAACTATATATTCGCACTACACTACGACTATGTTCTTAAACAAGTATTATGTCCATTTATATCACACTAAAATATGTCTAGTATCAATCATACCTACCTCACTTACGAACAACAGTATTTGTGTAAAGAATATATTATGCTATATATACGAATATAATGATTTAAAATATACATTCATAATCTTCGCATAATCTATTTATAATAAAAATACTTGAATCAAAGCACTCATTGTTATACCTTAACTTGCATGATTGACCAAATACTTCTTTTTTATTGATACAATTTAGCATAGTAAAATTCATTAAACAATCAATTTATCATTATTAATATTTAACTACATATCAAGAAATTCTTATGCACACTTCACCGTTGAGGCTGTTGTGGGGATAAATGCCACCAAAGCTTCCATGCTTCATTATTCTGCTATAATTTTATTTTGACATATCTTCTTTATGTTTATCAATATAAATTAAAATATTTCATAATATCTGTAAACATACCCCTTTAAAATTATAGACCAAAAAAGTTACGAAAAGCGAAAAATATAAAAAAAAGCAAAAAGAAAATGACAAAAATCAATAAAACGAAAAGTGGAAATTAATCAATGCAAATGGCACATTCGTTTACTATAAGTGCTAATTTTCAATTAATTTTCTATCGGATTGTATCGTGAAATTAAAAAAAAATATAATATCCATATTTCTTTAGTATTTCCAAACGAAAGACTGACATTATTTGGGAAACTGCGAAACTTAAAAAGACATGAAACTTTATGAATTTATATGTTTCATACATTTAATTAAAATGTTGCAATGTTGACTACATCACATGGTAGTATAGGCCTAATCGTTTTAACATAACATAACCTAGATTGAAAGCAGACAAGCATTCAATCTGATGATTCCGTCTGCTGCGTCAGAGTAAGTACACCATAATATGCATTATACACTGTTCTGTCGGAAATAAAAGTAACTTTAACATTGATAACATTCTAGCAGTTTACTGCTATTCCTATGGATATGAAACAAAATAAATGTAGCTGCAGACTTGGATTCGGGACTATATAAATAATGAAGATTTTATAATTAATTAATACCTATACAACTTTCATTTATTTCAATATGACAACTGCTGCGACTGACTGGGAGAAATCCACAGGCGATACAAGAGTGACATCTTGTTAAAAAGAAACTAAATAGTTTGTTGTCCCGTTTCAATCGTGTTTGATACTAAACTCGTTATTTTTATCAATTTGACAATTAGCGCGTTGAGACTCCACGTAGGACCTGACGTTTTTGTGATACTGTACATTGTAGTTTCTAGTTATTTAGTGATTGTAATTTGACACGTTCGCGTGAGCTACGTCGCACTACGTCGTGAGTATATGCTTAGGAAACGGCGCAACGTCTTATGACGTCATAAATATTATGATATGTATTTCGGCGGAACGTCGCCCGACGTCTAATTTAAGAGTAAATTCATATACCGTTGCTCCTTTGCGCCGCATTACATCCCATTTTTGTAGTTTGTCGCGCCGTGTAGCTTGGTTACATGGTGTATGTCTTACGGCGCGACGTCTTCACACGTTGCTTTATTTTGTATGGAAAAAAGGTTGCGGCGTTATGCAACATTTTGGACATGTGGTTGCTCACGCGAACGTGTTAAAACCCACTTAACCTATAGAATAATTGTATTAGACGTGATATCGTTTAGTAACTTTTGGTATTCAGTGTGGATATTACAGAGATGGACTAAGACATATTATTATGTAATGAGCCCTTTGATCATTGATGTATTAGCAGTCGTCATTGTTCGTCTCTGTTCTGCCCCGACGTGTTTGTTAGCGCACACATGCTCTTAATTTCGAATTGTTTATAATCACATATTAGATCTTTCTCATGTGTATAAATCGCCTAAAATATTGTCGTACTATAAAAATGTAGCAATTAGATAGCAGGTTGTTATAAAATTTTTGAAAAGTCTTATACCGTATGTAGACTTGGTCTTTGTATTTAATCGTTCACTTTATCCTGTTGTAAATAAAATAGATTTCAAATGCCATGATATATTTATAGTTTCATACATATTTAACGTTAAATACGCTTACTTATAAATATTTAATAATTCATCTGAATAGTAATGCGGTAGTATATGAAAAGAATATTAAACACGTGTACTATGATAATACAGATGTACGTCCAATTATATTGATTGAATCAAACTGAAGTGAGTCTCTATCTATCACCTCTCAGTATTGATTCTGTATCGGTATCTGCCCACGCTAACATTATAATAGGAAAGTTCACGTTAATTCCTCTTATAGTATCAAAATAAAATATTATAAATGTAAATAAATATATTTTTTAAAGTTCTCCGTTAAAGTATGTGTGTAAGTTAGACATGAAGTATATGTATTTGTTATATTTCAATATTGTGGTGAACGTAGAAACGTTGTATTGATAAAATGCAATCCAATATACGTTGCCTTGTAAATTTAATGCATCTTTGCCTTAGTGAGTTGAAATTGTTAAAAAATGTATAAGACTTCTCGATAAATTTTGTTAGCATAATAATCTTAACAGAAAATTGTTATATTTCCCGCAACAAATGATACCATCTTCGTTTGTAGGACTTGGCTGACGTCATACCATCAGCTTTAACTGCACTTTCCGCTATGTTTATTGGCTCGTGAATTGTCTAAGTAAACAATTGATGGGCAATCTAACAGTTTTCTAACAAAGGGTACTTAGGTGAAATTATAATGTGTTTTTGTTTGTGGAGCGCTCGTTCCAGCTATATGTAAACGTCTAAGACGTGTTTAACTTGTGATTGTGATGTGAGAAGGTAAATATTATATATTTTGTGTATGCGCCGGCGCGGGTGATGGCGAATGTGCCGCGCTGATTTACTTCCAAGGGCCGGGGTGCCGTATGGTGCGCCCTTAGCCGAACTAATTGTAAGTGTGACTCATTTATTTTTAGGTTGGTGACCAATATGATACTTTGAATGACTTACGACCACAGTTAGTTTGCGTTTTTTAATACCATAAGTGGTTGCATGCATTATGGTAATAACTTTATCCTGTCATTACAGACAAATTGTTATAATTAACGATGTTTAATTGTAGAGAGCGACTTTGTACTTCTGAAAAGGTTTTGCTCATTATTTCTTAACAATTGAGAATGCTGTAAACATTGTTTAAAAGTAAAAAGTTTTTACTATTTTGCCTAAACATGCTTTAAGCCCAGCCTTACGTTAACGAATCCTCAATTACGAACGACTTTGTGAACTTGCGACTTTGTAAATGTTTTTATCTTTAGTTTAATTTAGTTTAGTTTAACTCGGGTTAAGTTAAAGCTTATAGCATGACTGAAGTGTCTATTCCAGTTTAAGAAACCGTTTTGCTTACACAGACGGAAAAAAATGCAATGTTAATATATTTTATTATTTGATAAGGTGAAAATTTGTGGCAAATAGTGACATTATGTTATTTAAAAGGTGTTTTGTTGAAAAAATATGTGGCTTTTTTTATTATTGTCATTCCTATTGGATCCAATCTCCACCCAAGAAGCCTCCAAAATTGTATTATTGTAATATTTTTTTAACCAGTGAAAACTATTAATTAAGCTTGGCATTTCTAAATCCCCACATCTCGAATGATTGTTGGCTTAATGGAACAATCGGGAATGATATTTTTATACTATTCGGTGTAGACAGGTGGTGGATGTGTAACTTTGATATTGTTTGGTTTTAATACTTAGTAATGCAACTAGTTTGTAATGAATTCCTTATGAGTCATCGCCAAAGTTTCTATTCGTAGCTAAGTTGACATTGTTCTGATCATTATAAGTATTTATTTATTTATAATAGCTTATTTCGTTGACGCTTACTTTTCGACTGTAATGGATTCAAGCGAGTAACAATAAACAGGTATCTTGGATAATGTGGTTTCATTTCAATCGGACAACCTTGGCAATATATAGATATTAACTATTATTGATAAGTGGATCAAATAACATTAATAATAAGTGCCAGTACTAAGTACAAATTGTTGGTGAGAAGGTGGCCTATGTTTTACATTGATGATTATAATACAAATTTAAATGAAATACATACAACACACAAGCTTTTTTCTGTTTATTCTTGTTAATAAAATGTAATATAAAATATGTCATTTGTACTCCTTGAACCGTAGAAATCATTAAATTATTTAATCTATTGAAAAATATTTAATTTTTCAATAGATTTTATTTTTGAAAACTCACTAGGAGCTGCGGTATTCATAATATAATATTTGTATACATTTCTGTTATAATTACTTAGTCAATATCGGGTGATACTGTGAATACTCGTGATAACCGCGCAATCTGTGCGAGATAAATGCCGAGAGTGGTAGCGGATCAATAATAAATAAAGTAATTGCCGCGCGGAGGTCACAGTCGTCGCAGCGCACGCGCACGCAGCCTGCGCCCACTCCGCGCGCCCCAAAACCGATAGATACCACTCGACAGACGATTAACTACCGTCCAACTACTGCACAGCCAGCTACTTCATTGATCCCCCGACCGGCGAGAGGCAACATACTGACGTACGTATTACGGTTGAACTACAAATTGGTTGAGGTTATGTCACATTGATCAACTCTGAAAATGAGTTTAGTTTTGTTATGGTTGGCGAGTATCGTTTGCGCGGCAAATGCGGCGGCCTTGACTGAGTACGCTGGGTGAGTGAAAGTATCGCCTTTAGTGCATGCCTGTGTCTTTTATATGAAAAAGAAATAAAATATTCGCTCTTGCGGTAAATGTAGTGCGTTACAATGAAGCGTCGGACATTGTTATGTTAATTTCGTGATTAAGTCTTGTTGAGCGCTCAGTGGCTCATGTGGACGTTCGTTTGTCGATTAGTAATTACAGTATTGTTGTCGTGTTCTGCATCATTGTACACTTCCTTGCATTAAATATACATGATAATTGAAGAGAAAAGAAGAGAATAATTTAAACGCATTTTTATAGTAATTCAAGAGTCAACAAAATGATAAAGTACTGTATAAATAAATAAATTTTCCTCAAAAAAAATTTGATACTTATCGACATGCTATAAGATTCATACACAGGTAACTATTTTGTTTTAGTACCTAAGCCTTAATAAGTCAAGCCTTTTTAAGTTCTAAAATTAACTTGTAAAATTGTTGGTAGGTACTGTAAAAAAAAAAAAAATACAATTTTAAGAATGCAATGTTTGCGATGTACCTATACGAGTAAGTATGAAATACTAACACATGATTCAGAATCATTTTAGTTCAAAGATTTTAACGCATCACGCCGCTATATGTAGTCATGTTATGCTGTTGTTTTATATTACCGGGTTCACTCAACAGTAAGCTCAATTATAAGTACCCGTGTAAACAAGGAAATAATAAATTCCTGTCATGATGATGTCACCAAGAACCTAAGTTGAGGCAGGCCCACGTAGCTCCGACGGAGCACACTCGCGATTGTGCCTACAAATCGGACTTATTTAACTAAAATGTATTTCGTAGTTATAACTTTTAGTTTTAATAATTTAAAAAAGTACAACATCTGGAAGCAAGACAAATGTCATAATAAGTAGGTAATCCCAAAAAAATTATCTCCTTACTGACCCGGCGCACTTTGTAATGCCCCGTTCTCGGATTTACAATACCCATTTTTTTTAATTTACCGCGCAACATTTTATTTTTTTCTTTCATTAGAACTTTCACTCGACAATAACAAACACAACTAAAAAATAATTCGAAGGAATCGGTTCAGCTGTTCTCGAGATTTGCGCTTAGCAACACATTCAGCGATTCATTTTAATATTATAAGTAGATTAAATGAATATTTTTACTAGTCAGGTCTATTTCTAGTGTGTACGTTGTTTGTAGCATGGAGTCCCTTGACTATACCAAGTTACCGATCCAGGAGAAGGAGCTGTACACGCCGCCATTGAACGAAGTTGTAGATGGTAAGTACATAACTTATTATGAAGGCCCTTCATAGAAATTTTGATCTGTTTAGGAAAGATAGAAATAGAAATAGAAATATCTTTATTTATGTAGGCTCCACAAAAGCACTTATGAATAGTCATAATAATACAAAACAAATATTCTACCGCCAGGTTCGGAACGTTGATTCTACCGAGAAGAACCGGCAAGAAACTCGGATTTATAAATATATTTTTATATAGGTACCCATAACGCTTGTGTTTGAGTTAACTGATTAATGCATTACCAGTACTCAGCATAGCGTTTACATGTTTTTGTACTGGACTGTACAAAACTTACTTTCCTGGTAAATTTTAACGACTGCACACGATCATGTCGGTTCAAATTATAACTTTATTACCAAGTGTTAGATTACTCGTGGGTAGGTACACCTAGATTTATGTCTACAGATAGTGTTGTTTCAAAACTATCCATAATGTAAGTAGGTAATTGTAAACTCATTATCTACCTATATTATTATAGAAAATTATTATCCACCTGTATAGTATTAAAGTCGTATGTCGCAAATCAATAAAGTACTTTTTGAAAGGATCATTTCACATTTAAGTTTTTGATTCGCAACTTATGACTCACATAAAACCTGCAATGTATTGTATCGATGTCGGCAGTGCTGTCGCGCGGGCTGAAGACCAACTTCGAGACGGTGGAGGTGTCCGTGACGGAGTGCCCTGACCTCTCCAAGGCGCCCTACAACCTCACTGCGCCAGGTAATTGCAACATTACTTATCCACAGATGCAATGACGCCTCGTTACTCTTCTAGTAGCCGCCTAATACAAGAGGTTAAATACTGGGTTAGGCCGACAATTTGTAGCTGGGTATTTCTATCAAAATTACTTAATAACAATGGAGTCAGGCAGGGAGCTGTCGGTGTTTCACCCTGTGTCTCGGAAAGCACGTTAAGTCATTCTTCCTGCGCTAGACATGCCGTCTCGGTTTGTTGTCTCATCGGACTAAGTATATTATTGCAAGAATAGAGATAGCGTCTAGGTAAGTATGTTTGTTTTTATGATGTTTAATGACCCTTCTCATAAAATATATCTCTATTAGCTGGAGGTACCGACTTCGGTAAGTAAAGGTAATATTAATGCAATGTTTACCAAAATTTAAATTAAAAGGATCCGTCAACACGTCACTCTGTATAACACAATTTCTGTGTAATATACGTGCCTTATTATGCTTATATTAGTTAGGAAATATAGCCTAAATAAGTATACCAATAAATGTAAAATGTTCTTCATAGATACCTCACAGCACCCCTTGGTGATATTATGAAATAACATACAAATAAAGTGTAAGTTAACAAACGTAATTTTACACAGTAGCGCTTATGAATCTGTTTCACAATATGCCATAGGTATACTTTTATGACTATTAATATTATTACCATGAGATACTAAAGCATTGTTATCAATAACACTTGAACTTGGAATGCGTAACTTGTTTGTAGCCATAAGTATTGTGTAAACATTGCCTGATTAGATAATAATTGTATATGATTTATGTAATATTTATATAAGTAGGTAATAATTTTAATGTAAACTTTGATCACCAATATCAAAACTGATTTTATTACTACATCACTTAATGTAAAAACAAGAGAAAAAAATAGTTTCTCTATCACAGAATGATTTAATGGCACTCTCAATTTGGCAACATGGTTTCATTGACGTCTAACTGACGAGTGATGTAATCTTAAATAGTTTGAGGACATAGATGAATTTTCCTTGTCAGTCTTGCATTATGTACCTATTATATGATTAACCTAGCCGGGTAAGTATTATACCTGTTTTTAGTATAGACGATCTCGTTAGGTAATTTTGTTGATAAAGGCTTATGTGTTTTAAGACTACCGCCAGGTGTTCCCTGCATCGGGGGGGAGGGTCCACGGTTTGTCGTACCGGGGGGCTTAGTCCCTAAGCGCAGGAATTGGACCATCCAGGGCTGAAGATAAGAGGGACCTCGACGTGCGCCGCGACTGGTGTCTTGCCAGCCAGTCGCGGCGCCGGCCGCAGCTTTGCCTGCGGCTGGACTTGGATTGCCGAGGAAGAGGAGGAGCTGGGTGTTGTCGTTGACCTATCCTCGGCAACTCGGCAGGGGCGCACTGCCGATGCGTTGCGGTGGGCGCGGGAGGCACGGGCACTACGCGTACAGGGCCTCGCCCTCAATTTGGGTGGCCGTGTGGATGGCGCCCCCCGACGAGACACTCTCCGCGTGACCCTCTGGTATAGCAGAGGGCACAGCGTGAGAGTGTGCCCATGACGCCGGTCACGGGGACGATCGGCGTCTGATTCCTAGACGGAGAAGTTTCGCGCGTGCTCGGTGTTGTGCATCCAACGCCCAACGACCGTGGGGTGCACAACATTGACCAACGCCGCACGAGGTGAGCTGCGCAGTGCGGCACGCGCACAACCGGAGGAGCTGCCGTATAGTCCCGGTAGTGGGGCTACCGGCTCCTCCGGAACATCGCCCCGGAAGGCCATATTGCGGTTTTAGTCGGTTCCAGTCCAACACACCACCCTCTGTTTCCCCAAGCAGAGGGTGACGGCTAGTGGGAGTTTCACCAATAAATAAAGGTGTTCCCTGCATCCTTTAGTTATTTAATCACCCACTTATCTGTCTAGGGCTATCAGGCAACCCGAAGCTGGTGGAGATCGGCGGGCCGCCGTACCTGGTGCCGCTCGTGCAGCGGGATAAATTGTACGATCTGGCGGCGCTCGCCGGCCACCTCAAGCGCGACCCGGCTTTCGTGGCCGGCGCCGGCGCCGGGCCTTGGCCACACATCGGCGTCAACTGCGAGGTGCGCATACGAGTTTTGTTTGGCACTATTCCTAAATAACATTACGCCATTTTTCCTTTTCAGTCACCCGCACAGTCTCGTATGTAATCCTAGTGGACGTAACATGTTTTTTTACAAAATTTTACTTCAGAACTGAAGTTAAGATTAAAAGTATCAAACTTAACACTTTGTTGACCTTATCCCTACCCCGTAAAGAGTTAAGCATAGCCCCTTTTAATAAATATCTACGATATCGTTATAAAATGGTGTGCTTCACCTTCCCGATATAAATCTTAAAAGGAAAATAGATTACAATTATGTTTCATCTCACTCCAGTGAAGCCGTAACGTTCTTACAGTCAAAAGTGCCACTAGAGCAAGCCTCAAAAGCCGTTAAGATTCCACTTCTCGCGAAAGTAAAATATGTGTCCTATAGGACAATGCGATATCTACCTACTTTCAGGAATGCTTCGTTTGCCTTACAGGGTATAATAAACCTGCGCATCAAGAACGGCAACATCCACCAGGGCACGCGCATCGTGTCCGTGGAGCCGGTGGGCGCCGCCAAGGGCAGCAGCGGCTACCTGCAGCGGCAGCTGCCCAACTCAGAGACAAGGACCGCGCTCTTGGGGAACTATCTGCTCAGCGATGGGAGCCCGGGCAAGGTCAGTGCCGGATTAGCCATATAAGAAGAGATTGCATATGCTACGGGCCCCGCGTTACATTCGTAAACGGGTACCCCATAAGAGTAAGGTCCAAATAACAGCTATTTTCTTATAAAAGGCCTTTTTTGATAAACAATTGCTGCGGGCTCCGCCCTGGCTAAATCCAACACTGGGCAGGGTACATGCTCATTCCTGGATGATTTGTTTAAGAGGGTAATACGAACGAGTTAGTGCCTAGTTCGTCTCAACGGCCTGCTCAATTAAGGGTTTCAATAATCTTTTTAAACGAGCGATATTTTTAATACAGGAAAGTAGTTTCCCCTAACTCATAAATAAGATCTTTATTCAATACTTATCTATCTGCTACCTTGGATCTTTGTACTATAAAACTGATACATATTAATGCTAATAATAAAATTAGATTGTAGTACGTATCTATTCGTAATAAGTACATACATACATAACATCACGCCCATAATCCCCGAAGGGGTAGGCAGAGTCAAAGGGATAGCAGGCCCCTTCAACCACATTCAGCCAAAAATAACACCGGGCAGAGTTAGATCGAACATTGTGAAAAAGTAGTGACAAGTGGCTAGCTTGTCGCCTATACAATCACATACCCAAAACCCGATATACCATTATTCGCCTTTTACGACATGCTAGGTAAGAAAAGCAGTTGGCTCATTCTTTTTTAGTCCCAGACCAACACGGGACAATAGGCTGGGTTGGATGGTAGTAGTAAGTAAGTAGGTATATATTATTTTTGTCCACAGGTGTTAAAAGTTGTAGCGAAAAAGAGGATAGGTGAATCAAATTTCATCACTTCCATCAGAGAAACATTGAAGAAACACTATGGCGATAAAGTCGTGGGTAAGTTGTAACCAGTAGGTATATTCTCTGTTATTAGAGTACTTAATGAGGAATGTGAATTTAACCATATCTATGGATTTGTTTAGCTCTGCGTTAAAGTAAATTTGTTTTTGGAAAAACAGCATAAGTATTCAAATAGCTATGTAATCATGGTCAAATTAGTTTGGTTACGAAAATCAAATAAAAGACGCTTCAATTTATTAACAAGACCCAGTAAATATATCCAACATTACGACCAAGCTGATAGGCCAACCACTTAATTGAGTAGGCACAGATAGGATCATCGTAGGGGACGAGGCGAGGCACGAGCGGCAGGCCCACGTATAACATTCAGAAAAGTAGTTTGTCTAAGTATAGGAACGGCACATTACGGTAGGAATAATGAATATGATGTCCAGGTCTTGGCGGTATGTTCCTGCTGCGCGAGGGCAGCGTCAAATTCCACGTGATGCCGGACTTCTCGAGCACTCGCCTGTGCACTGACGACGACGTGGACGGCTGGCTGCACTACTTCGAGATGCGCGCGCCCATCACGCACGTCGGCACGCTCGTCACCGGCGACCATGTCAGTATGCTGCCACCTATTTCCACCCCCACATACTAGAGTGAAACAGTAATTTTAATACTTGAAAATCAATGATTATTTAATGATTTCACTTTTATTTCGAGTAGGTACTAGCTGTAGCCCGCGGCTCTGCCCGCGTGGCGGGTAAACTTTTCCGACATATCCAACAAATATCATTAGGTATATTTTAGCCGATGTACCTACACAAAATCTTAATAATTAATATTAGTGAAAACCGCATGAAAATCTGTGCAGTACTATTGGGGTATATCGCGATCAGACAGACAGACAGGTTTTATAATATGTAGGGATATAGAATCGGGCTCGCCGTCACCCCGGCTCACACTTATAAAGTATAGTAATGACTCTCGAACTTTTCAATATTTTAAGACCGGATTTTTCGCGACATACCCATCGATTTCCATAAGGTATTGCTACGGTACCTATCGACGTAAAAAGTTAAAGCGAATCCGTGTAAGCGGCCATAGCAAAACGGCTGAATCGTCAAGCTGTATTTACTCATGTATTAGATAACGCTTATAGCATTTAGTCTCTGTTATATTTAACTAAGTGTGTATGTTAATATACGTGTTCAGGGTCTGGACCTGCGCGTGCAGCACTTCCACGGGTTCAGCGCGCACGGCGACGGCGGGCACTACCACTACGACACGACGCCGGCCACCGCGCACTACGAGGGCTACTTCGTGCTGGCCGGCAGCATCGTGCGCGTCGACCAGCCCGTTGAGACGCACGCCGTCGGCAGGGATTAACGACGCTACCTATCATAACTGATAATGCATTCAAACTAGTATGCTTTAGGGCTCAATTTTCAATGGTCGGATAAGAATTAAGACCCATAAATAGTCACCAATTTGTGGATGGATGTATTTTACTTAGAAAATAGGACATGATATTTTAAATGCAACCATATTGCAATTCATTCGCATAATAATAATGGCGCATTCGGTAGCGACCCTGCCCCATGCGCCAAGAGTTGTGGGTTCGATCCCCACCTAGGACAAACATTAGTATGATGAATACTTGTGTTTGTTCTGTGTCTGGGTGTTAATATCCAATATTTAAGTATATATTTGTAATACCACAGTTGATTCTGATATCCGTAATAAGTACAAGTGTTTAAGCTTACCTCGGAGTCAGATCAATGTATGTGATGTCGTCGAATATTTTTATTTTATTTATTTATTTATTTGACTGATTTCTTTTATTCTCTGACTATTGAAAAATCGAGTCTTAGTCAACAATCATACAGTGGAGAATAAAAAGCTCAACTTAATAGTAGGTAACCCCACTCTGTCCGTACCGACCTATGGTTGTGTATACTGCAGCTAAGTAATCATATTTAATTGTTTCAGTCTTTCTGTTACCATTGCCAAGTGTGGGATTAGACATAAGCCAATGTAATGTGTTCATTTATAAGATAAATGGAATTGATATTTCACCATTAGTTTTTAACTGTTTTGTTTTATTTTTATTTTTAGTAGGATGCTATTATATAATACTTACCACTTCTTCAGGATATAGAAGTAGGTACCACAGGTAATTGTAATAATATTTGGCCGTGAAGCGAAGCCGTAGGTCAATACAGTAGAATTTTAGATATCGGATTATATTATATACTAGCAGCGCCCCGTGGTTTCACCCGCGTAGTTCCCGTTCCCGTGGGAATATGGGGCTATGATATAGCCTATGTTACTCGTTGTGAAAGAATTTTCCAAATAGGTCCTGTAGTTTCGGAGCCTATTCAATTGAAACAAACGATTAAATTATATATAGTATGATATATAATATTAGTAGGCATGATATACATGAAATTACATATTGGAGTCAAGATCAATTAAAGAACTCGCTTCAGTGTAACGATTTATTTGCATCCGTACAATAATGGAATAAAATAACATTAATTTACAAAAAATATGGCTTCTATTTACAAGGAGCGGGCCGCGCGCCACGCTACATCGATGACGTATAAAAATACTAGTGACCTCAAGTCGCATGAAGTCCAATAATTACATACATTCTTTATATTGTATTCAATACAAAACGATTTCGTGATTATAGTAACGAATGCATACTGGGCTTCAAATACTGTTTTATACTAAAAGATACATAGGTACTTAATTTTAACAATCTTATTTGTAAACGATTTCAAGCACAAGCTAATTTGTACTTTACCACAAATCCCCATAAAGTGCAATTTGCTTGTGTTGCTACTAAGTCGCTTCAAAATATAGTGTGATATAATAACGTTGATCGTGAGATGGTTTAATAACAATATCAATCTCACTGACCCCTTGTGGCCACTCAGAAGTAACTCAAAATAATAGCATTATTTGAGGCCCACTGTAGCACTTGTCATTGCATAAATAAAATTCTTGCACCATAAAAGTTTAGTTATTAATAAACGAAGAATTTAAGGAGTAAATGGACAAAGAGTATTAATAGATGCACTTCCTTGAAACAATTAAATACGAGAGCGACGGGGGGATTTTATTCAAGGAACCACCACATACCTTAAGCGCCCCCACACGAAGCCACGATGACTACGATCAAATTAGTAGGTACAGCACGAATATTGTATGTCCCATACTGTCGTGAATCAACATAAATAAAAAAATTACACAATTGCGACATGAAACGTAACATATTCTTGCTATACCTTACCACCACACATCGCTCAAGGCGTTAGCAATATTTGTGCGCCGGCGCACTTACCTCCGCTACTTAACAAGTTCGAACGGTGCGATAATTTTCACTGAAACTGTCAAGCAGATCGCCGCCGTCGAGTAACCAGCGGTGATTACATCCACATCTTGTGGGGGTCGTAGCCAGTGGCTGAGTGCACGGTGGCTCTAAATTACACGAATCACCTAAGAATAAGATGTTTACAAAAATAAGATCAAACATTACACAGCCCGTATTGTCGCTAGCTACCTACAATATAAAACAGTTTGGGGTAGACACAGGCCACTCCGAATATCTGATGCTGGGCACGGGACGTAATCGTTAGCATCGCCGTCTGAACACGTAGAAATGTTTCAAGAAAATAATTCCCCGAAGATTACGACTGTGCCCAGCCCGAGGTTCGCGGAGGCGATTGGTTGCAATCACAGTACCTATTGTTCTTTCATTGCCGTTCCCGGCTGTCTCCGTAAGCCAGGGCACATTGAAGAGTCAAATGTGATATGATGAGATTAGCGAGACTCGGAAATATTTGTTCGAGCATAGAAACATATAAGTATTAAACTTTAAGTATAAGTAAAAAGACTGAATGTAAAATGACTCCGGGAATTGTTGCAAGTAAGTAGATCAAATGTCGACTGCTGACTCGAATAGAATTACAACCAACACACTGGACGAAATCAACGTTACTTTGAAACGGAATGAAGTTATTTTAATTAAATTTCAAGTAGGTATATCATATCACATAGCCGTGTAATGTCTCCCGATACACAAATAAAAGACCGACTGAAATAAAATAGTTTAACCAATATATTTTTGTCTAATACCCATTTAACGAAGGCGGTCAGGGCGGTAGAGGCGAGCTGGGCGGCGAACCTTTTACAGGCTGTGGCAGTGTTTTTGTATTCGCCTCTCTATGTATTTAAGTTTATATGGGACCTAAATCCTAACAATCTATTTCTGATGGACGGGCGACGAAAACATCTGGTCAATCTATTTCATTCATCATTATAGTTGTATTAAATATTAAATCGATGACTTATAAATATTGAAACTTGGTTCACATGGAGGTTACAGTTATCATTATACATTTATAATAGTAATAACTATATACAATTTTTAATAAAAAAAAAATTGGATAAATAATAAAAATCAGTGCCAATTTCATAATAAAAAATAACACAATATATGATATGTTCGAGCAACTAAAGCGATATATTTGCGACCTAAAATACTAAAGCGTGTCGAGTGTGACGTACGCAGGGGATGGAAGACTCAGCCCCTTAACTGACGAATTAATAACATTGACGATATATGTCGGCAGTTTTTATTCGGCATTTATAATGAATCTTATATACTTAACTATCAATCAATCGGTACGCCCACACATTGAATTTCTCAGGCGCCAACATTGCGCATAGCATACACCGAAGCCATTCGTCTAATGCACACATTAGAAGGGAGATGAATGGAGAGTTGAAAACGCAGGATGAAAGTGTAAGCGCTCTAGCGAGGATATACCATTCGTAGTAGACGCTTCTTAAGCTAGGTCTGGTGCGTCCCATGTGGTTATAAATCCAGTTTTATACCTTTTAAGCTACAGCAAAACAAAATTTCTAGCAACCATAACAAACAAGTAGACCTGAGATAAATGGCGCATACGCATTCGTCGTTTATACGGTTGGTAGTAAGTACAGTCACAAGTGTGAAAAGATTAAATGTTCGTTGGAGCATACCCCATCGAGCATAAAAAACAATAGTGCTTGTTTATAAGTTGTTGCTATGGATTGCAATCCAGAGATTTTATTTTGCTGAATCCAGTAGAGCTAAAATTGCGCTGGATTGCTTGATCCAGTATTTTAAGCTATAGGGATTAAAATCCAGCTGAATTGAAATAGCTGATATCGCTGGTACCAGCCAGCTAAAATTTCGCTGGGCCCTATTGCAACCCCTTGCTTGGGTAAGGTTAGATGTTAGTTGACATTTTGTTAGTTACAAATCACTGATGTTTTGAAAGCGTCACTAAAATTACAGCTCTATAGGTTGTGTGCTCGCTGTACGAATTTGAATAAAATGGAAGAGTGGAAAAAAATGGAAGAGGTAAGAAATTAGGAGAAGCTTAATTATTATACTATTAACACCCCCACCAACATGCACTATTGAAACCGCAACCGCGGCCTGTGAGCGCAGCGCGACCTCGCAGCGGCGCACACGCACGCACGCGGTATCGCACCCGCCATCACACCGATGCACTGTTGCCAGGGGACTTTTCTCCACATTTAATCCAAAAA
Source organism: Glyphodes perspectalis (assembly GCA_951394215.1). Lineage (NCBI taxonomy): Eukaryota > Metazoa > Arthropoda > Insecta > Lepidoptera > Crambidae > Glyphodes > Glyphodes perspectalis. The sequence goes on along the minus strand of OX596203.1, from coordinate 553,791 downwards.
TCACCAAAATTTAAGCTTTTGAAGCATTTCCCACACAAAATGTACTTTTATAAATTAATTATGTACTGTTATTAGTTTACAAATCCCTCAACCTAGATTTTCCCTAAAAAACATTCCTAACTTGGCTGTCTTCCCACTCCTTGCTTTAGCGAAGTATCTGAGGCTGACACTAATAATAGAGTTTTGACTTTCAAGTCAATTAACAGTCGTAGATGACCATCAAAACGCGATACATTTTCTTAGAGAGAAGATTCTTGTATTCTATTGCGTTTTTAGATATCAATATTAAACTAAGCCGATATCTTAACGTTGAGTGAAGGATTGAATCAGCATTTTCAACGCGACAACACATTATTTGGTCAACAATGCTTATTGGTTAGGGCTTGCAAACTGAGCTACACACACGTTTACCGGTCACTTGAAACTAAAATCTAATATTAGGAGGCGGTGTATAGGATTACGATTTGGAGAACTTTGCAGACTATGAAACTGTGATTTTGATGTTGTTGCAGTAACTGATTCCCTTTACATAACGTCGTTCGGCAGTGAAAACCTCGTAAATGCTTTTGACAACATTTTACAGAAGAAAAAACTGCCTCCTAAAAAAAAATTATGGATCGGAATAGTACCTACTGTCATTGTTATTTTTTTAAAATTATTGTAATCAATGGTACATAATCGTAAGAATTCAAATATCTTGTGGTTAAATAAGTCTCATGTGACTTACAAAACAAATAAAAAATAAGCAAATGCGACTTCCGAGGTTTTCACTGCCGAACGACGTTATAGAGATAAGATTAAATGTGGGCTCTCAATTGATTTCGACACAAAAATCTTTAGAATCAAAAGCCTTTTTTGGGGGCAAAATGACGATTTCACACTCCACAAGTTCGCATCTAAACGAATTAAGTGCGACAATGCACATTTGACTAAAGTCTCTGTTCGGGCTCAGGCAACGTCGGCTATTATAAAACATGTAAAAATATGCTATTTACATACTTAGTTCTGTAGTTTTGGCATCGACATAAACTAAGACGGTTCAACGTAGCTATTTGTATTGTCTAATGACAAGCGTATATTTATCGTTAGGAGCATCTTACACTAGCGATTTCTTGGTCAAGTAAAACTTAGTATCTATATTGGATGTATCAGTTTATATTAAATACTTATATTGACTGCCTCGTTGGTCTAGTGGTAGCATGCACCGCCTAAGGACCAAGAGGTCCCGGGATCAAATCCTGGGTCAGGCCAAAAAAAATTGTGGCTGGGTATTTCATTATTGAAATTACTCAACAGCCCGGAGTCAGGAAGTTGGCGGTTTAATCACCCCCGTGCCTCGGAAAGCACGTTAAGCCGTTGGTCCTGCACATCTCACCGGTCATGTCGAATTGCCGTCTCACCGGACTATGAGTGAAGGAATAGAGTGAACATGTGTTTGCGCACACACTTGTCCACGATAATTTCTCCTGCGCAGATGGCTAATCCTCGTTGAGATTAGCCGCCGTGACCAATATCGGTTAGGACATTATACTTATATGTTGTAAATGTAACAGGTTTTGAAGCGCAGTAGTGAAACATTTGAACATGTTTCAAAATTGTGAACATGGCGATCGGCCGAAGGAGAGACCGCTAGTGTGAGACGGGCTGGAGACGACACTGGACGTACGAGCTCGACTAATCTACTAACAATAAGCTGTGTTCGACTTCCGAACGTCGAAGATTGCCTTTTACGCCAAACATCACTGACTTTGAAACGCATTATCTATACTTGATTAGTTCTCAATTGAAGGGTGAGGGGTTTTAGCGAAAATAAGATTACATCCATGCAGTATTCTTTCACTATTGGCAAATTATGTTTTATTACTCATATAATAGTTTTGTTATGAAATTGTTTCATACAAAACTATTAATATACATATTATTTCATAAGGTTAATTAGCTGTTATGTAGCCCATTAAATACGAAATACTTTAAAAGCATTTGAGGCCTTGATTTATTAGACTTAAAAAAATATGCGTTTCAAGTCAGTTACTCTGCTAGCACAGCAACAGTTTGTTTCAATGCGCGTGCGCTAGTTTTTTCTAGAACTCTGTTTCTTGACCCACTTTACCGTGTGACCGGCCCCAGTGCCGACGGGCTTGGGGAAGAGCGTATCAACTATCACAAATAACTTAAGGCGTTTACATTTGGGGTTCTATTTAACTTTTATTAATTGCCCTGTTTTCTTAATATATAGTTTGTGGTCAAACCAGAAGTCGCTGATCATATTTGTTCTTAAGTTAACTCACAGGTCGTCGGGCATAAGTAATTAAAACATCTGTTCCACAATAAGCTTGGATTTACAAAGCTACTAAAAGTACTCCTACACTGGTGTTTCAATTTTGGAAATTATTAAACACTGTCGCTAGATAATTTTAGTCTTATTAAATGTTGGGAAATGTTTAACGCCTGTAGAAATGTAGAAGCACCTTTACATATCGACGATCAACGCCTTTCGATTTTTAATTGAACAACTGAAAAGTGTACTTCATTTGGCGTCACTTGGTTACACTTAACACAGTAATGACGCCCTCCCAAGTACACGGAGCCGATTGTAGTCCTCACAGTTGAGTATACGACCATACATTCTGTCACTATTTAGCAAACATAACAATAGCTTACTGTTCACTCGCAGATGTAGCGATGCGGACGTCACCAAACGCAGCGGAGGCGAGTCGGCCGGAGCGACCTCTTCGCAGTCCCGCGACCCGCCCGGGTATACACAGACTACGTACGCGTGCACAAGTGAGTACGCTTCGATCGCTCAGGAACGGAGTCAAGTCAGCCGGACCGACTCCCTCGTAGTCCTGCTCTATGGAGTCTGACTACATACGCGTATACAAAGGTATGGAGCGGGCGCTCAGGAGTGGATTGTCGGTTGGAGTGCCACTTCGCGGTGTACGCATGTACAATTGAGTACGCTGTGGGAGCTCAGGAGCTTATTCCGTTTCCGAATTGTTCGGACTTCTTCCCAGTCCCACCCGATGTACGCGCGTACAATGTCGACGGCGCTTAGGAGTGAAGTGAAGTCGGTCGGAGTCGGTCTCCGCGATCTCGCCTGGTGTACGGCGGGGGCGCAGGAGGTCCTGAGGTCGGTCGGAGCGACCCGTGCGTGGTCCCGTTCGGCCGCCGCGGGCGCACAGGACCGACACGAGGGCGTCCGGCGCTCAGGAGCGGAAGAAGCGCACGGCGCGCACGACGTACTGGCGGCAGATGGGGCACTCGGCCAGCTGCTTGGAGCAGCGCGTGCAGGCCGCGATGTGCCCGCACTCCAGCAGCACGCACTCCAGCGGCGCCGCCATGCAGATCTTGCAGCACTCCTCCAGCGGCAGGTTGTCGATCTCTGCAAGCGAGATACTCCTGTTACTCAACGAGATAACGATAGTTCTCTTTTTAACCGACTTCAAAAAAAGGAGGAGGTTCTCAATTCGACAAATTTTTTTTTGCTACTACTTATAGATTAATAAGCTTAAGAGTATCAAGCAGCATAAATGAATTCTTCTACCTAGCGATATATTCCACAGTATAAATTTATAGAAAAATTTGAAATCGTTATCGCTATAGAAAATGCTTTCGCATGTGAGAATTCGATCATGCAAATCGCTTAATACGCGTGCCGCTCGCGGTGTGTGTGTAGTGTCGCACCGTCGCGGTAGGCGGCGTGGTCGCGCCACAGCAGCTGGGCGCGCTCCAGCAGGTCGGCGCGCTCGAGGCAGCCGGTGTAGGCGACGCGGTTGCGCGCCAGCAGCTCCTTCAGCTGCTTCACGTTGAGCGCGTCCAGCTCGCGCGCCGACCGCAGCTGCTCCAGCGCCACGCCGCCCGCTCCGCCCGCCGCCTCCGTCTCCGTCTCCGCTTCCGTCTCCGCCTGCGCCTCTGCAACCGGACCGACCTCGCGCTCACTCACCACATCGCCGTTCGCATTCACATAATAACGCGGGAACTAAGTCCATATGATTACGTCATAAAAATACGCAAAACTTGTTCCAAGTTAGTCTCATTCCGATATCGTGATAAACTTCGATCAATAGCAATGAACTTTGATTGTCTTGTTGGTCTAGTGCTAGCATGTGGATGTGGGATTTGAGCCTGGGACCTCTTGGTCCCAGTTCCTCGGTTAAAATCTAATACCGGGTCCAATATCGGGTCCAGTCAAAAATATGTGGCTGAGTAATTCATATTGAAATTACTCAGTAACAATCCGGAGTTTCCGTGCCTCGGAAAGCACGTTAAGCCGTTGGTCCTGCACCTGACTCTTTTCGGTCATGTCGAATTGCCGTCTCCCTGGACTATGAGAGTGAAGG
>OX596203.1:347855-549251 GCA_951394215.1 Glyphodes perspectalis | reverse complement strand
CGCGCACCCCGCGCACCCCAAGCCGCCCGCCGACCCCGCCCCGCCTGCTGCCGACGCGTGCGCATGGGTGGAATTGTAACAATTACCTACAATTTAATTTCATAGCAGTCATACACTTACAAATAGTAACCCCGGAGGAGTAGGCAGAATCAGAAGAAGCGAGCCCCTTTAACTACATTCAGCCAAAAATAGGACTGGCAAATGCAAAGTCTTTCAATAACAATATACCAGAATTCATTGTCATCGAAACGACAATTTGTATTGTTTAATGCAAATGACAACAAGGCGCATTAAGTTATTTTACTATCATATTTTAAATTTTCATCGATTGCGTCGACCATCAAACCTTACTAATGAAGCTACGCCACTATGATGTTTCTGGTAACTCACTTAGTCTGCTAAAGTCGTACTTAACTGATAGGCTCCAAATAGTAAGTATTAATGGAACTAACTCTTCTGGTGCCCCATTATCGATGGGAGTTCCCCAGGGCTCAATATTGGGACCTTTGCTCTTCCTTCTGTATATAAATGATCTACCATATTTTACAAAGGACTTATGTGAGATAGTATTATTTGCTGATGATACCTCACTAATTTTTAAAATTGATAGACATAATGAATCTCTTGACGACGTAAATAACGCTCTCTCTCAAGTCCTATATTGGTTTACTACTAATAACTTGCTGCTTAACGCAAAAAAACGAAATGTGTTAAGTTCTCAATGCCAAACACAAGGCAAGTCAATACGCGGATTATTATGAATAATGAAGCAATAGATTTAGTTCAATCCACAGTATTTTTAGGAATTTCTATTGATGCTAAATTGCAATGGGGTCCCCATATTGCGGCTCTGGCAGGAAGACTTAGTTCAGCTGCATTTGCAGTTAGAAAAGTAAGGCAATTAACTGATGTAGAAACAGCAAGATTGGTGTACTTTAGTTACTTTCATAGCGTTATGTCATACGGTCTGCTGCTGTGGGGATCTGCGGCCAATATACAAACTATTTTTGTATTGCAGAAAAGGGCAGTAAGAGCCATATACGGCCTCAGTCCACGTGACTCGCTTAGAGAAAAGTTTAGAGAAATAAATATTTTAACAATAGCATCACAATTTATTCTGGATTGTATAATGTATATATTCAAAAATATTGAAGCATTTCCTAAAAAGTCAAACTCTCATAGTTTTAATACTAGAAATAAACACAAACTTGCTGTTCCTATTCAAAGACTCCAAAAGAGTGGTAATTCATTTATTGGTCTAAGTATTAAAATGTTTAATAAACTACCACAAAGTATTATAACATTACCCCTACATAAGTTCAAATTATATATTAAATCATTTTTAATGAGTAAGGGTTATTACAAGATACAATATTACCTCAATGACAAGGATTCATGGTTAACTTCATAATGAAGTGTTAACCTGCAGTGATATCTACATAGTCTTAAGTATATAATAATTAAGTTTACAAATTTGTAAAATTTGGCATTTAAGAGTAACTATCGAGTTTCTTGCCGGATTCTTCTCGATAGAGTCTACCTTCCGAACCGGTGGTAGTATTAGTTCTTATCCTTTTTTTATGTATATTGACTATTTATAAGTGCTTTCTTGAAGCCCATATAAATAAAGATATTTTGAATTTGAATTTGAATTTCTGACAAAAGTGTATTTCATAAACTGTCTGAAAATAAAAAATTACATTAAATGCAAGATTATGAAAACAGCTAGTTATACACACAACATTCAGAGTATAGTGGATAAAACCAATCATTTTCAAGTAAATTTTGACAATAAGTATATATAAACAAAGGTTTAAAGGTCTTGCAAGGTTATGTCTCTAACAAGCAAGTGATATTAATTTATAAAGTTATAGAATAATATTTCACCATGCGTCTGCGGCGAATGCTGCGCATGGTGCGCGTGCGGCTCGTTGGGCGCGGGCTGCGCGCGCAGGTCGAAGGCGTTGTTGATGAGCTTGGTGAAGTCCTTGAGCGTGCTGAAGGGCGACGCGCCCGCGCGCGGCCCGCGCCGCCGGTACGCCGCGCTGTTCACGTGCGCCACGCACAGGCTCACCAACTCCTCTTTCTCTGCAAACAGATAGAATTGGCTTAAAAAAAATCAGTAGTTTTACTAGTATAAACCACTATATCATCCTAAAGGCCCTTGCTGAAATAGTATAATATCTTGAAATGGAGAACCAATCCAAGTAAAACTTTGTCTTTTATATGATGGTTAGTATTTTTTTTTATACCATCTTTGGTTCAGATTATTGTTTTTATAATACAGTAAATTCATAACCTTTATCTGTACCCATACATATAATAAATTACTTAACTGACAACTTCATTTATTGCCTATTCTTCCAAATATATGTAATAACTATATAGCATATAAGCTTTAGTTTTGTAAAACATCAACAACCTTTGTAGGAGTAGATTACTGACATTACAAATAAAAACATTAGTTCTATGATATTTCTTAAATGGACACCTCGACCGATAATGGGGGACGACTTCATAGCCCGCTGTCGAGAGTTAGTGAGCTTTACACCATGAAGAGCAACAACTCCTTTCAGTGCAATCAGTCTCAGTAAGCTTGTGGCGAGCTGTTGGTGTGTGCCAACACCACGGACCCGAGATCTCCCTAACCTACCATCTTCTACCCTACCTTTGGATTGCCTTCATTGGCCGCCCAAAGTGGAGCGCAATAGCTATATGCTTGAAAGGGTGGACATGCTCAATCTGCGTAATAACGGGGAATAGCTGACCGGATTACTGAAATCCAGAAACCGGTGCACACCTCTCTACACCCTTAGCCCAGCATCCCGATGTTGCCCCTTTGCTACCCTGCGCGGCGGCTGATTTGGGGTTCTCATCTAGTAGAGGGCGAGTCCCCACCTACCGCACTTTAATTTGGGAGATATTGAAATGGCAGGCAACTATTATCTCAGCCCATAGCCCAGTTTTTCTTCCCACAAGAATTCATTGCAATAGCCCATATTTTTTGTTTCCACCTTATTGCAATAGTGTTGCACTTGCCGGGTGTTACTACTGAGTGTATTATGTTGGTATACTCAGAAGTAAGATCCTGCCGTTATACTCCATCACACAGTCATATTAAAACATCTCAAGGGGCCTCTACATGTTGAGCCTGTGCCCCCATGCATATAATTCAAGTTAAAAAATGTGTTTTACAATGTATTTTGGAATACTGAATATGTTAGAAGTATCAAATTGATACCAGTGTTGTATTACAACTATGCTTTATTGAACAATGCTGACTTGTAGTGGCAAGTTATAGCTAAATTGCAAAAACAATGTGTTTGCTGGAACAAGGACATACATACAATTCCTTTGTTGCACAATATTTAATGAATGTAAGTGTGAAATGTGATATATTGCTCGCTTTTATTGCATGGTTTTTTTACCTCTTTCTGTGTTAGCACACCACTAAGTAGCCAAAATAGGTGTTTATATTTTGTGTTATTATGATGCAATCATCTCCAGCTTAAATTCAATTTACTCACAACTAAGTCAATTTTATACAGATCTTACATATTATGACATTCCATAGGGTGGAACTTTGTATCAAAATGAATAATACTTTCAACATAATTGACTATCTTATCTGACTGCACTGACTTTTTAAACATGCCTGTCATTGTGGTACATGTGGTACAGGTTCTACGCTATGAACATCATAAGTATGCTGGAATGCGCGGTTAAGATTGATCAAGGTTGTTAGCTATTTTTATAATAAATGTCGCCCGGAGTTCATCTCAATTTTGTTGGTACCTACTTTTTCTTACTTTCCAAACCAAAAGAAAGAAAGAAGGTAAGTAGGTTCTTTTTTAAAATGGGACCTTGTGAAGAATACGCAAAGTAAGATTGATTTCTGAACATATTTTCGTAACAATGCTAGCCAGTTGTTATTAAAATTAGCTTATCACATTTTTATCATCATGGTTTTAATCAATTAATGATTCAAGATAAATGTTTACTGAGTGTCCTAATAAAAGTGTTGCTCATAAAAGAAATGTTATGTTAATTTTTTTTTGACCTGACCAAAGAAGAAGTTGGTGGTATTTATGAAACCTATCTAAAACTGTCTGAATGATTTAACATCATTTAGTGACAGCAGTTCAAGGAATAGCATTATCCTCTTTCAAATATCCATAGATTAAAATAGAACGAGGGTACATACCAACACAGCCTCTAGTGGAGACATTCTGTCGCTGCAGGAAGCACTGCAGGTCGCGGACCTTGAGGTGCGCGATGGTCTGGCGCGCCAGCGGCCTGGTGGACAGCACGCGGCACGCCGCGCACATAACGCCGCCGCCGCGCCGCAGGCAGCCGCTGCAGTAGTACCGCTCGCATTCGCAGCACGCCCGCTTCCGTCGGAACACGCTGAACTGCACAGCACAACTTTCGCAAGGCATATTAATGCATCTGCCTCCTCGCGCTTTCATTTAGCATACTTTACTTGCCCACACACGTCACACTGTCACAAGTACATTTTAGTAGCACACGATAGTTTTTGTTTGGTACACGGTTCTTTTGTAGCAAGGCATTTGATGTTTTTTTATTAAATTATTTACGTAAAAACCAAAACATCTATTTGACACATCCAACTGCCATCATGAAAACCTACGTTTCAATTTACGTACGTGCCTGTCTAAGCACATTATTTTTTTGCCAATACCTATTAACTTAGTAGCATAGTTTATTTTAATTTTTAAATTATAATATTTCTTGTTTTATTTAAATTAAATGTAATAATAATAGTAAATTTTTACAACAATCATTTCGTTATTTGAATGTAACCTGTCAACGTAAAAAGGAACGTCAAAGACAGGCTCTATCATCAGTTGATCACACACAGTTATTTTACTCAATGACATAATTTTAGCGCATTTCCTTTTTAACATTTTTCAATCAAGTTTCAATCAATATATATAAACAGCGGGCAAATAACCTATGCACTATGATATCTACCGCTTCTACTAACTAATGAAGTATAGTCACATGCACGGGATAGGGATATGTGTAGTCCAATTACTATTAATCGCAAGTATTTGATAAACCTACGTAGTAATATTAAACGTTCCACGTGATTAATGGCTCGGGTATTCACCGATTATAAATAGGTAGAAATAGTGCCTACTTAGGCACAATAGCTCGGATGCAATGAATAGATTTTTTTATATCTACACACTTAATCTATGCACACGGTTTTGAACCTTGGACTACACACAATGCTTTAGTAGGTCAATAATATGATAAGTACTATTCAGATAATTAAAGGTTAATTAAACAACTAAGGGCTGATGTTACAGTCGGTTAAAAGATAGTAATCGAATAAATGACAATCCCGATGTTGTAAAATGTCATTGCCTGTTTCATAAAATACCGTATGACATCCGCAAATTGTTGATTTTAAACTTTATTAGTCGGTGAATTATTGTCTGACTATAAAAAAAAAAACGGTCCTTTGGTATCATTTGGTATCACGTAAGATATTTACCCCTTACGTAGGCGTATTATGACCTGAAGATCATTATTTTTGGTCCATGGGGAAGGCAATACAATAATATTAATAGTAAATAAAGCAGGAGTTTCATGGCAACATGATGAAAAATAAATAAAAAGATAAGTACGTGTTCAATATTTTTTTCTATTCTGACTGATAGACTAAACAGAATTTTTTAGTCACCTTGCGTATTAAACGTTTGCGCAATGTAATCAGATTAATACATTAATACTAGTTCGCGCGTTATTAAAAAGTCTTTCATGTCTTTCATGTTTCTTGTTCTGGCATTCTGCGACTACTTTTATGTACTAAGCTATCTTCTAAGTTCCATCCGACGTTTGTTTGTAAATCCGTTTCTTACAAAGTCACGGCTCCGGATGCTTCTCGCGAGCCCTGAATGTGCCATTCACGTTAGAAGTGTGAATCGAAGCATGTGCACTGAGCCGTATTCGGCGTCAATTCAGTGTCCTCTACTATAATTACTAAAAATTTTATTTTTTAAGCCTGAACTGTACAAATTAATTTTCTACAATTCCAAATGGTACATCATTTAGAGTTAGGCTACTACAGTAGCCTAGCCTTAAGTAGTCGCTTAATCTTTCACATACCCACTGTTCCCTGTGGTAGAACGCTCCTATAAGATTGGACCTCAGTTCAAATGTGAGGAGTTTTCGACGATTATGAGCGTGGTTGTATTTATGTAGTAAGTACTTGCTGTTATTACCTAATTACCAATTGTTTGCTTACATTTGTAAGCAATCCTAACACATTGCTATCACGATCCAAGTTTCTTCGAAGGCCAGATAGTATGGTAGCCATGCTTATCATGGTTTATGCTACCCCGACTAAGAATGAGACATAACGGTAAGAAAAAGAAAAACCCCCTAAGCAATATTATGAAGTGATAATCGCTCCGAGTAGCCGAGGTACCGGACGGAGTGCATTAGCGCAGCGCTTCAAACGGGCTCTCGCGCGAGTGCACCCTGCGCCCTGCGGGCGCTCCGCTCCTGAACTTCACTGCACTGCTCACTTCAGTTATTAAACTGGGTCTCGCTTCTGTATTTAATACTCACACTCAAACTCAGTGATACGACTGGGTTTAACATTTAATCAGCATGACCAAGTTTTCGAGGTGACTTTATGCTGCTTTGCTTAAGACATAGATATAAGTATGTAGATAGGTACGCTCTGATTTGAGACATGATGATTGTTAAAGCAGGTACCTACGCTTAGTAAGTACTGAAAAAAATACAAAAACCCTAAATTTGTATGGGTACCTTTTATTGCAACTTTAAAACTTTTTTAATAAACTAAGTAATCGTATACATGTACAGAAATCGTCTGTGATGTGAAAATAATTTCCAGTAGGTACTTGAGTACATAAGCTCCGTTTAAAATGCCTACAAAATTTGAATAGCAAACAGATTCTTAGTAATTTTGCCAGTATAAGTATGTAAGTATAACCAGGCGTCCGTCACTCGCTCAAGGCCACGCGCTATGTGCCTGCCGCTCGGCGTATCGTCGACGATACAACCGGCAGAGGGCCGCCGCACGCCGCCTGAGCGCTCACACCGCACCACACAGCATGTTTAACGCTTCGAAATGCCGAAACCACGTAATTATTGTGCAGTAGATGGGTGTAAAAGTCGAAAAGCAAACGATAATTTATCGTTTTTTTCATTGCCGAGAGACGAAGAAAGGTGAGTAGTTTATTATTTAAATCTACTTATCTTTATGAATTTAGTCACCATTTATTTCTTTGAACATAAGTAGGTAAATCGTAAATTAAGGAGTTTTTTGAGAGAAGTGTTTTTTTTTATACGTAATCCCTAGTGTGTTTACCCTACCTAGTATGTACTTACGTAATGGGCTTACACAGAGTGACGTCAAATTTATGCACGTGTACGTAAATTCTTAGGGATACCAGATATCAGAAATATTTACCCATTTAAAATCTCTATTAAAAATGGCTAATAAATGTTACTATAGACAAATAAATTGCTAATAACAGCGTATCTTTTATTAAGGCATTGAAATAAAAAAAGTAGATAGGTGAAAAAATACTTTATTATTTTTATCTTTATACATACAAAGTTGTTTTATACATACATTTTGTACATAAAAAGAATATAATTATTATAAAGTGTCACTGAAATTCGAAAACGATTTGACCGGTTTGAATATATCGCATCCCGGTGCGAAAATGACACTTATACAAAAATTGCAAAAAGAAATTAAATATATGTAAAAGCCGAAAACATTACGGTACGAATATTGGAGGGTCAAAAAAAATTTGATGATTTTTTCAAGTTTTCTTATAACTTATTCTAGGAAATACGAAAAGAAAAAAATGAGAATTGGGCATTTAAAAATTAAATTATTCAGGAAACTCAACAACTGCTAAAACTGCGCGCAAATGGATATAGGTACTTTTATTAATAACTTTTTCATTTTTGTGCTAAAACTGATGTACTTAGTAACAATCATATAGGTATAGGTATAATAGAAAAAAACAATAAAAAAACGCAAATTGCATTTAATTTTTACCAGTTTTGGAAAAGCATGTGGAACAAGGCGACGTAGTCCTTTTGCACTTTCGTAAAAATCTTTTTTTTCAATACTACGCTACTTTTAGATGACCTCCAGTTCTGATTAATAGATTCCCAAATTATTTTATCATAATGTCCGGACGAGAACATACAATTAACGAAATATAATTTATCTAACAAATACATTGACAAAGATTGATTTTCACATTTTTTGGGTATGATATTTATTTTGTTTTCTAGCAACACCGAAGTCGAATACGTCTTTCTTTGTATGATTTTTTGTTCGATTACTTAGACGTTTGAATTATTACTAATTTACCTGTGAAATGTGATTCCGTCGCATTTTTTTACTCTTAGGTGATAATTTAGGCAGCATTTCACCACACACGTTGGCAATGTGATATTTTGGTAAAATTTAAATACGATGTACCTAACTTAAACAAAACAAAACTGACAGGAATTGTCATTTGGATCACTAATGTCGTCGTCGTCGTTTAATGTGATGTAAGTGAAATGTCATTTGGAGCATCGGAAAGGCACAAAGTCTAGTTAGTGGGGTGGATGGAGTCCTTTTTATTTTCCTCGTCCGTGATGTGACTTCACTTAGTATTTATAGTTTGTATGAAAAATAATCTTTATACTTTCATCTTTAGTCAATAGATGTCGCAAACCTCGATTTGTTTAAAATTTCGATTCACGATAATCATATGACAAAATAAAAATCTATTTATTTTACTTCTCACTTTGAAACATTCACTGTTATAATTCATGTATCAGAATTTATTTTAATAGATAAATATGTAATGAGTAGGTAGCTTTCAATAAAAATCAATAAAATATCCACGAAAAGAAGTTAAGCGAAAATAATACACGTGAAAAGAAACGTCTGTCTGTTTGTTTGACGTCCAATTCTGTGATTTGAATTTAGTAATAATATTTCTGATTACATACGTTAAATACGTCAATGAAGAATGTTCATAGGCACGTAAAATCACATGAAAGCTTCGTTACAGAAGAGCTTTTATAAATAAATAAATAATAAATAAATAAATTCGCCAGACTGACACACCAATTCCATAGTTCCAAACTAAGCCTATGCTTGTGCTATGGATACTGGGTGAACGGATAGACATACTTAAATACGTTTATAAACATCCATGACTCGAGTACAAATGTCCATGTTCATCACACGAAACATTTGCCCCTAGCGGGATTCGAACCCGCGACTCTTGGTTTCGTGGCCAGGGTCTCTAACCACTCGACCAACGAGCCAGTCAATTATAGTTATACATATAAATACACTACTATTTATTTGTGTGCATGAACATACATATATAAATACATTATTATTTATTTGTGTGAGACTGGGACATTCAAAGAATCTATTCCCAATTGCCCCCTGCACCGGTGAACGGGGGGCAACTGGGAGATTTTTACAAAAAAATCCCAGTTTCAATCACTTTCTCTCTCCCCCTCAAGGGGGCGAAGCCAGAGGGGGCTACTGGGATACACCGCATTTATTTTACTAAATGTACGGCTTATACACTAATGTAATGTGCGATAGCTGTGACCTACTGAGGGAAGTCTTTGCTGACGCTACAATCTAAATGCATTATACTTTGTATTTTATGGGTTTATACGTTTATATATATATGTATATATTTAGAATATTATTATATGTAGATATTGATAATGTTTACAAATTTTTAGGTACGTCTATTGTTATGTTTAAATAGGTGTATTAAATTCTATTTAGAAAATAGAACGTTCCGCGGAAGACCAGTGTCATGGTGGAATTCGTAGTCCAAGGCACATTGTTGGAACCTTGTTTGCATATCAAATCCATATTTGTAAAAAAAAACGTAAACGTTTTTTTTATTTCTTTCTATATTTTTAAGAAATCGTAAGAGAAAATTGTTTATAAAAAATAGAAACAAACAAAAAGGTTAGGTTTTGTGTCAGTGTCATAAAAGATGATATATATTTTTTCTTTTTTAATTAAATATAGCAAAGAGAACCACACTATAAATATGTAGTTTTATGTAACACTGAGTGAATTTGAAATGTTTTAATTTTTAATTCTGAAACTATGTACTTAACGAGAAATTCTTCTATTATTTATAGTTAATACAAAAGCTTATTCTTACTGACAATTCATTTAATTCATTGCGAGTTTAACAAAGTTATACGTCTTTTTTTTTCAGGCGCCGTACATGGCTTGAACTAATAGGGAGGCCTGATTTAATAACAACTAAAACAAAGTCCGCTTGTCATTTTGTTTGCTCGCTACATTTTGACAAATCTATGATAAAGTACGTACCACAGTTGAAACCTGATGCGGTACCCACAAAATCACTACTAGATCAACCAAGTACTTCCAACCTCAATACAAAGGACTGTAAAAATGTGTCGACTGTTACCAGTAAGGGTGACAAGAAGTCATCATGTGTACAAGCTACGTCAGACAAAGCTAGCGATAATAATTCACAAACCACACAAGAGCTATCGTCTGATGCACCCAGGAGACGTAAACTTCGAGTTGAACATAAGGAGACAGAACAAAAAAGAAGGAAGCTTCAGCATGTATTAAATAGAATAAAAAAACAAGCCCAATCAAAAGAATCTGAATGCTAGGAAAATTTCAGTTTTAATTGTGAAGATGAAATTACTAAATGATTTGTCAAACTTCTTGAGTGGCAAAAGAATACGAAAAACAAGTTTAAAGTAAATCACTACGATCCAGAGTAAAAACCCAAGTAACACACAAGCATGATAACAGTACTAATGCGACTCATAACACAGTTAATAGTTACGTAACATTTGTGTTACAGTTAAGGAAATAGCTAAATTCTGACTAACGTTGTATTACGGCTATTATAATTTTTTAAGCTTAGTAAAATTTGTATAATTTCGGCTTCTTTCTTAAGGCTTAGTAATAACTTTTATTCTCAATATTACACAAACGTTTCTAAGCTTACAGAGTTTCACATAGCTTTAATTTGCATAACAGTAAGCTAAAAGATAACAAGCTGAATAAACGTAATGTACAATACTATTATACAAACATTATTAAGCTTATTGCTGTTAAAAATGCTATATTCTGTATAAAGTAACCTTAGCAACTAGATGCTGAATAATAGTGTTAAAATTCGGTTTTAAAATGCTTGTATCTGAATAACAGCTTTAATATTATTTTGAAATCTTATAAGGTTCTTTATTTTGCGAATTATTCAGCTGCTGATAAAAAGTATTTTCTGGGTTCTAATTAAGCTTATATTGGTATAAAAGAAATGTAGACATAGTTTATAACTCTCTTACACATACTTCTATTCTTATACCGAAACTAGCAGTTTTAAAGTTAGTTAAACAGTATTTACACAGAAGAATGCTGAAAATTGCTTTATTTGTAGATATTTATTAAACGTTAGTTGTTGTAAGTTGGGCGTAGGCAGCATAGTGTTTAGTAAACTAGCTGTGGAAGAAAGCGGTCAAGCTAACCTTAACAGTCAAGTGCGATCGTACAAGAAGAGTGTTCCGTACCCGCAATTTCATATACAGACTGTGTGGGTGACGATGATTACACATCTAGTGGAGATGAATCAGATGAGAATATTAACGAATTCAAAAATACGCGCGGTCCGAATCATTTTATTCTAGCGTTTTGTATTTGTAGTACATTCAATGCGGTAGTATAAATCTACCTTTTGTTGTGTCCGAGGTTTTGAATTTGTATAGTATACTCAAATTATGTGTCATTATGATATTATTAATACGTATCTTTAAATAAAAAAACTATTGTATACCAATCTATATTGTAATTTCAATGTCGAAAACGGCTCCAAGAATTTTCATAAAATTTAGTATGTAGGGGGTTTCGGGGGCAATTAATCTATCTAGCTAGGTTTAATTTTGTTTTAGGTTTCCGTTTATCTATACTTATAATAAATCTGTAGAGAGGTCAATTCTGTACATGAAATATATTTTCAAAATAACTATCAGGGGGTGATTAGTGATCGATACTGATGCCAAAAATGCAATCAGTAAAATTTTTGTCTGTCTGTCTGTCTGTATGTCTGTATGTTCCTTTTAGAAACAAAGACTACTCGACGAATTTTAACGAAACTTGGTACAATTATTCTTCATACTCCTGGGCAGATAGTATACTTTTCATCACGCTACAATCAATAGGAGCAGAGTAGTGATGGGAAATGTTGAGAAAACGGGAGAAGTTACTCCATTTTTAAGCTTCCGTCGCGTGTGCAGCCTTAATGGTTAAAGTTACATAGAAATCATGTATGACGGAAATAGTCTATATAATATTAACCATAAACGCGGGTGACACCGCTGGCACAGGTAGTGTAGGTATAATATCCGTTTGTTTTCAGACAATGAAAAATTGCTACATTATCATTAGAATAGATGGGGAACCAGAAGAGACCTCGTTTCTTTTCCCTTTTTATCATTTTAATAAGGTATGCAGTACATACGAGTAGTTAACTCAAACTAGACATAGGTACGTAAGTTGAAAAAAAAAAAAACATGATTACCACAGCTTTTTTTCTAAATAAAACAAAATAAAAAAAATATTTTACATCCTTTTTACGTTAGATTAGTATACCTAAATAGCTTTAATTCATTTGCTTAATTATTTTTTTTTATTTAAGTGAAATGATTGCATTATATAATAGTTAAATAATAAAGTTCGATCGATCACCTAATCATTTTTCCACGAAATTCTAGTTTTTGATTGTTCTGTTTTGAACCCTAATAAGCTGTTTAATAAAACATGTGAACAAATACTCAACTGTTATTCAGAAATTATTCCGCCATACCGCGCTTTGCCAAATAAAGGCTTAATATGTGAGTCAAAACTATTAATCAGATTTATAGGAATCGCCATTATAACCTCAAAAAAAAATGTTTTTGGAATTGTTTTTACTATCAAATGCTGTGTTTTATTAATTCAGATACAAATTCGAGTATTATACATAAACTAATTATTACTTTTAAAACACTAAAATAAGGAATTACGCTAAAAGTTTTTTTTTGCCTTATTTCTGTCTTGTACATAAACTTATTTCTATCATTTAACTTCGATATTGAAGCGGCGCGTAAAACCAATAGTTACAGGACATACGTTATTGACGACAAAATTACTTGCGCAATATTATTTCACTTGTATAATAGCTAAAACTCGTATTTTTAAAAATTACTTAACAATTCCAAGTATTCATTCCGTCCACATTAATATCTTAATAAATATTAATGATGTCAACAATTTCTTGAAGGAAACACACATTTTGTTTGAAATAGTGTGGTACAAATGTGCTTATAGCTGAGTAGTTTTTGAATATCACAGCCACAAATATTTATCTGAATAAACATGATAAAACATCTGTGTATAAGTAACGACTGCCGTTTTTCAGACGTTATTAAGCTATGTGGACAATTACATTGCTACTACTCAGATTTTATATTGCTATTATTCAAATTAAAGCATTTAAAAGTGTGCCCAATTTGCTTGAATAAGAGCTGAGTACACGTTTACTCAGACATTAATCAACAGCTTTTTAAGCTTATCGCTCCCGGGTTTGCTGTTACTAAGACCTTATACTGCTATCTGTGTTACTTGGGAACTTTGTGGTGGTAAGGATCGTGCGTGCGTGGCGTTCGGTTCTCTCTGCCTACCCCGCTAGGAAAGTGGCGGGAAGTTTAGTTAGTTAGTTATTTTGTAATTAGTTCGGCAAATTTCTTAATAATAACTGTAGCATATGTGGAGTCTACTTGTAAGCAATTGATGAGTTTAATTCTAACTTGGAAGTATCAATTATGTGTGTAAAATTTAATGTAGAAAGTGTAAGTGGACCTAATAAAATAAATAAATAAACATTGATATTATTTTGCCTGTATACTTATTACATTTTGGTATTCCTCACAAACGGTAGTTTTCGTTAAGAATAAACTACTGCCATTATAACAATATTGGCGCGTATAAGTATGAAACACGCTGTGTTTGCGCATCGCGTCAGTTTGCGCAGTGTCGTCACAAAGGAGGGTAATGTGTTCAGGTGTCGCGAGTACGCAGTACGGCGCCTCCCGCGCCAAATCTCCCGAGACAACAGGCTTCAATTAAGGTTGCGGTGGCTCACGTCGTTGCAGGCCTGTTAAGTCAGATTTAATTCTTAACACCTGATGCTAAAAGGCCTCTTTTATCGCTCCTTTTGTAATAGATAATGTTACAATTTAGGAACTACATAGAAGACAGGTGACAGATAGACGTTACCAATTTTGTATGTTTCTACATCCGTAAGAAGTAGTTAGGTACCACATTAAATCAGTGTTGGTCATGATTTATTACTTATTTTGTTTAATGTAATAAATAACAATGCTTTAGCAGAAGATGTTGTAGGCAAATGATTCGACTTCGTTAATAGAAAAGCGCTCATGCCCCTGTTTTAGAGAATTTTTAGAAATCATGGAAACGACTTCCATTGGAGACTCAAACATATAAACAGAGAAATGTAAGCTACATAATAACGAAATCAACGCCCTTTATTAAGATTGATTGACAATTACTGAATAATTTTTATAAATGTAAGTGATGTAAGTTAAATGTTAATATTTATTTACAATGTGTACAGAGTTATATATAATTATATAATGTTTCCAGCAACCCATGCGCGTACGCATTTACACGAGTGTTATCCATGTGTTTTGTATTGTATTGCCGAATAATACGGCGTCTTTCATTCATATACAAATAAGCGTGACGTCATGTCAATTCGACCACGGAGCGGCAGACATACTTTCGCGCGCTCCCTCACAGCTGAGGTGTCCGAGTGGTTAAGGAGTTGGACTTGAAATCCAATGGGTTCTACCCGCGCAGGTTCGAATCCTGTCCTCAGCGATCCTTTTTGTTCCAATAAAATTGTTATGTATTTTTTTTAATAATTCGTTGACTAATGACTGTTTTATGGTTAAAATAAAAATTAAGTAAAAATTATTAACTTTATTACATTTATTTTATTATTACATATTATGAACCGTTTGCCATCGGCTATTAAAATACTTAGACTTATTTATTTAAGGTACCAGGAGTATCAGTTAGTTAAAAGTCGAATAAATGTAGAAGTGATTTAAGAGTTTCGTTGAATGAAACATTGATAATGTACCTAAATATAGTTTAAAAATAAATAAATATTAGAACAAACTGATAACAGTAGATAAGAACTTCATCACACAGTTATAACTAAAATAATTCATTAGCTGCGTACTTAAGTCGATGTTGACACAGCGGATGGTCTACGTGTTCGTTCCGAATCGCAGATTTATAGAATTTGATTCATGCATTTCAGTGAATCAGGATTTCTAATTTCATTATATCCTCAATTTATGACTAATTTTATGTAGGTTCTTGGATATTTCATTGTAAAACTTTCTCTTATTGTGGTGACGAAATATAACCAGTCTACAATTTAGGGTTCCGTTAAAGACGGACTTTACCCTAAGCGCATACTCAAACGCGCACGCGCACGTCGATACCAGAGTGTGATGATTCTTACATACGTAGTTCCAAATTTAGGGGCCCGTTTGATACCGAATAATAAGTATTATTAATAAGTAAGTAGTAGAAGTAAGAATAGTTTTTCTTTTCTTTTTTCTTTACTTTTCTTTATAACTTTTTTTTTACTTATTCTTGATTAGACTTAAAAAAAAAAAAATAAAAAAAAAATGTGTTTATTAACCAAAAAACAGAAGCCTAAAGATATTTAGATTCTATGACTCCCACACTAGGCTAAGCCTGGCTCGTGGGGGTCAAGTTCTATAAGGTTTAACAATAAAGAAGGTGGCAATTTCATAACTGATTAACAACATTACATTACATTACAATTCAAGTTTCTAAAAGCGGAAGGAGACGTAAAATTAGATATTTTGATCTAATATTATGTTTTCCGCTAATTGTCGGCGTGGTAGTCTCAAAGTTAACTTTTTATCCAGTCCTCTCCTTTGATAATAACCGTTCGAAGGGTACTGCTGTTGCTGGAAATGTCAGACTCATTAATTATATCTCCTACTGGGGAAAATATTATTTCCATTGCTCCAATGCATGCTACCAGGGTGAATAACGAGTTCGAAACTTGCTAACAAGTATTCGTATGTGAAAAGTATTGACTAATAATAAAAGCCAACAATATTGCCATCACACGGCATTTATACAGCATGGTGGATTTGCAAGATTTATAGAACATTTGAAGAAAAAAAAATTCAATCTCCGTATTTAATAATTAATAATAATAATAAATTCTCCAGACTGACACACCAATTCCCTAGTCCCAAACTAAGCTTATGCTTGTGCTATGGATACTAGGTGAACGGATAGACATACTTAAATACGTTTATAAACATCCATGACTGGAGTACAAATGTCCATGTTCATCACACGAAACATTTGCCCCTAGCGGGATTCGAACCCGCGACCCTCGGTTTCGTGGCCAGGGTCTCTGACCACTCGACCAACGGGCCAGTCAATAATTATAACAACAGTAATAATAATTTTATGCAATCCATTTAGAGAACCCCTTGGTTAGCGAGTCCAACTCGCACTTGACTGCCCTAAAATAAATCATAGCGATATTATAAATCCGAAACATCAAAGAGTACAACCCAAAAACTCATAAGACTTCATGACACACGCGTTGAGGAAAACAAAATTGCAGCGTAGACGTCGTAATTTCTAGGAACAAAGTTGATTGGTTGTTATGCGGCTTCGAAGAAGCGGCAAGGATCCTGATGGAATGAATTAACAACAATTTGTTTCGCGCCTACCAAGAGAGGCGGTTACTCTGTAGGGACTCAAATGGGTTCAAAATAACGACTTTGCTGAATAGGTCTGAGGACATAAAACAAAGCATCACGGATAGGCAGAGTTAAAGGGGCAGCAAGCCCCTTGAGCTACATTCAGGCAAAAATAAGACTAGGCTGGGTTAGATGGAACAATAGGGATGTTGACTGGCTAGTCAATTGAGATACTTTTTAAGAGCTGTCAAAACGAAATCACCTTATAGATTTTGTATGGGCTTGTCAACGTGTGACATCACTAGTTTGTAAAGTCAACTGACTTAATATTAAGCAGTTTTTGTAAAATTAAAAATCTTAGACTCAATATGATACAAAGGCTTAGATAAGGCTTAACAACATACTACGATACTTTCTTTTTCAGAATTAATATTTCAAAATTAAATATAAATGGTGTCAACATCCCAATTGTGAAGAAGTAGTGACAAGTGGCTAGCTCGTCGTCTACACAATCACACACCCAAAACACGATATACCGACATCGGCGACCAATAGACGCCATGCTAGGCTAGAATCACAGTTAGCACATTATTTTTAAGTCCCAGACCAACATGGGGCTTTGAGGACGTGATAGCATAAATTAATGTAGCTGAGGTAGATCAGTTGGCGAGGACGTCGTCGCGTATGTAGTAAATAGATAATTGGTCTACATGACATACATTGATCTAATTCCAAAGTAAGAATTATGCAAAACTTAGGCACTTGTGTTATATAGATCAGAATCAACGAACGTGCCACAAACGCAGAGACCATTACTTGCCTCGCCCGGAGATCAAATCTGCGCTCTTTTTGTTCGACGCGACTTTTCAACAATTGCACTAACGGGATTGTATGTAAATATTGCTACTTTTAATCCGATTTACCATGGGATTTAAAATAAACAAATACGGATTTGTGGTGTCCTATAATGTACTTGATGTAGCAGCATAAGCCTACGTAAGTTTACCTAATCACTTCAACGAGATAATCAGAGCCGGCAACTGGAAGATCATCAAAAAGGCCCCTTACCAGGAACTGGACATATTGCTCGAAACAAATGGAGTACCTTCAAAACCAATTTAATAAATCATCTTTGGCACGTGCGGTAATATCTCAACACGAACAAGCCGAGCGCGCGTTATGTGAGAACTTGGTGTAACGAGCAGGTATTGGTATTCTTTGTCAGTTGCGCCAATTGACGACAAACGACCACAGACGCTTAGATGACAGGGCTGGCACACTTGGAGTTATTCTAGCGAACGCCAATATACACTTGAAGAAAATTTGCAATTAGGTAATGTTAAAAAAAAAAAAACAGTCGAATTGAGAACCTCCTCCTTTTTTGTGAAGTCAGTTAAAAAAAACTTATTATGTTTCTCACGTCATAAACATTAATTACTAAATACTAAGTCATTGTTAAAATTACTGATTCTAATAGACTTACCTATAAGGAACGTGAATGTAGACGTCTAAATTAAATACAGAGATTACCAGTGTGCTGAATTTGCAGCTAATACTCTTATCCTAACTAAACCTTATTAAAATAAAGATATATTGTAGCAAAAATATGAATTACAAAAACTGGTTTTTCTTTATGAAATTTTTGCTGCCTTCTTTATTCTTATATTTTGAATGTACATGTTTATGGCCACTATGGCCAGCATATCAAAAAGGTTTATAAAACCTAAACACAGTAGGAAATATTAGTAGATATTTAAATAGTTACTGCCAGTCTGAGTGGCATCAGATGGTATTCCGAAGTATAAATAAATTGATTTTACACAAGTATGTAGCATCATAAAAGAATTTGTTCAGAAGTGATGTCGGAAATAATACTCAGTGGTATAGTAATAACTTGTATTCACTAGTTATATCTCACAGACGTGTTCACTCCACTAATGCCGCACAACGACTGCCTTTTAAATATCGTTGACCGTTAGCGGGCGCGTTCCGAAACCATACTTTTAAAACATGTTTAGTTAAACTTTATGAAATTCATACAATAAATAATATTAGTGTTATTTTTGCTAATAAATAATTAACAAAAGCTTACAGTCGGCCATTCTGAATTAACAGAGTCCTCTCGTTAAATATTGAATAACATAATATGACAATACAATTAGGCATCTCTATTAAAGTAATTAATATAATCACATTATCTTTGTTTTACATACTAGTATTGAATGTACTAATGAACAAATTAAAATCCTTATGCCATGTCCTAACTTATACATTTTCCGTTCGGCCATCTTATACAGTAATTGTTCCATCAATTAGCACATTATGTACATAATATATTTTAGTGGTGGCGATGACATTAAACTCTTAAGATTAAAAATAAAGTATAAACAATAAATAAGCGCTCAATTCCTTGACTTAAGTCTCATTGCGCTAATAAAAAAATACTATATACCTCAACTAAACACACAAATAAATACAATAATATCCTTTAAATAAGAATTCATATTATTTTTATTATTTAATAATGCGTTATGTAATTTACACTCAAAATTGTCATGAATGACTCCAACGTGTAAATTACATCAAATTCATATCAAATCAATTCACTACAAAAGCGCTCAAATCATTGGCTAAACGCCTCCATGCGCAAAACATCATAATCATTTAAATCTAACACACTCATAATTGTCATAGACTCCATTGTGTGTAGATTTTCCATCAATTTCATGTTCCTTACCAGATAATCAAAAAATAAGCACACAACACAATCAAATTATAATTCTCATCAATTCATTTCATTTGCAATTTCATCAACTACTTCATCATCATCACCAGTCTCCTCTGCACTTCCTCTATCCAGATCTTTTGTAATGTCAACTGACTCTACATCAACTTCAACATTGTCTTTACCTACCTCATTTTCCTCTAAATCATCTGCAGTTGAGCTTCCCTCTTCAGAGTCGCTTAAATTTCCCCGAGTGAAGCTCAACCAAGGGTGTATTTTGTCTAATGAAACTATTCCCTTATATTTTCTATTCTGTTTCCGCGTTAGGGGCGTATCTTCAACTACATACCTATCCCTATCTAAGACTTTTACAATTCTGTATGGGCCTTGCAATTTAGCTAATAGTTTTCTAGATTGTCCATTATTACTTCCTACCTCTCGTTCGATCCTAACTAAGTCGCCCTCCTTGTATTTTCTTCCAACTATCCTATTTCTATCAAATTTCTCCTTTTGCCTTGATTGTTCCTCACAAATTTTTGAATTTACGTCCTCTCTTATTTTATCTAAATTTTCCTTAGGTGTTTCAGATTCGCCGAGATCAAGCAATGCAGATACAACCCCATCACTTTTGGCTCTTAAATTTATTCCGAATAGAACCTCAGCCGGGGTTTTACCAATGCCCTTATTAATTGTTGTATTAAGTCCCAGCTGAATTTCCTCTAAGTGAGTGTCCCATTCATTTTCTTTACTATTATGATTTTTAACCGCAAGAGATGCTAATATGGTTCGGTTATATCGTTCCACTTGTCCATTCGCTCTTGGCGTTGCAACTGCATTTAACACGTGTTTTATTCCGAGATTATTGACAAAATCTTTGAAACCTTTGCTTGTGAACGATGTACCTCTGTCACTAATAATTCTACTTGGTATTCCAAAGAGACTAAAATATTGATTTAATGCTTTGATAGTTGTCTTAGTTTTTGTATTCTTTACGGCATATAGGGTGATATACTTAGTATATGCCTCAATGATAACCAACAAGTAACAATTCCCTAATCTGCTTTTAACAAATGGGCCTAAATGATCCATATGTAT
The DNA here is from genome assembly GCA_951394215.1 of Glyphodes perspectalis. NCBI lineage: Eukaryota > Metazoa > Arthropoda > Insecta > Lepidoptera > Crambidae > Glyphodes > Glyphodes perspectalis. Next base: position 528,556 of record OX596203.1, on the reverse strand, counting down.
TGTGTGAAAAGGTTTGTCAACCTTTGGTATCGGATGAAGCATCCCTTGTCTTTTTCCAGCTGGTATTTTATGGTAATTACATTCCAGACACGATTGAACATACTTTTTGACGAACTTTTTCATCCTGGGGAACCAATACAAAGATTTCAACTTCTCTAAAGTTTTCTCGACCCCAAAATGACCAAGCTCATCATGACATCTTTTAAGCAATTGCCACCTAAACCCCCTTGGAACTAACCACCTAAGTTGACTATCGACAATCCTATACACCTTACCATTCTTCAAACGAAAATTAATAAAAGTGTCATGTATTTTAGGCGTTTCAGGATCTTCTAGAATACTTTTAATTCGCTGAGCTTCGTCATCAACTCCCTGAATAGTCGTTAGCCAATCTTCAGTTTCCACGGCTAGAATATCGAATACAGGCTCTGGCTCGTTAGACTTTGGAATAGCATTTCTGCTTAGCGCGTCTACATGACACATACGATTACCAGGCCTATACTCGATACTACAGTCGTATTCTTGCAACTGAAGCCACCATCGGCCTATGCGAGGAATCATATCTCTTTTTGCTAGAGTGGCGCGTAATGCGCTACAGTCAGTAATTATTGTAAACTTTATGCCTAAGACATACACTCTAAACCTTTGTAATGAAGCTATGACGGCTAATGTTTCAAGCTCAAAGGAATGATACCTTTGCTCTTCAAGAGAAGTTTGTCTGCTATAATAAGCGACAGCTCTCCACCTACCCTCTTCGTCCTCTTGAAGTAACATCCCTGCTATGCCCGTTTTACATGCGTCGGTATGTATTTGAGTTTTAGAGTTTACACAATATAAAGCCAAAATAGGTCTTTTGACTAATTCAGATTTTAGAGTAACAAATGACTTTTCTTGCTCCGGACCCCACTCCCATTTGCTAGCCTTTTTTAATAATTTTGTAAGAGGGTTGGCAATCAAAGCAAAGTTTTTTACGAAACGGCGGAAAAAACTCGCAAGGCCAATAAATTGGCGTACCTCATGCTGATTAGATGGGCGCTTAAAATTTTCAACCGCTTCAGTCTTCTTTGAGCCAGGCCTAACTCCTTGTTTACTTATATTAAAACCTAAATAATCAATCTCTTTAGAGAAAAATACGCATTTTGACAACTTCAACGTCAATCCCGCATCTTTGATAAGATTTAATACCGTTTCCAATCGCTCCATCCCTTCTTCAATGCTATTAGCCGGAATTATAATATCATCCATAAATGCAAAAGCATGATTTTTAATGTCTTTTAACATATGATTGATAGTTTTTTGAAAAACCGATGGCGCATTTGCCAAACCAAATGGCATACGAGTAAATTGGTATTGCCCATCAGGTGTGACGAAGGCAGTCTTGTCCTGTGATGATAGAGCGATTGGAATCTGGTAATAACCAGAAGCCAAATCAAGCGTTATAAAATATTCGTAACCACCTAGTTGATCAATTTGATCTTCAATCCTAGGCAGGGGGTAATGCTCTTTTACAGTTTTGGCATTTAAAGCACGGTAATCAACGCAAAGCCGTTGATCACCTGTCTTCTTTTTTACCAAAAGGATTGGGCTCGCATAGGAAGAGGTAGATTCAGTAATAACACCCGCATCTAACATCTCTTGAACCATTTCTTTTACTTTGTTTCTCTCTGAATAAGCTAATCTATACGGTCTATAAACAACCGGCGTAGTATCGTTTAACGTAATAGACATTTCTGTTAAATTTGTGAGTCCTAGATCTGATAGACTGAATGAAAAACAATATTTATATTTACTCAATAATGCCTCTAATTCGGACCTATCTTGTGCACTAAATCCCTCACCAGTCACAAGGCTGCTACATATTGAATCTTGCTCAACGTTTTCTAACTTTCTTATATTACGACCTATATTTTCTGCAATAATGCGTGCTCTTGTTAATAACTGCCCTGATTTTAATTTTACTTCGTGCGAGTTCAAATTAACTGCCATTACATATCCCTTACCTTTAGTCATCGTATAAAATCCGGGAAGTATAAAATAACTATTTAGACCTACATTTCTAATTGACTCACGCACATAAAGGTCTACTGTAATATTATCAGTACGAGCCCGAACTGGCACCATATTTATAAAGCTAATCACAACATCAGAGTCTATAATTAAATTAATCTTTTCAAAACTTACTTTTTCAGCATTATCTCCAAAGTCGGGTTTCTTTTGGAAAATCAATCGATCATCTGTTTTAATCATAAATATACCATCTTGTTCGGTAAAGGTGTGTCCTATCAATACCGGATATTTAAGTAACTCGTCCGGTACGACTAATACTTCGACTAACGTCGCAACTGATTGCAACTGTATTTTAACTTTGGCTTTACCTACAGGCTCTATAATAGCATTTCCAAATCCCTTCAATGTCGGTAAATCATGTACACTGTGTGAAATATTCAATTTACTAAAATCACTTAATCTCATTAAGGTACTCTGACTACCAAGGTCAACATAACATGACATTGGTTCACCATTAACTATAATTGGCAAAACATATTTATTATCTAAATCACCCGTTAGCTTAATTTCTGATATCTGTTTATCTGTTTCTACACGCTTGTTATTATCCTGTATATTCCTTGATAACCGTTTACAATTCACACTCTGATGTCCAATCCGTTTACAAATACTACACGTCAGTAATGGTTTATTACATTTAAATGATGGGTGACCCAACTCATTGCAATTAAAACATCTTAAGATGCTTGATCTAGGATTATCAGTTTGAACATCAGAACGCCTTTTTGTAAACGTTGGACGAAATTGTTTCTCTTTGGAATCCTCTATCTTAATATATTTAAAATAAGAAAGTAATTCTTCGGGCTGAGAATAATTTGCCGCTTGTGCTCCTAAACGCATACTTTTATCATCCAAACCATAGATAAGGCAGTCTACTGCCCGTTTTCCAGTTATATCGCATCGATTTAATAAATTTATTTTATGGTAGTAATAAGTTTCTAAAGTTTCGTTACTCCTAACCTTTCTATCTAACATCTCATGAAGAAGTTGAGCATAATTTTGGACAGTGGGAAACGTTTTAGTCAATTTGTCTTTCCAATCTGTCCAACTATGATTTAAAGAAGGTAAACCCTGGTACCAGATCTTAGCTACTCCAATCAATTTAGGTAAAGCGTAATGTAGTAATTGTGTTTCTGACCATTTGTACAAAGCTGCACATTCTTCTACCTTTGAAATCCATAAGTCAATAGTCTGCTCCTTATTAGCAGGGTCAAACTCGGGGACAGCATTTGTGGACATACTAAAATGATTTTGAGCCTGAGATGATGACGAAGATATTGTTTTTATTAAATCCATTACTTCCTGAATATTAAAAGTATGTTCATCTACAGTATTACGTTTATTTATCTTACTACCCTTACTATCCTTAATTTCGTTACGGCAACTATCATCACTTGTAGAACGTGAAGATTGACTTACAGTTTCATAGTGCATCCTCTTAAGTTTACGCCTCCTATGGTGGCTGCGACTGGACCTTCGTTGGTCCCTGCTACTGCTACTACTTCGCTGGTGCCGTTTCGTCCTCCGAGATTCAGCAGATGGATAACGCGTGCGCGACCGAGAGGGTCGCGATCTCTGCCCATCCTTGCGCCGCGATGTACTCCTGCGTTGCCTGCGACTACAGCGTTTTGGACTTTGGTCCCAGCTATCACGTCGTCGCGGCGAACGACCTCTCGACCTTGCACGGGTCGAAGAACCCGAGTTCACGCGCGACGGCCGTGAGCGCTGTGCACCCGAACGACTCCTCCTGTAACGCTTTCTTCGGCTGCGGTTGTACGGTGGCGTTCCTCCATCATGCGTTGCCTCTGGGCGTGCATTTTCATTAGAACCAGCACCCGTTTCCACACGATTTTTTGGCATATTTTAATCTGTAATCAGTTTGGGTGGGCAATTACTAACAGCAATTTAACAACATATTAATACCTGTTACACTCTCCAAAACTAAGATTTATAAATACGTAATCAGCTTTCGGTCAGAGGGTAGTTCCCATTCCATGGAAACCGTAAGTATATATCTTAATTTTTTTTTTTTTTTTTTTTTGAAAAGTACCTTCCTCTTTTTGCCAATTTATGCACAATTTTATGCTGATCGGTTAAATAGGTACGGCGTGAAAGCTTAACAAACACATTAACAAACGAACTCACCCTCGCATCCGTAACATTAACTAGGATTAGGATACTTACCCAAAAAAAAATTGCTTATTCACTGACAAACTATTAACATCTAGAAATTATTATTAACTAATTGTATCTTAACTAAATGTTTACGGAATCTTAAATAAAATAAAACATTCGAAATATACTACTATTATGTACCTACATGTAGCTGCTCTACATATGCAACACTTATCAAGCGACGCAGATTACTCAACTAATTTAATCATATCTTTCGATCTAGGTTTAAAGCAAAATGAAAAATACGTAAAATACACTCATTTACTCACCTCTTTAACGTTATTGTTATTAACGTTACCTGAACTTCTTGTGAATAGTGGACGTGTTTAGAATATTAAGTAATATTCCAGTTTATCCCACTTCTGAACTAAAAGAATTTGTTCAGAAGTGATGTCGGAAATAATACTCAGTGGTATAGTAATAACTTGTATTCACTAGTTATATCTCACAGACGTGTTCACTCCACTAATGCCGCACAACGACTGCCTTTTAAATATCGTTGACCGTTAGCGGGCGCGTTCCGAAACCATACTTTTAAAACATGTTTAGTTAAACTTTATGAAATTTATACAATAAATAATATTAGTGTTATTTTTGCTAATAAATAATTAACAAAAGCTTACAATCACCTAACATTTCTCATGAGACCCAAGCAATGTGTATTCGATTTCGAAGGCTTTTGCCATTAAAATGTTATCGTGCAAACAATTGTATGCATCTTCAGATTATTGTGTAACAATAAACATATAACAGAGATTTACATAATGCTACATGAAAACAAAACAATATTATACCAGCGCGGGCGATATGTGCGCGCTCGTAAACGCGACGGTTGCGCAACGCGCCCGTGGTTCCTTTCGCAGTGGCGCATATTACACGTAACCCGGTCGTAGGTACGAGTTACACTAAATTTTACTTGAGTATCCGGATATATCATGTTATTTAATAAGGGTTCCTCGAAGTAAAGTGTTATCTTTATATTCTGCGAAAGTCAATGTTAGCTAAAAATATAGCGCGATTTAAAAGAATCAGCGAAGAAAATTGTATTTTCTTCTTGGGATTACAAACAGTCATAAATCTTAAACCTGGTTGCCCTATGATTTGAAAAAAAAAAAAACAAAAACAGCAAGTCAAATACAAATACTTATTGATAAAAATACAATACTCAAATACAAGTACGTTATTTGTTATTAATGATTGATAGTTCCTTCACCTTCAATGATAAATAAACTGGGTACCTAATATAATGTTCCTACACAATTAATACGTGTCTATTATGTAGTTGAACATGATTATATTGATCCTGAAAGTACCTATTACCTAAGTCCTGTCAAAAATGTATAGACTAGGACCCAGCACCGCCACAGGAAGACTAAATACAACACCGGACTTCTAGTAATCTACTTTAATACCACTGTACTTTATCCCTTGTACTACATAATAATCTTCTATGTTCATCTTTAGGTCTAATGGTCTAACGTTATATAATTATGTATGTACTCGGTAAAACGAAATGCCACCGCGTGGCAATCTACACCCAACGCCATCTGTGGGTGCAAGATGAGCACTACAAACTCTGTAGTAGCTCGAACAAAATATTTGATTAACAAACTTTTCTGATTCAGGCAGCCCTAGCCTCGAGACCCCAATCGGAAACTATCACGCTATGGCGACTGATAAGTGTCCTGTACGTGGGAAAAGCGCTTGAAGCGGGGGCACTTAGACAATATTGTTGGGTACTTACGACGATTATAGCTTCTCTAGATGAGACTTACATAAAAAAAAACTGATCCCGATTAAGCACGGGACATAACGCGAGGAGGACGATGAGGTGAAATGATATGTCTACCTTTATCCTTGCATGAGAAAATTAATGAAAATGAATGAGTTTGAGTGACTATTTAGTGCAGTGTTTTGTTAGTTTTTACCCGGTTACGACAAAGCTTGACGATTTTAGCAGTTTATGTACGATGTATGTTTGTATATTTTATCAAATTCTCTTACCTTGTCTGTCAACATCTGGCAGTTTTTATATCGTTTAAAATGAATGGGACATTTTAAAAAACAATCGCATCCCAGAGTGAAATTGTTTTCGTATATTTTATGTAGTCAAGTATTTTTTTTTTATTTCGACTTATTTGACACAAAGCATGTTTTTAATTGAATTAATTAGGCACGACTTGCGTCTCTAAATAAAATATATAAGTATAACAGTTTTTAAAAAGATACCATGATGAATCAATGTGGTTGAAGCTGAATCGCACATCGCTCAGCTCAAATAATAATACCTGTCAAACTGTCTGTAAGTTAGGCCAGGATTATTAAAGGCTCTAAATTATGTGGTGTGTCGGTGCACGGAGCCTCCAGTTAATATGAGTGGTGGCGGCAATGCAATTCAATATTCAGTGTAGCGACACCCGGGCGGCCGGCGAGGGGCGAGCCTCTTAGCCTCTCAAAGATGGACAAAAATCAAAGACTGGATTTAACTTTTAATCCTAAAGGTGTAACAGAATATTAAAAAGGTCATTAGTATTGAAGTTCTGCTCCGCTTAGAACTTGAAGAGTCGTTAAATATATCTACTGAACGGATCAACCGTCTGTATCAGTGAGTATGAAATTTTAGCTTAATTTTTTGCTGTTTTTGAGCATTTACCTATACACACACACACACACTTAACATCACGCCCATAATCTCCACAGGGGTAGGCAGAGTCAAAGGGGCAGCAAGCCCCTTCAACTACATTCAGCCAAAAATAAAGCCGGGCTGGGTTAGATGGAAAATTGTGAAGAAGCAGTGACAAGCGGCTAACCTGTCGCCTACACAATCACACACCCAAAACCCGATATACCATTAGACGCCTTTTACGACATGCTAGGCAAGAACCACAGTTGGCATATTATTTTTAAGTCCCAGACCAATATGGGACAGTAGGCTATTTACCTATATATAAAAATAAATAGAAAAAGGCAGTGATTAATTATGCAATGATTTATTGGATAGTCACGAAAAGTGTATAAGTAGGACTTATTTATTGTTTTGGAAACCTAATTGCTCTCGTTTTTAATAATCAAACCGACCAACTTAGGCATATTGCGTATAGGAAAACATATGTGACGAAAAACAAAAAAATACATTTCTATTCTAATTTTAACTTACGTAAATAGGGGTAACTCACTTTTTAAGATGTATTTTTTAGGATAAGGGAGCGTTTTTTTAAACATTTTTTACTCTTTAGTATTCTCACTTTTTCTTCGGGAGTATATTTCGAGGTCCACAATAAACAAATATTAAAATGAGACTGAACTAAAGCAGATATTGTGGCCGACAGTTAGTTCCACAGACCTTTATAGCTCCAACCCAGACTCGACACGAAGTCCAATAATGGATTCGCCTAAACTAATTCAAAAGTATACAAACAATTTCATTTATTCGTGCTAACAATTAACGAGTAACGGAAGGGTTTTTCATTAGCTGATGTGATGAAGAGTGCCACTGTCCACCTGATCCATGATACCAATCAGCTCCAAGATACCAATTTATTTTATTGTCATGTCGACTACATATCATAATAAAAAATTGTTTGTAAGTTAGTTATTTGTTACAAGGGACACTAAAGCTTTGAATATACTAAAAAATGTGTTGCTAGGTGTTATTTTAAATCTGTATGAACAACATATGTAGGATAATAAGTTCTGTTTAGGCAATTACACACACATACGATAGTTTAAAATTGCAGACAACGTGCATCGTATTTCGCAAATACGACATAGGTAGACAGACAGACAATTATACCTACAATCCTACATACATATTTTTTTGCTGTACGGGTTAGAAAATAATAAAACTTAAACTACAACACAGGTTGCTGTTGTCCTGACAACCTCCAGATATTTGAGGACTGCGAGCGCCGGCCGGGGACTGGGGAGCGCCCCCCTCTTATCGATCGCAGCCTCCGCCCGCCCACAGGATCTTCAAAATATTTACAAACTATGACCTTACGATGCCTTACGTATGCCATCTAACGTGCCGGCCGGCTAAATAATAAATACAATTTCAAGTTGGCGTTGCGATGTTAATAATTTCTGAGAGAGCTTACCTCTATCGCGGCTTATTGACCCAAAGAGGGTTCGCCGAAATCGATAAGTCGGTCACTCATATAATTCACGACTACATCCCATCGGTCCGATTTTGTATATCTTGGTGAGATGAATTGGATCATTGTTTAATATCCAGGTTGCTTTACGAAATTATCTCTCTTCGCCGAGCTAGTGGCAGTGGCGTAGCTAGGTGAAAAGGTTTGGCCCTGGGGCAAAAAAAGAAATTAGGGCGTTATGGGCGTACGCAGCTTTGGGTCCAGGCCCCCCTACTACAGGGAGGGCACTAACATTTTTCTTCCTACGTTAGACAGAGTCAAATCAACCTCAAATAAAGAGGTGTGCTTATCAGGTTTTAGGGCCCCCCAAGCTTAGGGCCCCAGGGCATTGCCCCGCCTTACCCCTGGGTAGCTACGCCACTGCTGTCCGTATAAATCTAATAAAAACATCGAGTTCCAATCCAAACATTGCTTCAATTTACACAATACCTACTGGTAATCCTGCTAATGTATTTCATTCCGTTTGTCCATCGTTTTATTTATTTATACTAGAGCTTTGAACAGAATCGCAAATAGACAGCCTGTGGACCGCTGAGTGATATAGAGTAGGTATTTTATCCTCAAAAAGGAAATGTTTGTGGTCCTTAGTAAGTGAAAGTGACCGGTGACTGGTCAGATTTATAGAATCTTATACGAATAAAGCATTTTAGAATTTTAGCGGATATCAAATATAAGCCCACCCGTCAATTTAAGACCTTAATCTGACTCGATGGCGCATCAGATTAAATTACCTAATTCGTGAAGCAAAAACCGGATGAAGGAGTTTTTTGAGTTTGGTAAAATTTAATTATTTGACAAGCTTGATGGCGCTTTCGGTAGTGACCCTGCCCCATGCGCCAAGAGTTGTTGGTTCGATCCGCACCCAGGATAAACATACGTGTGATGAGTAGGTACTTGTGTTTGTTCTGTGTCTGGGTGTTAATATCTTTTACTAAGTATATATTTGTAACATGGCTGTTGATTCTGATATCCGTAACACAAGTGCGTAAGCTACTTACCTGGGAATTAGATCTATGTACGTCATGTAGTCTGATATTTATTTATTTAATCTAGATTTTCTAGATCGTTCATAGAATCAACATTCTTTATATCCCGAGATTAGTCAGCTTCCGCTTTGATCATAATCTGGGATTTAACAAGTCTAACTACATTAGAGTGACTGCTGATCTGACCTTCGTAACCTTTAAATAGGGAAACGAGACAATTTGGATCTATCATAGTTATACATCTATAGCTATTAAATATCTGCTGGTTTCATCCCATGTTTTTCTTCACCGTCGAGCTAGTGGCATCAATACGAACATTAAAAAATCCAGAGGTTCGTGCCCGGGTTCGAACCCGCGACCGGATATAAAGCGCGTGTTGTTACCGTCGATCTACCGCCGCTCCATCGTACTTAAAGTACGATCTTATTGCATAATAATCAATAGTTTTCAATCGCTCAATCGTACCTTATAGATGTTTGCAGCGTTTGTGGCCGGACATTCCTAAATACCTAATTACCTAAATAGCCTTTGCAAGCATCGGCCGATGCAGCGGCGGCGCGTGCATGCTCAGCGTTTCGGCCGCAGCTGGCCGCAGCCTCGCTGATTATGCAGTTTAGGTGATGCATAAGCCTTTCACTAGCTAAACGACCTGGGTTCACGTGACAAGAAATTTATTTGTAATTAGATAGATTGAGACCTGAAATTACCATATCTATTGGTAAAAAATACTTGTGAAAATATATTACAATCTAGTATTAAGGTTTGTATGATTAAAAAGGATTATGAATGTTGAAGAGGCGAGTGAGGTGTGTAAGGATCGTGCCATATAGCGTTCGCTTCTCTCTGCCTACCCCGCTAGGGAAGTGGAGTGAAGTTTAGTTAGTTAGTTAGTTTTATTAAGGTTAAGAAGCCGCTTCTAACTTTTACTTCAATGTTAAATAAATAGGAAAATGTACATCAATTTTCTAGAGAATTGAAAAGGACAGAAAATTATTTTAGAGCTACATTTATTTTTGTTCCTTTCCAATATTTTTAGTAATCAATATTGTTCATACCACAAGAAGTAGATACTTATGCATTAATCTTAAGATATCCAGATCCTCAGGCTTGCTGCGTAGGATAATATCTCGTTCCTCATCCTTCAGGTTATATAATGGTAAGGTGTCTAGGATTGGTCCTTGTTTAGGACTTGTGAGGATTTTGAGGACGCATACGTACTTCTAATTCATTTCTCGGGTAATATACAAACAAACAAACTATTCGAGTTTCTATTAGTTAAGTTTGGTTTTCTCCGGTGGTTCCCCTCAAGGTGTCAACTCAGGTATATTAGTGCTAATTTGCTGTACGGGCGGACTAGATCTGCTGATGCGGACCCAGACATAGATGGTGTGATAGCGACAATAGGTTTTACTGAATATTGCTAACTGTTAAAATATCACACGAGGTGAAGGCCTCGTATGATATTTTAATCGTGTAATATTGTTTGTTGAAATAGTAATTACTATTTTGTTGTTGCTGTTCCTTCGCTTAACTTAATACATATGTATATTTATCTATCCTTCGAGAAAAATGCTATTATCTGGATGAAATGTACTTTCTGTACATTCAATCCTGCTCCGCTAAAAACGTAAATGTATCTATAATTTTGTTATGTTCAGTTTAGTACTCAACACGACTGAGGATAATTAACAAACTCACTTTCGCATTTACAAGTAGTTTATCTATGCTAAAAATGTTGGCTTGAACGCGTTTATCTCAGGAATCCAACTGGTCCAATTTGAAAAATTCTTTCTGTGTTAGATAGGTCATTTATCGAGGAAGGCTATAAAACATTAACCATAAACGCGAGTGATACCGCTAGTGTATGCTAAAATAGCTTAAAACAAAACTATTGTTTAATAGTCAGTCATACATGAAATTATCTATGAGAACTGTAATGTACTTTTATTATATTAAGCTTTTAATAATAAGCAAATATTTGTGATGATATGTATGTATGTATGTAATTATTTGTCTGGTTCCTGTATTAAACTGTTAACTAGGCTCGCTAAATCTATGACCAAAGTCCATACGTTCTCTGACGACTAACGGGACTTAAATCTTGGAAGATGATTTCATAGTAACTTGATATCCGTGGAAGAGCTATCGCACTTCATTTGCGCCGGGGAAAGAAAATCGAGTTTCATTTAGTTCCAGTAGGAAGTAGGGCACACGTGCATTGTCGCACTAATTCCAGAACTTGCACCGCACTCGTCTGCAGGGGGCTTACAACTCTGAACTGAGCGAGGAACTGGGAGAAATAACTTATACTTAACCCAGTTTCCACGCGCTCACAGGAACACCAACTTTGTTCCCTATCGACAAAGACTTTTTTGCTACGAATTTTTCCAAGAATGCATGAACTCAACCGAAAAAGAACTCAGACAGGCGTCGTTACAGTTGAAATTTGTTTGTTGTTGAATCGCGAAAGTGTAGTAGTAGTACCTTCCGGAGTTCCCAGGGGGCCGATGACTGGGAAAAGTTTTTCGGAATGAGATTGTTACTTATTAGGGCGATTTTTTTACTCTTTCATCGCGACAGGTGGTCGTTTGTCTCCGGGGATGGTTCGGTTGCCGCTGCAAAGTACTTGGTACAAATTGGTTGTACATTCTTCTTAGCAGAGCGAAGTTATGCCGGATTATAACAAGCCGTTTATACTTTGCCTTTATATGACGACGTGTTGGATTGACGATGTAACTTGATCTATTAGCATATCAAATGGTAGGGTCCTGATCCTCTTCCCTAAAGGAATTATCTAGTGTCCATGTAACGGCTGTACTTCGTGGAAGTTTTAATTCAAATTTAAATTATACAAACTTTTCTTAATCAAAACCGAGTTGCTCTGGGACCTCAACCTCAAAATTATTTCACATTGCTTTTTTTTATTGGTTTACTGTAGTTAACTATAATCTTATCTATTCTACATTGTGTAGCTAATAAAATAAGTTTGTGTTGTTAACCGGTGATGAGTCGCTCGCGTCGCACCCGCGACCCGGGTCGTAACCCGGCAGCGGCTGAAGCCAGGGCGGTTTATTGCCCAGCTCATCAACCCGGGGGAAGTTGACAAACATTCCTGCTGCCATCTTGCACAACCTACAACTTTAATTTCCCCCTCTCAAGTTGTTTTGCGACGGGTTCCCGTACTCCTTTATGATGTTATATTATTAAGACGAGGAGGCACAGATTAAGAAATAAAGTGAACCACGTTGTTTGTTTATCTGTGAATTCAATATGAGAAAGTTTTATGCTGACATTACGAACGAACGTTTTGTGATTGTGCTTCTTGATTTATAGTCGTCTCATTTATGACGTAAAATGGTTCTAAGTGGATTTAAACATGATAGTTAACAAATAACTTAAGATAGATGTAAATTAATTAGCAATATAGTAAGGAAATTACAGTTTACTGTGTTTTTTTACATTTTATGATCTTTTTATGAATATGTACTATGTAATCGGGTCGTCGGTGAAGTAATTTAGATTTGTTGGATGAGCTAAGATCTGGAAAGTGGAACTCTTTAATGGCTGTTTGTAAACTTCACGAGTTTGGATTATACTATGTTTTAAGACCCCAATTAATGGCTCACAGTTAAAAAGTGTAACTAGTGGCTTAGTAAATCGATTGAATTTATTTTGTATGGTAGTTTTACGAACTTAGTTACAAATTGATTGTTAATTAGTAATAGGTGACTTTCCCAAGAACTTCTAAAATTACCACAAATGTCTGAATCATTAACGTATCCTTATCTTGATCAAAATTAATAACTCTAAGGAAAGTTACGTCTTAGGTATCACACCAAAGATAGTGAGACAGGATAATTAAAACTATCTGTCCGAATGCCGGAGTGATAATGCTAATTGGAGCATCGCACATCAACGATATTACGGTAACAGATACGTGACCGCTGTGACGTGATACCGAGCAGCGATACTGATAGGCGCAGCATTCATCGTCGATAACTCATTGTGGTAAAAGGTGAGCACTAACAAATTAATAGAGCTTAAGACTGGTGGTGGTAGCTAAATCGTAAGTACATAAGCCTTGTATCCAAAGGATACTGGTTCAAATCCGAATACATCTAATTTTTTTATATCTAGGTACGGATTTAGACTTTTAGCTTGACGGTAAAGAAAAATGTCGTGATGAAACCTACACATGTAAAATTACTGTGGCTGGCTGATCCTCGTTGATATTTGCCGCCATATTCGAAATAGGTTAGGGAAATATTATGTTTCTCCGTAGAGTCAAAACAAAGCACATTTATAGACAATTACCAACATTCTTTGACTGGCTCGATGGCTCATTCGGTAGTGACCCTGCATCATGCGCCTAGATAAACTTTCGTTTGATGAATCTTTGTCTTTGTTCTGTGTCTGGGTGTTAATATTGAATATTGAAGTATATACTTGTAATACCACTGTTGATTCTGATATCCGTAACATAAGTGCTAAGCTACTTACCTCGGAGTCAGATCAACGTATGTGATGTAGTCGGATATTTATTATTATAATTCTATAGAACATAGTATTGAATAAGTAATAATTTCAATTTTTTTAAATCAACGTAGTACGTAACGAAACTGCAAGCATATTGAGCACCCAGAGCTTAGTGGACAATAACGACGAGTTGAAGGGTAAGTTCATAGTTGCAGTACGTGGTTCGCGCGAATAGTTCTCCAATGAGTCCTCTCGGTGCGCCGGCGCAGCGAACAATAGAAGGATGCCGACGCGCCGGTACTCGCAGCTGACAAGGGGCTAAGGTGGCTACGTCACTCCCCTCTAGTGGGATAAACTAAATTTATAGTTTTCCATTTTCCTTTAAAGCCAAACACAATTTTAAAGAGAGCATACAAATATTTGTATTTACCACGATGGAAATATAAAACCGTTGAAAATATTCATATGTGTCATTATATCACATTAGCAGAAGATATATAGGTTTAATAATTTTAGAATTAAGCACATTGTTCTCTTTGGGTGTTAAATATTTAATTATTAAAATAAAATATAAATCAGTAGTTCGGGAGAATGGAAGGGGAGGGTTCGTCATTTTTCTACTGATAGTTTCTGAGGGTGGGTTATCAAACAAAATTGTACAAAACTACCACAATTTCACAGAAAATCAGTGTAAAATAGCACTTGTGTCATTGTGTTGTCTGTGTAAGTGCGCCGGGGCCCGACCATCTTTAAGGCTGGCAATGCATCAGCAATTCATGTGGTGATGCAGTTTAATTATACCAGATGACTGGCTAGCTTTATTATTTGCCCCTAATAAAAAAAACATCGCGTTATTTTTCCCGTGAGTCTCATAAACCCTGGTGCAGCAGAGCGTCACTACACCTCGCTCAGAATGCACCTCAGCTCGGTGAGTAATCGCCAGCAAATGCACCGCTTATCAATCGCTCGCGACCGATTGCTCTGCCCACTAATTACTGCTCATGAGGAATCTAGGGCGGAATCATCGTTTGGTGTGGTCAACCATTATCTGACTTCTTTTGTATTCAGAATTACTGGGATAATGCCCGCTCTTTTTAAAGTTAAAATTATATTCTTTAGAAGTCAGACTGTGGAGAGTAGCTGCCCTCTTCAATAGACATTAATGGGAAATTGATGGGAAGCTTCAAATGATTGAATTTTCAATATTTTATGGCCCTCGTAGGTATGGTAGTGTATAAGGAAAAAGTTAATTAATTTCTCGTAAGTTCCTAATTTAATTTCCACTTTTTTTATTGTTTACCTTGGTCTTGCTAGAATTTTGTGGTCTACACTCGTTGTTTCCTGTCCTATATGAACATATTCGGAACGAAGTAGGTCATGTTATTTTATAGAATGAAGCAAGTTATAATTTATTAAACGACTGAACAACTTTCTTATAGGTATTAGTCTAAAATTTACGTTTCATTTTGTACTACTTTTCTAAAGTCAAAGTCAAAGTCAACATTTTATTTATTTCAAAAACAGTTAAAGAGATATGATTCTACCACCGGTAAGTACCAGATGATAGATAACAGTGCTGATTTAAAATACGTTTTACAAACAGACTTAATCAAAGCACTAAATCTAAGCCTTAGCCAAATGCAAAATCCATTGCGTCAGACACAATAAAACATCGTTAGACGATGTTAAGTGTCATTTCGCAAGTTAATCGGTCATACGACCATACGCGATGTTTCGTCTTCAGCTCGCAGCGTCAGCATCGCGCCACCTGACGCGGGCTGACTGCGCAGGAGTCGCCCGCCGAGCCAAT
This sequence comes from Glyphodes perspectalis, assembly GCA_951394215.1. NCBI lineage: Eukaryota > Metazoa > Arthropoda > Insecta > Lepidoptera > Crambidae > Glyphodes > Glyphodes perspectalis. Next base: position 512,888 of record OX596203.1, on the reverse strand, counting down.
GACCGATATTTGCACGTGTGCTCGGTCTATGAACTGTGGTCGCTATCACGACTCCAGGTAGTGGCCGGTTTCTTCTGATTGTGAATCAGGATTTACTAATATATCGTAGTTAATTATTCATCACATGGTATGCACAATACAGCTTGAGTCAAGCGAAAGGTTTAGAGGAAAATAACATAAAAAATAATATATTTTCCTTACAGGAATGTTTGTATTACTGTAAATATAAATAGATGTAGGTATTTATACAATTTAAAAAATAAGAGAAGGAAAATTAACTAGCCCCAAACAACCACTAATTTATTAAATTTATCGAAATAAAAGGAAAAATATATATCTATAATTGGGTTATTAAGAGGATTAACTATACTATTTGAGTTGTTTTTTTTTTAATATTAGTTATAATTTATGCTGGATAGAAGTGGCCCACGGGGGCTTTGCTACTTCAACTCTGTCAAATGCTATTATTTAATTGCTTTGTATAGAATTATCACTATCATGTTGAATTAACCGGAAATTGTTATAAACAGTCACAATGTAATTTACACTAATAATGAAGACGAATTGTTATCACCCAACATCTGCAGGGTTTTTTTAAAAACTGGTTATGTGTAAAGCTCCTATGCTGTGTACGTCCAGTAACTAGTAACTGTTTTATGCCGAAGGTCAGGGGCGGCAGTCGAGCCGTGAACGGGGCGCGGGGTGGCCTACCATGTGGAATGAGTCTGATTAAAAATAACATGAAAGGGCTTCTGACGATGACGCAAGCATATTATTTATCACGGTTAAAATAGAGAAGTTTAGCTGAAGTGGAATTAAGTTGCGTTATAAAGCCTATTTCAGGTTAGGGCCTATCAGTTAGGCTACTGCCGAAGTGATGCAAAACCCAAAGTCTTATCTAAATCTTGTGCAGCTCATGCAACAGTGCAAATAGACAAATCAATTTCCTCCCCTTTAACACAAACATAACATAATATAACATTACGCCCTTATCCCAAAAGGGGTAGGCAGAGTCAAAGGGACAGCAGGCCCGGTTAACCACATTCAGCCAAAAATTAAACTGGGCTGGGCTAGATGGAAAATTGTGAAAAAGTAATGACAAGTGGCTAGCTCGTCGCCTACACAATCACATACCCATAATCCGATATACCATTAGTCGCTTTTACGACATGCTAGGCAAGAGAAACACAGTTGGCACATTCTTTTTAAGTCCGAGACCATCCCGGGACAATGGGCTGGGTTAGATGGAAAATTGTGTTCTTCTCTTTCCTCCTCGTTATTTTGCCGAATAGTTACTTATTTGCTGGTCAAAGTACGAGTCCTTAATTGTCACGTGTAAAAGGTATGGAGCTACAAATGGCACTCCGGTGAAATGATGAAACGGTATCTGAAATATAAACAACCAGCAATAGGCCCATGGCGTAAAGTTTTTTTGGTTTTTACCCGACTACAGTAAACCAAACAGGAGGGTCATCCCCTAAAGCTGTACTCCCCTAGTAACGTGCCCTGTAGTCAACTTCTTAGTACAACCCTGTGTAGAAATACGCATCAGAAACTATTGTTTCAATGGAAGACAGATTCGACGCATCAATCGAGTACTTACTTGGGAGCCTTGCAAGAAATAATGGAGTTGTCCGTCCGTTAGTTAATTAGTTGCCTAAATACCGGACAATCCGGAAACCGGTGTTTGGCATCAGTCGATTACCGTTGACGGAAAACAAACATCTAATCAATAGGATAGGGCTGGGCGGTGTAATCGGTAGAACATCAATATATATACATATATATATTTTTTTGTATGTGCGAGACTAGTGTTTTTTTTTTATTGTTTATTGAAATATTAGCTTCCTGCACTCTTTCTCCATAACTTTAACTGTGCCCGACCTTATACTCCTCCGTCCGCGTAATTCTCATAAAAAACATTTTACTCCGGTTTTTGCTTATATACGTATTAATATATATATATAAATATAATATTTTTTTAAATATGTAGATATTGCTTTAGAGCGGTGGTAGCTCAATGGTATGGACACGCGTCTCTTAACCAAAGAGTGCGGGTTCAAACCCGGGCACGTACCTCTGGATTTTTGAAATCTATGTACGTATTTATACCACTAGCTCGTCGGTGAGGGATAACATCGTGATGAAACCTGCAAATTCAAACAACTTTGGATTTGTAACCATGATCCAAAAATTTTTTGGTCCCCTATCTTACGGTTACGTCGGTGAGATCGGCAGTTGCTTTAATGTAATTACAGACTCGCTAAATTCTGGATCATGGTCTAAGCCAGTAGTTCCCAAACTTATTTTTCTCGTGGACCACTTTCAAAATGTTACTAGTTTCGATGGACCCCCTGCTGCTACATTTCTACCACATTCTTAAAGTCGCCAAAAAATGAAAAAGTGTCGCTTCTGAGTTCTGTCCCTATATTCCGACAGGTAAAATAAAAACGAAAAATGGTACATTTTATAACACTTTATTTATTAAGAGAATAGAATTGCAAGAAAAAATTAAAAAGGTAAGTCACAATTTTAATTAATGGGAAGGATGTATTTGGTGGAGTGTCAGCAAACGATCAATGTTTGGCTTTATTTTTGTGAGCAATAACCGCAAATCCCCCCGCTCTGTAATGTTTAATTTGCTCCTTTTTTTTGGTAAGAGATTTATAACGGCACTAAAACTCCTTTCTACAAGGTATGACGAGGGAAAAGCTATTAAAAATTTCCTTGCGATTTCCCACAGTCCAGGATATTTTTCGGGTATTTCTGCTTGCAGCCAAAATGTTTGGTAGCCTTTTCTAAATTTCACCTTCAGCTCCTCATTGGTGCTTAGCTCGAGCAGCTCCTCTTGTAATACAACATTGGCCACTTCCGTTTCATCAAATGGATTTATGATCCATGGTGGTATATCCATTGTCAGCATATCTTCAAACCTGGTTTTGAAGTCAACATGCAGGGCACTTAAATGTTGACTGTAGGTATGGATATCCTCATCAATACATTCTACCTGTGACAAGTTTGGAAATTGAGAGAATTCGCGCCGACTAATGTTTTGCTTCATTAATTTCAATTTCCCAAGAAAAGCCGAAATTATCCCCTTTGTTTTTATTAAATTCAGGCTGTCCCCTTGTAACTGCAAGTTAATATCATTAAATTTTTTAAACAAATCTGTCAAATACGCAATGTCTGTTTTGAATTTGATCAAGTTTTCTTTTAAATCTGGATCTCTGCTTTCTAGGAACTCTAATACGGAATCGAAAACAGAGTAAAATCTCGTTAAGCATGCGCCTTTCGACAACCAGCGTACTTCAGTATGTAAGAGCAGTCGTTGGAAGTCTTCATCATTTTCGTCGCACAATTGAGCAAATAAACGCGTATTCAATGCATTGCTTCTGATTTTGTTGACAGCTTTTATTACAAAATGAAGAGATTGGTTCAACCTGTCACTTAAATGTTTTGCCACAAGATGTTGGCGGTGGATTACGCAATGAATAGCTGTAAGCCCTGGTATAATTCTTTTGAGATGAGTTATAAACCCACGATATCGCCCGACCATTGCAGGAGCTCCGTCTGTTGCCACTGAAATAATGTTTGTAAATGGAATCGATTTTTCCGTAAAAAAATTGCTCAGTACATTAAATATTGATTCGCCTTTAGTGTCAGTCTCCAAAGTTCTGGCAAATAGCAATTCTTCGTGAATTTCTTCCTCCATAATATATCGGACATATGTCAATAATAATGCTTCATTACCGGGTAACGTTGACTCGTCCAGTTGTATAGAAAAATTAGTTTTTTGCAGATGATTGCACAAAAAACATTCGATATCAGAGCTCATTTCATCAATGCGTCTTTGTACAGTATTGTTACTTAATGGAATTCTTTTTAGTACGTCAAATGGAGATTTGTGCAAAACAGTTTTTAAGACTTCTTCAACAGCGGGTAAAATTAATTGTTCTCCAATAGTGTGCGGTTTTCCACATTTTGATATAAGTAATGAGATATTGTAAGATGCCCGCAAGCCATCATCGTTACTTTGAGATGTTGAAGCGAACATACTGTGCATGGTGGGTCTCTTTTCATATTTTTCCTTCAATGTTTGAAAATATTTTAAATCTTTACCTATTTTATCAGTATGACACCTTTTTAGATGATCTTCGAGCTTTGATGGTTTCATAGAGTCATTGCTCAAAACTTTGTTGCATAATAGACACATGGGCAATTGTTTGCCTGCCTCTGATGGAACAAAACCATATTTCAAATAATCGACACTATATTGTCGACATTTTTTCTTTGCTGTAGCCATGTTTCGTGTCAGTTAACTTACCTGAAAAAAAAAATGTTTTTGTAACCAAGTTTTTTTCTGAATATAGGTATCACACCGCAGCCTTTGTCAGCACGCGGGAATAGAATTACGGCTTGTGAAGGGACCAACTAATAAACCGCTAAGACAAATACAGACGTATCAATTTTAAAGTAGGTACTTTAAAATTGATACGTCTGTATTTGTTAAAAATTAGTGGTAAATTAGGTAATTTACCACTAATTTTTAATACTACAAATAAAAAACTCAGTATCGAATGCTGATCAAATTTGTGTAGGAAAAAATAAAAGTCGAAATCCCAAAATTGTCCATAAAAACCATAACTAACATCAAATCAATGAGTTCACGCTTAATTGCTCTGCAATATTGCTTATTCGGCCTTTTTAGAGAGGCAGTGCTTCTCTCGTGAAAAAACAATTGAATAAAACGTGCTGTGTTTGTCTTCAAATCGAAAGAGGACAATTAAAATATCCGTAAGTTACTAAGTCACCTATCTATACAAGCAGTTGTGATCAACTGACTAGTACACGTAAACAAAATACTTAATTACTATAACAAAAAAAAAGGTAAGTACTTACTTTTCTTCGGCACTAGCAATCACTGATATAAATTTTCTCACACCTTTTTTTCGAAATTCCGGAAACAAATGAATGAGTTTGCCTTTGGCATCAAGTATTTATAGTGGTGATCAAATTCATGTCTGAACAAGTTTAAGCATTGTCGGGCGGACAGCGCTTTGCAAGTCTGTACACGAAATTGTACGTAATATCATACGCAAGTTTAGACAAGTAACAGTCGCTTGCCTTATTAAAATATTATCTGCTTAGTTAGGTACTTAAAATAATGTAGGTAGGCCCTTATAAAAACTTTGCTTGCTCTTTACTATTGACGGCCACTTTGGTTCAGTGGTAGTGGACGCTGCCTCTGAACCAAGAGGTCGCGGGTTCGAATCCCGCGGGGTACAAACATTTGTGTGCATGAACATGTTTGTTTGTATCTGTCCAGGTGTTTTCTATATACAGGGTGTATCGTAAATCGTTTAAAACCTCTTGGCCACGTGGTCTATAGGTCACCCTGAACAATGTTTGTTCTACGACTTATCCAATACAGACATTAAATATTTCGACTTCCCATACAAACCTCGATCAGCTGTTTGGTCATTTTGTATGGGAAGTCGAAAAATTTAATGTCTAGATTGGATAAGTCGTAGAACAAACATTGTTCAGGGTGACCTATAGACCACGTGGCCGAGAGGTTTTAAACGATTTACGATACACCCTGTATAATAAGTATGTATTTACAAAAAAAAAAGTATTTAAGTATGTTTATCGGTTGTCTAGTACCCATAGTACACAAGCTCTGCTTAGTTTGGGACTAGTGGCTATGTGTGAATAATGTCCAAGAAAAGCAGATAAATTTTCGTGGACCCCCATTAGCATCTTATGGACCCCCATTTTTGTTCACGCCTACGTAGACCCCCAGCAAGTCTCCCGTGGACCCCTGGGGGTCCACCTGGACCACTTTGGGAATCACTGGTCTAAGCGGACCCCGTCTAAACATGGGACATAACGCTAGGAAGATGATGATGGAAATTGTTTCTGTTTGGAAGACACTCTTTTCTAGTCTATGAAAAAAATTATTATGATTTAAATACTACACACAGAAGTGGTTATAAAACATATTTTCCAAAAAAGTTACAAATGACCCGTTATTATCGGTATTTTTTATCTGTATACCGGTAAAATGTGTTTTCACCAGCGCGATGCGCGATGCGCCTGACATTGAGCGCAACAAAGGTCCGCGTGAAAGCATCTGCGCCTGCGCTGCCCAAGGATGCGCGCCTCGCTTCAGCGCGCGCGCACTCACCACGTTTGTTTTGGAAGATTCGTTGTTATTTTCAACACACAGGTGTACCGCATAGACTCACATTACTGACAATTTTAAATTTATCAGTAAGGAACCCTTTTGTACTGTTATATTTATTTATTTTAATAGGCCCGTTGGTCGAGTGGTCAGAGACCCTGGCCACGAAACCAAAGTCCGTGGGTTCGAATCCCGCGAGGGGCAAATGTTTCGCGTGATGAACATGGACATTTGTACTCGAGTCATGGATGTTTATAAACGTATTTAAGTATGTCTATCCGTTCGCCTAGTATCCATAGAACAAGCATAAGCTTAGTTTGGAACTAGGGAATTGGTGTGTCAGTTTGGTTAATTTAGTTACATATTGGCGTCGATGTTTTTTCTTATTCAGTTTCAGCTTAATGTTGTTTGACCACGTAACGCGATTACGTAACTAAGATCCAACTTTATTTATACTATTTTAATTGTTGCGGTTGGATAGCAATATGACTATAGATAGAAAATTCTGTTCATTAATAAATTAATTAATGAACAAAAATATCGAATTTATCGATTAATGAATTAATGAACAGAAATCGCTGTAGGTTTGAAGTCTTTCATAATATTACCCATACATCTTTTGCATCTAAGTTTATTGCATATTATTTACGTCTAGTTTAGCTATCCAGGCTTGCGACGTAGTTTGAGAAGCTATTTTAGTTTCTAGATTGTGCATGTTAGGAAGTTTGACAAGTGATGTTTTTGCAAAAAAGACGGACTTTTTTGTATGATTTTAATGTATGTACTAACGTTGATTGACTATTGATATAGAACATCACAGGGCTTCTTCTGATGAGTAGTTAATAATCGTCTGAGTACTTACTAATTAACACGTTAACGAGTCGTCGAGTCACTGCGAACGACTTCATCGCGCGGCGCCCTAATCGTCCCTCGATCATAGGGCAGCTGCGATCAATACACCGATTAGAATTTGAGGATCTGTCTCAATGAGATGCCGAGGTGATTAGGTGTGTCTACACAATTTTATTAATTTGTAACATTTTAGAGGCTCACCGGCGGTAATACATTTTGATAACTTGCATACCACGATTAGATTGGTCGTGTATTAACAGAATGTGATGTTAGCAGTCATAAAAACCGTAGATCTTGTATGAAAAGGATCATTAAAGTTGAAGAGGCGAGTGAGGTGTGTAAGGATCGTGCCATATGGCGTTCGGTTCTCTCTGCCTACCCCGCTAAGGAAGTGGCGTGAAGTTTAGTTAGTGAGTTAAACACAACTAGAGCAAAATCTTCAGGTATACAGCGTGATGCGACTGTGTGTGTGTTGTTAACTGTGTTTCTTATTGTATTGACACACCGAGAAAAACTTTTGTTATCAAAAGCGGCATTTTGTAGTGGGTCTGGATGCTTGTGGTACTTATATTAATACTGTTTCTATAAGCATACTTTCTTTGGAATCTGACCAATATGTCATGTTGTCTGAGTTATTTATATGTATTTTGCCCGTGGCTTTGCCTGTGTGCAGTGGCGTATTTACAATCTTAGCCGCCCTAGGCCTCAGGTCATAATTCTTAATACTAAAGCGTCATCACTTAATTTTTATCACGATTGGCCGCCTCTAATATCTGGCCGCTCTAGGCCCGGGTCTACTGGGCCTTAGGGTAAATCCGCCACTGCCTGTGTGGTAGATATACGGCTTTTCCATATACTGAGACTAACGTGTGCCCTGTGAGATCTATATTTTTTCCGGGATATAAAAGTAGTATATTTTCTTTCTCAGTTGGAATTTTTATTTAGTTATTTTTGCGAAAAAAAAAATTGTTTTTGCGATTTCTTGCGAATGGATACAGGAGTGATATCTATTTTATCATGGGCATTACGTATCAGACAGAAATTAGTAAGAATGAGGACTTCTTGTTGGTGTCTGGGTGAGACCTGGCCGAACGCAGTTTGCGTTAATCGCCAATAGACAATGGCGAGATGATGCTCAGGCGGCTGTCATTACTGTTGTAATTGTGCGCCCACGCCGCCTAACACGTGAGTGTTTTACGCCTTTATTTAAGCTATTTTTACTTAAATCGAAGTAAATATGTATATTGAATTCGTGACTAAAATTGCCCATCCTTTTGACCTTGTCTTAAGCTTAAAAGTAAAAAAGTGATACTTAGAATAATAGTTGAGCCGGTTCGAAAATACCGGTACTATTAGGTAATATAGGTATTTTATTTGATGGCAACTTAAATACTGCAAGGGTTGTCGTTGAAAAGCCTTAAGACAGATTTGAAATTGAACTATGCAGTTTAACAATAAAAAAATATGGGTTCAGCGCAGTGACGTAGCTACCCAGGGGCAAGGCGGGGCAGTGCCCCGGGGCCCCCAAGCTCAGGGGGCCCTAAAACCTAATTAGATTAGACTGTCTAACCTCCCTCCAGTAGGAAGAAAAAAATAATTGTCCCCTGGATCTAAAGCTGCATACGCCCATGGGCCCCAAGTTTCTGTTTCTCCCGACGACCCTGGTTCAGCGACCCATACTTTATGTTTTATTATTTGATGAAATATCTAGAGGTAACAATCATATTGAAATTGTCCAAGACGCCATCGAGACGGGCGCCTTGGTAATCAGGTAGAGCTTAAGGTCCTCGTGAATATTCAATTTCTATTTGAAAAGGTGTCAAATGGAGTATGTACGTAATAAATGACTTAACAAAATAATAGACGACGTTAAAAATGTGCCTAATTATTCCTAGGTCTGCCACATCTCCAGAACTATCACAGACATCCTTGCTTAATAAAATTATTCAGACTAATACACCAATTCCCTAGTTCCAAACTAAGCTTATGCATGTACTATGGATACTAGGCGAACGGATAGACATACTTAAATACGTTTATAAACATCCATGACTCGAGTGCAAATGTCCATATTTATCACACGAAACATTTGCCCCTAGCGGGATTCGAATCCGCGACCCTTATTTCGTGGTCAAGGTCTCAACGGGCAGTCAAAATCTGTAATACCATAATTACGAGTAAACGTTAAACTAGAAAAAAGTTCAAGTTAGCAAGTAGTTAGCCTGCATTCTTCTTGTAGAAAGACCTGTGCAAAGGTTAAAACTTCGCATCGAAAGCAAGGCGCGACTTTTTGCAAAGGGAGAAAATAAAAATACACATTTATCAGGGGTACTTCTATCTGATTAATATGTTAGGAATCAGATTAAAAATATGTAAAGTTATCTACTGTTCATGTTTACTTTCTTAATCATCACATTATGAATGCGAACGTGAGATGAACTAGTATTTTATATCTAACAATAATAGACTTGTAAATATAATAAGACTTGTAAGCTAAGTCACAAAGTAAACAAATAGGATTCGCGTTTTGAATAAATTGTTGCTATAATCAGAAGTCACGTTTTACGAGCAAGTATTTACTTGTTGGCGAAAGAAACACTTAATCAATTAAATAGTTCGATTTACTCTATCGCTCGCTGGTATTATTGTGAACTGTCATTTTATTTACATTAAGTTGTAACTTTAAAGTTTTAAATACATACATATTTTTTTTAAGGTGTTACTTGTTAAGATAGATATTAACTTAACTATTATAAATAAATCTAAGCTTTAGTTTTTTTTTTGCAACCTAACATATCTGTTTACCGAACCTAACATACATAGATTATATTTATTTTTTAAAATAAGTAACGTAAATGTGTATCTAATTTTTTTTAATTTTATGGTGATGTTAGTTTCATGTCATAATATATATTTAAATTATCGAGTTTATTTAAATATTCTTTTGTCTTATTTAACCTTAAATCATAACAAAGTGATGAATAAAAAGTGAATAATTAAATTTATTACAACATAATTACCTCAATGACAAATCGCCGTGAGTTTGTGTGAGACATACTCTAATCGATAACTTAGTAACCAGTTTGGATAAACATTTGTGACGTTTTCACTCGAAAATAATATCAATTTATGCGCAGAATTTTCCTTCGTCGTTAGTGAATCCCCAAAACCATAAATTGGAGCACAATCGTTGACGCAGGCTCCGGCGGGGCTCTGTGCAGGTTGGATTAAAGTTATGACTTCCACGAAACAACGCATGTTGCACAAATAGGCTCGCAATTTAAAAACATTATCCGCCTTCCTCGTTGGACTAGGAAGTTAATGCTCTATTGATTATAGGGAAACCCCAATTAATAGAGTGTGATTTGTGTCAATGATGAGTGGTGGTCGTCAATGATGTTCAAAACTCTGTGAAAAAAAAAAATCTGCTTATAAATAATAATAATAATAAATATCCGACTACATCACATACATTGATCTGACTCCGAGGTAAGTAGCTTAATCACTTGTGTTACAGATGTGTGCTACTACAGTGGTATTACAAATATATACTTAAATATTGGATATTAACATCCAGATACAGAACAAACACAAGTATTTATCATACGAATGTTTGTCCTGGGTGGGAATCGAACCCACAACTCTTGGCGCATGAGGCAGAGTCACTACCGAATGCGCCATCGAGCCAGTCATATTATAATGTTTATTAAGAATTGAGTAGTTAAATGCTTAATGTTTGTGTTGTTAGTGAGACTTAATAAATAAATAAATGATGGTTACTTGCTATATGGCCGTGGTATCTTGTTGTGCAATCTCATACATTTAAGATTTTTAATCATAATATTTGATAACCATACAATATTACTAGATACCATATCATTTAAATAACTAAAGACGGCAAATGAATGTCAGAAACGGACTGGATGAGCAAAGCCAAAGGTCAAGCCTGATGCATTCATTAGGGGAGCCTATGTTGAGGAGTGGACGCCTGTGTGCTCATGATGTTTATATATACTTAATGCTTAATGTAGCTTTTAGTAGACACAGATGCAATTGGAAAACGAATGGCATGCATTTGCGTCAATAGGCGTTGCTAAAGTTAACAGTTATTAAACTTCAAAGAGCTTAAGTAATTCATGAATATGTGATTTACGACTTATTTACTAGTAGATATAATATCTCTACATAGAGCAGTACGGCAACCGATATAACATATTTATTGGAGACTTTGCGCGAGTTTGTTACAAATTGTAAGATGGGCTCTACCTAGAGTGGTTTTATGGTTTCACCTTGGCATTAAAGCTTCTTATTTATTCTGGTATCTACTTTTGTCAAAGCTACAATACTTATGTCATATTAAAGGTCTGAAGACTAAGTTTGTCGTGCAATTTAATTTAGAGATTTTGTTCGAACATTCAGTAGGGATAGATTTATTTTACTTTAAACAAAAATATCGGTATAGCCTGAAAATATGTTTGTTTGCAGTTTTTTAGCGTCTTAAATATAAAATGAAACAAAAATATATATTTAAAATGATATTATCAACTTGAAATTTACATTCTCATTCAATACAATTAAAATTTCCACCTCATCAAAATCGCTAAAAGAGGTCGGTCCGCAGCGGGCTGGTCTGCGATCAGCGGGTAGTGGCGCCGGGCGGCGGCGGGGCGGGCTCACTCGCGCCCCGAGCCTCGCCGCGACCGCACGCGGACCCGCCCGCTCCGCGACCGTGTCAGTGCTGTGACTGTTCGAACTGTGCCCACGACCCCAGCGCGCCGCACCCGACCCGACCCGCAGCGATGAAACGGTAAGCCAACACGCATTTCCCGGCGTTTTCCCAACGCCCCCCGGTGCATCGACTCTATCAATATTTGCTAGGATAAAATAACGTTATTAATACCGTTATTGTAACAGATAATAAACGTGTTTATTACGTTCGCGATGCGGGTGTTTTCTTGAAAGTCTCGTATTGTCGTTGTCTCAGGATTACGACCTGTTGGTTTACGGGATCAGCGGGAATTATTGTCGCTCCTACGGTAGATAGCGTACGTAAAAAACGATTTAAAAGCTTACTTGGTTGTGTTAGTCACGTAATTTTATTAAATACAAGTGAATATATTGGACACACGATTTTTGCGTTGCGCAAAATATAAATAAAAAATAAATTGTCAATTGAAAAATGTTAAATTATTTTCAGTTAGACTGTTTATTGAATTGGGTTATGTCGAGAAAAGTCGAATAATAAAATTAATTGTTTCATAAACATAAATTAATGATTATTTTCCATTTCTAATTTATGAAAATAATTAATTCCTCTAGGTATACCTTTTAGTAATTAGATAAACGTCATAATGAAAATATGTGCCGTTAAATGAATAATTTATGTGCTTTTAATTAAATTGTAGTAAATGACAGATAATTAGCAAAGACAACAACAAACATCATTAAGCATTTTCTATAAAATATTTAGAATAACGTGGATCTAGACAATGACACATACAACTGTTCTACAAATAACATTTGTAACTTTATGCAAATAACATTCGCCATTAAAATAACAAGAATTCACAACTGTGATTGTGACTGCTGTGACCGGCGCGGATATTGTGTGTTGTACTTCATTCGGACAATGTTACTTAATCTGTGATTATTTCTAGAACAATTGGCTCATTAACTGCTTCTTCCACTCATTATATCCCGTTTCTATTCGGGATCCATTTGGAAAATAATTTTGGATTTACCAAGTTAATACGTTGAAGTGACAGCCACCGTGGAATCCCCTAGCCATAAATAATAATTAGGAAAAATCCAGCAATGACCTGGTGCCCATGGCCAGGTTATGGCTGGGTTTGAACCAGCACCCCTCGTAAGTGAGGCGCGTGTCCTTACCTTGAGTTACTTACTTTAAATTCAGTTTGTTCAGTGTCTGGGTGTTAATATCCAATATTTGAGTATATATTTGTAATACCATTGTTAATTTTGATATCCGTAACAGAAGTGCTTAAGCTAATTACCTCGAAGTCAGATCAATGTATGTGATGTCGTCGGATATTTATTTATTGTCCTGAAAACTTACTTTAGGAAGGAAGACGAGGAAGTATCACTCTCTTACAGAAAATTGGCTTAAAATAGCAGCATCTGTTCTGCCGGAGGCTAACCGGAAGCCCAACCCTTAACACATTCGCTGCCACTACGTCTTTCACGACGTCTTCTCATTCCTCTACATCTTAGCGAAAAATAATGAACTCGCCAGGCGAGTCGTCGTCACTAGAATAAGATTTACATGAACTCTCCGGGCGAGTGGATGGCACGTGTTAAAGGCTAGCAACGTATCAGCGATTCCTCTAGTATGGCAGTTGACTAACAGGTGATAATTTGCCATCAGGTGATCCGCTAGTTACGCCGGCTCTAATATACAAAATATAAAAAACTAATCCTCGCTACATGGTCTCGCATTAGCATTAACGAAACAGTATGGGGTACCGTTGTGTTATTAGTGCTAATGCTTGTTTAGTCTCGTTGAGGACGTCTGAACTTGGTCGGGTATCCGCTGACAGGGGCAGACTATGTAGGAATTTAATTGACTTCTCGTTCGATAAAAGCTTCAATCTAATATTTGACTAAATAGATACGATGTATAAACTTGAAACGCGTATCCAAAATTAAATCTTATTGACTGTAATGTAAGTAATATTACATTGGCGTACGTTATTAAAATTATTAATTACTAATAATCTTATTACAGGCCCATTATTCCGGGATTTATATTTTTAATGAGACGTAATATTACGTCAAAACATTTATTAAGACAATTTCTCTTCAATTACAACATGAACATTTAATGTTTTCTGTATTATTCAATAAGTCCTCGGAGACTCATTGCTGATGTAAAGAAACAACGTCTAGACTGCCAAGGTTGAATTTAAGGTTGTTTGTGAATTTTCCTGCTTTCCATTACTACGGGCATTAAAATAGTTTTATAGCTATTGTACTAGTATAAAATGTGTAAAAGTGAATATTGTATAGGAAAGATGATATTATTTCACACGTTCCACGTTACTAGTGCGTGTGAAGTGAACAAAAACATTCTTAACAATAAATATGGGAAAAACTAAAAATGCGAAAGCTTCTCTTGATACTCTTCCCTAGCGGGGTAGGCAGAGATAACCGTACGCCATATGGCACGATCCTTACACACCTCACTCGCCTCTTCAACATTAATGATCCTTTTCATACAAGCTCTACGGTTTTTATGACCTAACTGATTGTAATAAATATTGTTCGCTTAAAGTTTGAATGGATCAAAAGCATAAGCTGATTTTCAACTTGGAAAAATTATTGAATCTCGCCGAGCCCTCAACATAAACTCTGTAATAGGCCAAATTTCACGCGGCTGCAGTACCTGGAAAAGTTAATCCTTAGTATGTATTTAATTGTCCTGTGTTTACACGATAGGATACCAACTGAGGGCCGCTTGCACGGAAATATTAAGTTAAATAAATAACTCTGAACTTACTAACTGCCAGTATGTCAAACACCAATTTTAACGGTATATGCAAATGGCGCGACACTCTTGCTTTTTAATTAAGTTCTGCATCTACGCTCTGGGTGCCCTCGATACCTGCGTCTGCGCAGGTCGCGAGCAAGCGCCCCACTTGTCGGCTGCAGTGATTGGTGTGCAGTCACGTGCAATTATTTACCGTTTAGGACTATTCCAATTGACCCCCGTGGAGCGTCAATATTTGCATATTATTTTTCATTATTTGTGGTTTTACAAATATTAGAACGCATTATGCATTGATCCGATTACAAAGTACGAGTGGCTTCAGTACATATTGTTGTTATACAAATCAGAATCTACGGCGCTATCTCTACCATTTAGAACGGAACCTATTGTGTTGTTAAAATATAGAGCCCAGATTAGTATGTCATAAAAATAAAAAGATAAAGACGTATTTAAAAATACATAGCGACTTATAAATATTTTATAAGTAGCCGATTTTGTCTACAAAACATGCCTCCCTAGGGAGTCCTAGTGCAGTGGGACGTCAGGAATACAAACCAGTACTAGCTAGACCTGCGTATCGTATTCTTTTATGTTTTATCTCCTAGGAGCTTGCATTCTATTAATACCTCAAGGGCAAGGGCCTCTATTCTATCATTGATGGATGACAGTATCAGTACTTACACTCATCTTCTTGCATGAAGAATTATTCGAGCCAATTAAGATATTATAAGTTAAATAAATAATTATAAATTCTCCAGACTGACACACCAATTCCCTAGTTCCAAACTAAGCTTATGCTTGTGCTATGGATAGTAGGTGAACTGATAGACATACTTAAATATCTTATAAATATCCATGACTCGAGTACAAATATCCATGTTCATCACACGAAACATTTGCCCCTAGCGGGATTCGAACCCGCGACCTTCGACCAACGGGCCAGGCCATATAGCTACTATGATATATATATATATATAATATATGAGAGAGTTAAAATACGAAAATGAGAATTAAAATGATTACTAGCCAGTGTGCTAGCTATGTAAGCAATCAAAACGTTTTTATTTTGATAAAATTAACAGTTATTAAGTAATTAAAGTCGTATTTTTAATTTGTTTGTGATCAGAACATTTTTTCTGAGGGAATGCTTTTTTTGCAAGAATTATTATGCTCATGTGGTAATTTTGTATAGGTACCGTTCAGTTACCACTTTAAGCTTTTAAGAACCTTTTAATTAAAACTTGTACAATGTTTAGAATTAGTAGTTGTGAGTTTGATGCTTCTCTGTTTCACTTAAGTTGGCAACTTAAGTAAACTGATATGAGGAGTTTGGCGACAGTGACTTAGGCAACAGTTGTTTTAAATTTTTATTATACATAAGTCGGGTTTATTACTTAATTATGTCCACACGTCAACAATGTCACCAACTTAGTGACTTAGATTTAATGTATTTTCAGAAATGTCAGCTTTTAGATTTCATTACAAGTATCTAATTCATTAAGTTATTAGTGTACTTTAAAGATGATTGTTTTTAGTAACATCGACCCGTATGTGGTACCTACTATTTTATCCCGATGATTGGGACCAGCACAAGCCTAAGTAGCCCACTAAATCAGATCATCATCTTCCTAGCGTTATGTCCCGTGCTTAGACGGGGTCCGCTTAGATTATGATCCAGGATTTAGCGAGTCTGGTAATTACATTGAAGCGACTCTTAAATCAGATCTTGTATTTTATTTTGGCTCGATGACCGATTATTTCAGTGTAGTCAAAACGTCAGCTAGTTATGCTCGTTTAGAAAAGATTTTGAGATTTCCTTAAACTCTAGTGTTTGCTAGACAGAGGAATTTTGAAAAAAAAATTAAATTAATAAATGAATATCCCTCAACATCACATTCACTGATCTGACTCCGAAATAAGTAGCTTAAGCACTTGTGTTACGGATATCAGATTGAATAGTGGTATTATATGTTCTTAAATATTAGATATTAACACCCAGACACAGAACAAACAGAAGTATTCATCACATTAATGTTTGTCTTGGGTGGGGATCGAACCCACAACTCTTGGCCACTACCTAATGCGCCATCAAGCCAGCCATGCGGGTTTTTCTTATAAAAATTAGCAAATGATAAAATCATCTAAATTAGTTACGCAGTTAGCATAGTTGGCCGCACGATAGAAAGGAGTATCTACTTTATAATAGCAGTAGGTACTTGGTGTTAACTGTTAGGATGTCTGCTTGAGCGTTGCGTGGCGGTGCATGCGTGCGCTGCAGCGGACGGCCGAAGGTTCCTCCACACAAGAATGTTAATTAGTGACGTAGTGACCTCAGTTTCGTTTTTTCGCCGGCCACAGAAACAATGCGATAACCGCGAGTTGTATCATCGTCGCAAAAAAGTGTCAGAGCGCCGCGGGAGCGTGACTCAGCCCGGTTCTCCTTGACGGGGCTCTAAAAAGTGCATTGGGCTCTTTTGAATCTTCATTCGCTGAGCGACGACATGTCTGTCAGCTCTGAGCTCTGAGTACTAAAACACATGGAGACGACAATCTGCTATACAAATATGATTAATATCGACATTGTATTCATAAACCTCTATCTATTTCTTTTTAACAAGTCTGCATTACTGCACGTAATAAGAGACATCAATATTTTACTTAACTATTTTCGGTAACATCATCAAGTGACGTCATAGAAATACCTAAGTGAAGCCGGCTTAAGTTGTCAATGTCAGTGGAATTTGCGGTGTATTGTGCCAATATTGATAAAATTTGTGATTATAAATTGCCATCTAACTTGTAAAATTCAAAAACATAATCTTAAATAAATTGTTCAGAGACTTATAGCATGTATATAAGTAAAGTGGAATGACACTACACAAAGGCGCCATATTTGTTTCTCACTCAAATTTGGGCTTCACTTTTTCGTAGTTAAGTCACCTCCATTAGTACTGAGAGGCTCTGAGACACACGTGACACGACTAGCAGGTTCCGATAAGCATATAGTTTGTTATCGTGATTCTAACAGACGTCCTAATTGTGTATGCGCTTAGGTTAAGGCTTCATAATCTGAGCTGAAACACTAAATAAATATAAATATAAGGTAATCAAAAAACAATGTAACAATCAAACATAGTTTTAAACCCTTTGCTTATAATTCATTGCATTCTACTGAATGCAGTATATTTCTTAGAAATATGTGTTTAGTAGCTGTTAAAATGTTTCTGCATTCACTGTGGTCTGAGTTGGTAAATTACTCAAAATGTAGATATATTTAATTTGGGAGTCCATTTCATGTTGGTTTTTATAATGACTTTATACGAGAGAGAAGAGTTTTTGAGAAGATGATGTGCGCATTGTGAATTTAACAATTAAGAGCAATCAAAACGAGATCATTATGATTCATGATTTACAAATCCCACTCATTATTAATTTAATTTTAAATTATGTGCGTGGCGGAAAAAAATCACAAAATAGATTATATTAATGAGGGCAGTCAATGGGGATTAACTGAGTAACTCCGTTAACAGATTAACTCCATAATTAGTCCTCTTAGGAAATCTTTAATCTACCACGTGGGCCGTGGTAGTATATCTTAGGACCTGACGTAGCTTTATTGGATTTTAACACGTTATTACAAGTTAAAGTTATTAGTCCGCTAGGGAAGTGGCGTGAAGTTTAGTTAGTTAGTTAGTTATTACAAGATAAAATTTGTTCCTCTACTTTTCAATTCACACAAAATTCAAAGGTATTTCATTCGGCTCGATCTTAGTTATTTGGCTGCTGGAAATTGAATGTTGCGAGGCGCAGCCACGTGTCGCATCGATGTCACGCCGCACTGCAGAATGTTATTGGAAACCGCCGGAGGTTTCGTGTGATTGCCGCTGTTATTACAAATATCTTCATTACTTAGATTTATGCTTGAATTCTAAACACAATGAATGCTATTGTTATCGACAGGCAAAAATAATGAGTACACACTAAATATTTTCACTTTTTCAATTTCTTGCAATCTTCAATTTCCTTACTTTGACTCGATGACCATGATTTGACATGATTTTCTGGAATTATAAGGTTTCTTTAAATTCTAGTCTTTAGTGCAAAAATAAGATTTTTCAACAAGTTGCCAAGTGTGTGTGTGTGTGTGTGGACAAGTGGCAAAAATAATAAATGCACACTTACTATTTGAATTTTTTAAATTTCTTATAATGGAAGTCTTTATTTTTAATTTTTTTTCATTAAAGACTCCACTTTCGCGTTATCCCATCCCATCCTCTTGCCCTTCTCCCAGTTCACCTGGGGTCTGTGCAGCATGTCCGTCATGTCTTTGAGTTATATAAAGTATAATCACAAATATTATTAGATACACCTAGTTATGCAGTTTAGTCTTACTGCTAAATATCTAAATTTAGAAACGGCTTTTCGATTCTGTGAACTTACATGAACAACAAAATGGTATTACATAAACGTTGTTTTGTTGTCATATATATATATGCACATTCGTTGCTAGTTATTTCTTCGTCTTCCATAGTGCTTTCACTATGGTAGTGTGGTGGAACTGGTGGTCTATGAATAAAGAAACTCTCCAGAGTTGGATGAATGATCCAAATTTAAATCTAACCTCTATAGTGGCATACAAAGTTCCTATTTAAATAGGTTCATGGGTTGTTTACATGTTTTCATATATCCGACCTTCAGATAAACAAGGTTATTTTTTTGACTGGCTCGATGGCGCATTTGGTAGTGACCCTGCCCCATGCGCCAAAAGGTATGTGGGTTCGATCCCCACCCAGGACAAACATTCATGTGATGAATGCTTGCGTTTTTTCTGTGTCTGGGTGTTAATGTCCAATATTTAAGTGTATTTGTAATACCACTGTTGATTCTGATATCCGCAACACAATTGTTTTAGCTACTTACTTCGGAGTCAGATCAGTGTATGTGATGTAGTCGGATATTTCGCAAAACCACTAACCTGCTTATGTAACTCATTAATCTAAGGAACTATGTATTGTAGTTTAAAGGATTTTAGAAAATGAGCCCATCTAACCGAGCCCACGTTGGTTTTGGACTTAAAAAGAATGTGCCAACTGTGGTCGACTAATGGTATATCGGGTTTTGGGTATGTGATTGTGTCAATTTTCCATCTAACCTAGCCCAGTTTTATTTTTGGCTGAATGTGGTTAAAGGGGCCTGCTGCCTCTTTGACTCTGCCTACCCCTTCGGAGATTATGGGCGTGATGTTATGTTATGATGTGTTTTAGAAAATGAGCAAACATATTTGCTAAATAATAAAATTTGTTTCTGCATTTTTTCTAAAATCCTTTAAATTAGTTTCTTGGAATAATGAATTAAATAAATAGGTAAGAGGTTTCGCATAAACTTAAAATAACCTTGTATACTATTCACGCCTCATGCGCTCTTCAAAAAATGTCTCGAATCTGAAGTGATGGTTTCATCACCGAGTTCCGTTACTTTATCACCTGAGCCCGTTCATCCTTGGCGACGGCCCGGTATTGCTCGGTTGCACCACCGGACCGGTGTATTGGTGATCTTTCATTGTATGCAGATGAGGTTACCGCAAATATCAATAATTGTAACTGATGCAAATCGACGATTAGTTGATTCGCGCACGCAACCGCATCAAGCTACCAGTCAGTACTGTAAATGTGAGCGCGCTTCGAAACTATTCAACTTGAATCTATAATTTGTTGGCAGTTAAAAAAAAATACAAAGATTAAAGTTATTGGTATGTGCTATATTTCATTTAAACTATTTTTAGGTTACAAATAACAACTTGTCTTACTGGGGTGGATTAAGATTCTATGATCAAAAATAAGGAAAGTCCATTAAATTATTCGGACTTCGTAGCGTAAACAAAAATTAGCTAGATCATTACTTTTGAGATAATAAATATCATCATCTCATACTGGGGTGGGAAAAGGTCCTATGATCATAAAATAAGTCATTTTGTATTATTATGGCTATTCATAAGTGCTTTTGTGGTGCCTACATGAATAATGATATTTCTATTTCTAAGGGAAATGCAAATGCAACATAAAAATATATTTTTTAAATGCGGCTTTAATATGTAAAATACTATTTACATCCTAATTAATTCATTTCTAAATTCAAGCCGGGGTGCCGTTTGTCGAAATGGTGTCATTCCGCTGCGATCAGTTTTACATAACAATATTACGGTGTGGTATCTTTTGTGTCGCTGTTCATTTGTCGACGTCCTTGGGCCACGGCCGAGTTATGTCACTCGGCTTTGCTCGACTCTGATAAGTTTGTATCGATGAATTCTGATATAGCTTCTATATTTTGTCATCGTTGCATATTGGCCAATTAATGATTTAAATATTCGTCATAATATTGTATGTAATATTATAATGACCGTTAAATATAATGTTACAAATATTTCAGTAGTTATATGCAGAGAAGGCTAATTTATAAATTGGTCAATTATTACATAAAACGTAAGAAAATTTCTAGATTTTTTTCTTTTTATCTTATTTCTCATGGTTATGTATTCAATCGTCACTACACGACTTTATATATACTTTATATATTTGTCCCGATCCATCTATGAGAATATGAACATCTAAGTTATACTGCATATTACCTACCTATTGAAATGAACTGCGCCAAGCCAGGATGAGATAACGCGCATACAGTTCACACAGTTTGCGCGCAGTAAATCTCTTTTAATTCGGCTAATAAAACCTTAGTCGGAGTCAGCATGTAAATGTTCGGTCCGAATGCAGCCGGTTGCATAACCGGCGCGTAATTGTCGCTTTGCGCCGCGCATCGCGAGCGCATGATTAGCATAGCGTGGCGCAAGTCGGCGCCTGCGCCGCCCGGAATGGCAAATTAAACGGACGCCGCATGGCAACTGCACTTTTGACACTTTGTAAGCAAGTACAGAAGGGTACAGGCTCCTCGATGTACCATCACTTAGCTGGCGTTTTTTTGAGCTATTAGGGAGCCTTGATTGAAAACATCGACAGCCGTTTTGTTCAGGTACGCGGTTCACTCGGTTTAACGGTTGACTTGAAATGCATTTTGAAAAACTCAATCACACAAATAGTAGATATCGGTAGATATTGATCTTATTCTGACGATTTATAAGTGCTTTTTTTAAGCCTACGTAAATAAAGACAATTTAATTTAATTTAATTTAATTTCATTTCAGTGCTTAAGTTTAGTAGTGGGTAAATAATGGCAATTGAATTGGAACATTCTTGTTGTATTAGACAGTTGGATTTGGAGAGATGACATTTTCTTTATAGTTGTTGAGTAGTTAGAAAACTTATGCCTTTGCGAATCTTCTACTTACGATCTATTTGATATAATAATGCAAAAACGTTACACTCTTAAATTTGACACAAAAAATACTTATAATTGAAAACCGAACAAGCGACAGCAACGTCTGGCGCCATGTGAGAGTAGGCATTTACCAAGCGTCCGGTCCGCGCGCGGCCCTTCTGAACTTTCACATTTTGCGCTTTAAGCGCTTGACAACGAAGTTGCAGGTAAACCCCTCACGTACATACAGACACGCTATAAATAGGCAGGAGTTAGTGAGCGCGAGTAATTCATTTGGTTAGGTAACAATATTTCGAGCATGCGACCGGTATCAGGGGCACGGAGTGACACATCGCGCGACCTCCACTCCTGTGTCTCATCAGTTAATTCATTGATGAGTATTGCAGCACGTTGAGTGACTGGACATCCTCTTCCTCTTATTGTGTGGTTTACTTACTCATATCGAGTCAGATTCCAGGCTATATTCAGTCACTGGATGAGTCTACATGATATATTCGGTTCTCGTCTGGCTTGCGAGCATGAAAAGGATAAAAAAAAAGGACCAACGAACTTAAACTTCAGACATGTTGATATTGTGACATTGCTAAAATATTGTACAGTGGAATAACATACATCAATCTGTGCTGCATATTACGCGAGAAACATTGAGGGATCGAAGACATTAAAATGTTAGTCAGTTCGTTTCGTGACGAAGGCGAGTGTGGATTCACTTTAACTACATCCTTACGCGACGTTGTTATACTTAATTAACTCAAACAGCTTTCATTTAAGATAATCTGTGTGACATCTCAAGGCATTTATAAGTCATCATCGAATGTTCGGTTACGGTCCAAGTTAAATGGTGAAACTGAGGCTTTGGTTGACGTAAAAATACAATTTAATTACAAGTGATTACTCGAAACAGTATTTGGTTTTTAAGTCAAAATTGTTATCCTCGTCTTTTAACTGATTGGCAGGTAAAGTCACTTAGTATCAATACCTTCGTATTGGTGTAGAATAGAGCGCTGACTAATTGGCGTGGTTAGGTAACATTTGGGGCATGCGGGCGGACGGGGCCGCGACTCGCGAATCTGTGACCTCGCAGACGATCGTCTGGCTCAGTGGTTCCCAAAGTTGCTTGGGCTACGACCCATCTTAAACAAACTCGGGACCCACCTCTAGAAAATTTTACCGTTACCAATATGAATGAAGGAAGAAAGGTTGGTATGTCGGTTGGCATGTCGTTGGTTTACAGACAGGGCCCACTCAATATTTGCTTGCGACCCACTAGTGGGTGGCGACCCATAGTTTGGGAAACCCTGGTCTAGCTCATTGATGCCTGCTACTTACTACTTGTGATAACGAGCTGGGTATGCCTCACAAACAGCGTTAAGGACGTCTAACGTGTACATTGTCATGACACGCGCGCCGAAAGTAATTCGACTTGATGCGTTTGTGAAAGTATTTACAATACTTTGGCGTACGTGCGCGTATTACAATTGTATATCAAAAAACGGCTAGGGTTTATCTTTTGGCTGAATCATAAATTGACTCGTCATTTGAAGTTTCTAATCTCTTCCTATGGTTGAGGAGTTATGTCACATTTTTATTATTTTTATTTATCTTCAAGGTGTTTGATGGAATATTTATGAAAATCGGAAAACCCGATAATGTTATTAAACTAATTTTTTTTGGATTCCACAAAAAGTAATTTGATTCCTAGATTAATAGAAAACTACACATATAAATGTCACACCTTTTTAAATTTTCCATCTAACCCAGCCCAGTTTTGTTTTTGGCTGAATGTGGTTAAAGTGGCCTGCTGCTCCTTTGACTCTGCCCGGGATTATGGGCGTGATGTTATGTTTGTTTGTTTGCTTATTCGATTTTACTCCAAAAATAAATATGATAAATCTCCCGGATAACAATCTTAATGTGCCTTCTTTCTAACAAATAATTAACCTGCTAATCAACTATGATATCTCATTCTTTTTAAGTAAATTACGACGACAGTTCTACCACTAAGACGTTCAACCTTCAACTGCAGACGGTTGTTGCGGAATAACACTCCATTATCTTATGCGAATTGAAATCCAGCGATCCATTAAATTTGTTCATTGGTCGACAAAATAACTATTAGTGATTCTGCGTCTTCATAACTGAAAGATTCTTATTACGAGGAAGGAAGCGAGCGAGTTATCTAATTCGATTGGGCAACCGTCGTCGGCGTGTCTCACACACAACACGTCATGTTAATGATGAGGAAGTTAACACTATTGTTTAGATAAAATATGTTTAAATTGAGGGATTTGTGTATTATTATGTAGTCATTATCAGTCATAATTGGTCGAGTGGTCAGAGACCCTGGCCACGAAACCAAGGGTCGCGGGTTCGAACCCGCTAGGGGCAAATGTTTCCCGTGATGAACATGGACATTTGTACTCGAGTTTATAAACGTATTTAAGTATGTCTATCCGTTCATCTAGTATCCATAGTATAAGCATAAGCTTAGTTTGGAAATAGGGAATTTGTTGACACACTGATTTCCTATTTCCAAACTAAGAATTCATTATTTACTGTCAGTGTAACAATTTTTTATCGGATTTTCATTAAAATTAAGAACTGATGCATCATGGACATTGGCCAATAACGATAGTTTAAGTGTTTATTTCTGATGTGAGTCTTTATAAATGGGTACATAAGACAAGAGCCTTGCTTTTATTTATTGATTTCATGACATTTCCTGAGTTAAAGTGAAAATAAAACGCTATGTCGAGTAATTGAGTGCAATCTCGCAATAGTTAAAATATCACTACCATTTTTTTTAGAAATGGATTCGATAGCAAAAAAGAAATTATAAGCGCTAGGCCCGGGCACGTGCCGGCGCATTCATTAAGGACTGTTTCGATTCGCCCCGGCCGCCGATAGAAAGTGACGGCTATGCTCTTGCGCATCATACTAACTATATTTATTCTATTATAGCACCGTTCCGGTAGGTGACAGCTGACGATAAGGAAATTGGTAACTGTTATGCTTCTATGGTGCCATTACTTTGATTTGTAGACACCGAAAATATATAGAGATAATTAAATTGATCTTACAATAAAAGACGTTGATGACAATAAGAGATTATGTTAATTAATATTGCTGTTAAAAAAATATATAACTAAGGTTAGGTTATGTTAGCATTGCTCGCTCCCCCCCTCTGGGGTCTTCGGTTTGGCGTACTGGGGGGGCTTAGTAGGCCCTGGTGCAGGACAGGGCCGAAGCTAAGAGAGACCCCGAGGTGAGCTGCGACTGCTCGGCATTTCCCACCGAGCAGTTGCGGCACCGGCCGCAGCCCCCTGCGGCTGGACTAGGATTGCCGAGGAAGAGGAGGAGCTGAGTGTGTCGTTGCTCGCCTCCCTATCCTCGGCAACCCGACAGGGGCGCACTGCGCTGCGTTGTGGTGGGTCGCGGAGGGATCTCCTCTCCCTCTGTGACGACAGGGCTCTGCCCTCAATTTAGGTCGCCGGGTGGAAGGCGGCCCCCTCTGACGAGACGTTCTCCGCGTGCCCTCTAGCTTAGCAGAGGGCACAGCGCGAGAGTGGGCCCACGACGCCGGTCACGGGGACGATCGGCGTCTGAATCCTGGGCGGAGTAGTTGAGACATGCTGGGTGGCCTGGCATGTCTCGACGCGCGCGCGTGCTCGGTGCTGTGCATCCGACGACTGATGGCGTGGGCTGCACAGCATCGACCACCGCCGCGCGAGGTGAGCCGCGCAGCGCGGCACGCGCACTACCGGAGGAGCTGTTGTATAGTCCCGACAGTGGGGATACCGGCTCCTCCGGAACTGCGCCGCGGGAGGCCACGTTGGGGTTTTAGTCAGTTCGAGTCCGACACACCGCCCTCTGCTTCCCCGAGCAGAGGGTGACGGCTCGTGGGAGTTTCCCCAAATAAAAAAAAAAAAAAAACATTGCTCGCTGTCTAACCTAATAAATTGAAACACGAATCTTTAAATTACCTAATTGGCATTGGGGGAATACCGAAATTGGTAGAGGCGATTAGTCGTGCTGGTCACGGGTGCCGGGGCGAGCTCTTTGATCATGTCGCGTTTGAATGATTATATACTGCGGTGTACGAGTGTACACTAGCTAGTGTCCATCTATTAGAAATAAACTTTATTTACACCACACAAATTTACATTGAAAGTGTAAAATATTAAAAATGTATTAAAAAGAAATAACTATATACATATTTACGAAAAAGGTTAGTTGTCCGCCTCGCTGATCAAGGTACCCAGAATACTGGCAGCGTTGCCCCTTTGAATTGCCAGGCTGAGGCGTTGACCGAGGAAGCTTCAAGCATTCAGGTCGCCAGAAACTTGAATAACTTGTCCATCTATTATGTAGAATAACGTAACTTGTACACAGCTTTCCATCCAACCCAGCCCACTAGCCCATGTTGGTCTGGCACCTGAAAAGAATATGCCAAATGTGGTTCTTGCCTAGCATGTAAAATGCCACTAATGGTATATCGGGTTTGGGTGTGTGATTGTGTAGGCGACAGGTTAGCCGCTTGTCACTGCTTTTTCACCATTTTCCATCTAACCCAGCTCAGCTTTATTTTTTCCATAATCCCCGGAGGGTTAGGCAGATTTAAAGGGGCAGCTGGCTTCTTTAACCACATTCAGCCAAAAGCAAAACTAGGCGGAGTTAGATGTTTTTTTTTTAAAAGTAGTGACAAGTGGCTGTCGCTTAAAGTTAGAGGTATTCGGTTGAAAGAGTAATTTTTCGGTGCTGCTAGAATCTAAAGGTGAGGGGTTACATTATGTCCTGTATTGTGCAATAGTGATATTTAGAAGCTGCGAATCACCTTGCTCGTAAGCATGTGTGACATAATTACATTATTTCTACAAGAGCGATAATAATCTTAACGGAAAAAATTTAAAAGTGAGGGTGGATCACGAGCGAGCGGAGTTCTCACTGTTTTGCGAAACGCTAATTTTATTGGCGACGGCCGGCGATCGCTCCGCATTGTCTAGGTTTTGCGCCGGTTTATGGATTACACAGCGGTTACAGAAATCTGGAAGCATTGTGAGCGGTGAAAGTCCGTCGTTGCGTCAGGCCAGCTCCGCGGCTGTGTGGCAACTGGTGCGGTCTAGCCCAAACGATGTTCTGACTGGAAGGAGATCCTTGACAGGTTTTTTTTCAGATTTTCTTTGCAATTGAGAATATCGATTCACAAATTACCTGAAACGCACCCGGTAAACTCAGCCGCTAGTCTTTACGGTCTGTCGTTAAAACTGTCTTTGTGTTCAATGTCAAGGTCTTCGTCTTTTTCTGAGGGAGCTCTCGAAGTGAAACGGCAATATTTGCATATTTTTCAAAGAATTATATTAATTTATGAAAGTTTATTTCTAATATACGTTTTACTTAGTTTGAATATCACATGTAGTTTGAAACAAAACTAAACAACACCAGAACATGCATCCAAATGATTTCTCAAAGAGCATTGACGAAAGTGCACGTATGTATCAAAATGATGTTGTTTCCTAACCTCTGCGCATCCTGCTCTTTTTGCGCTGAGTTTATGCAATTTTCAACTCTATATAAACCATTATAAGGGTCTGTAGAGCGCAGGCAGGTCGGTGAGGCGGACCGTGCGAGTTGCCAAATCCTCCACAATGCAGGTAGTAATTGCTTCTTGTTATACAATATTCAACGCTACATTTTCAACTAAATGTGCAGTCTTTTTAGTACAAGATTCCTTGGGAGCCTTCCAAGAAATTTACATGAGAAATAAGCCTATCTTTCGTAGAGAAAGATTTGAATTCATAAATTAAGGTTTTTCAAGCTTGGAGTACATAGCTAGCTAGATAACTGCTGCATGATTATGATCTTCGTTGTAATACAGGGGCAATGTTTTAGGGTTATCTAGTACCTAATTTAAACCTAATGAGGTCCTAAATTTACTGAAACCACTTTTTAAACGTTTTTATAAAATAATAATTAACACGTATAGATGAAGTATATGGCGAAGGTATAGATTTTTTTAATTAAATTCTTCACACTGACACACCAATTCCCTATTTTCAAACTAAGCTTATAAGCTTGTCCTGTGGATACTAGGTGAGCAGATAGAAATAAATAAATACCTTTATAACCATCCATGACTCGGGTACAAATGTCCATTTTTATCACACGAAACATTTGCCCCCCCCGGGATTGAACCCGCGAACCTCGGTTTCGTGTCTCTGACCACTCGACCAACGGCCCTGTCAACATTTTGATAATCTCTTGCGCCATCAGGGCGGGTCGCTGGGAATGATTAAGCGTTGCTTTATGTCCGGATAACTTAGTGCCTATGTAGGAAACAATTCGTATTTATTGCTTATCAGTGTTACAACTAGTAAAAATTTTTAGTACCTACGTCACTCAAACGGATTTAGAGTGCTCGAGGCGGTCCGTTAGTTGACTCACGAGCGACCATTATGACACACTTTTACTAACCAGGGTCTGTGAGTATCCTTAAAGTGGCGAACATTGAGTGAAAGATGTACTTGATATTTATTGATGTTGCAATCATTCAGTTTCGGTCTCGTCTTGACTTTAATGGATTATTCCCTGAGTGTATTGCTACACTGTGGATGCAAGATGTATATAATATTTTATCGCAGTATTTCCTGAACCTTTTGAGTTAATAAGTTATTAAGATAATTTATATGATTTTTTGTGGTTCGCTGTGGTATTATAAGTTCGGATTCAGATATAAAAAATATACACAAATATATCTTAAAAGAAAACAAAAGATTGCATTAACTTATTTAATAGTAAATGACTTTAAAAAAAAAAATGAATTTCGGCTGCTTTACACATAAATAATTGATTTTAATGAACACTTAGGTAATTTTTTTTTTTAATAATAAGTCTGAGAATGGGAATTGGATGTAACATTGTGATTTTACTGAGTATTTGTATGAAGCTTCGTTACCCCGCTAACTTAGCTCATCATTATGGGACACTTTTAGGGGTCGCAAAAGCGGAGATGTAGTTTAATCTATACTAATATTATAAAGCTGAAGAGATTGTTTGTTTTCTTGAACGCGATAATTTTAGATGAAAAAGATGATTGATTTATTGAAGAAGGTTATAGGTTATAATATAACATTAACCGTAAACGCGAGCGAAACCGCAAATACAGCTAGTTCGCATTAAAGTTACTCAACTTCTTTGTAATGTAGATCTCATTGCTTGTAAAAAATTTTTGAAACATGCTTTATTAGTATGTATTCATTGCTAAAGATCCTAAACAATGATAGTGTTCTTAAAATGTTTGACTGGCTATATCACTTTTATTTTAGCTATTGCAGGTGCCTTAATTATCCGTAACTGAAAACTCCAAATTGGAATCTGCCTCAGCTAGCTTTAATACGATTTGGAGGCGAAAATTTGCTCATTTAATAATGTCGCCCGCGCCCCCGGCGGCCGCCAGAGAATAAACATTTTAATTTAAAATTTAAACTAGGGAATTGGTGTTCTAGTCTGAATAATTTATTTCACACACCCTTCCAATTGTCGCGGTTAGCGATGCTTGTCTATTTGGCGTTTCTAGAAGCTGTCATTTCTAGAATCTGTCGTTTGTAGAATTGGGCAGTCATCGAATCTAGCGTATAAAACTCGTCTGACATTTCTAGAATCTGACATTTGTCGACTAAACCGTATTGAGGTCGTCTGTCAAAGCTACGCTCCTGCAGCTTTCATCCACGATAATAGCGAATGCAGTTTATTGGCATTATGGAATTATTAAGTTTCTACTTATAAAACTTCTTCTTCTATCTTCAAAGGTACCGTAAATTACCGTGAAAGAAACCTAAGTTTGCCACGAAAGTGATCTGGCGTCGGTCATGTGTAGGGTACCTACGCAAGTTTTAAAACTTCTTAGTTTGTATTTGGTTTTTCCGACACTGTTAATGCCTATGAGACTTGAATATATGTACCTACGTATTTATAGCAAACAAATACACATATTCTACTTTCATTATATTTGAGAGTGGTACCTAAACGTTTTCGCTTTTTTATTTTATGGCGAGTGATGGTTCTACATAATTGATACAAACGATGGCTTCCAATAGCTTCGTCATCATCGTCCGGGCGAGGGAACGGAAGCCTTTTAACCCTAATTTAAGGGGTGATATTGAAAGGTAACTTCCCTGTGTATTTCGCCCAGGCAAAGCTCCTTTAAAGTATATGCCGCTGAATAATTCATCATGTGAGGTTGTCCACCGATACATAATCTATTGCTATAAAAAGTGGCCTGCTTGAAGCCTTCCGACAAGTTGGCGTGCAATGTTAGAAAACCACGTCAGGCAGTTGCCTCCACTGGGAGATAAAAAGCCGAACTTTCGCGTTAATAACGGAAAATAATCTATCACTTCGTCAGCTGTCAGTCACTGGGGAGACAGGGCGGCGCGTGACGCAGCGGCGCGGCCCGCACGGCCCGCAAGGCCCGCAAGGCCCGCTGTGTACTTACGCGATATTTGCCGAGCGACAGAAGGCTGCGCCAGTCCCTCGCTTGTTTGCTTCCACTCCTCAATGAGGTCAAACCGATGTGTGCTGTGGCCAAACAGAGAGTCCCTTTCGTTGCAATACAATTTTATCCTGCGGAGTCGCCCGCATATCTGACGCTTAGTTTGGAAGTACGAAATTTAGAATGTGAGATGAATAGTGCCTACCTAGGACATTAGTAAGCTAGGTAATGTGCGTCATAACATTCCGGTATTGAAATAATCTAAAGCAACACCTAACTTAAGCTAGCTTTTGATAAATTTTTTTTTTTCATAATGCTCGACCCTGGGAGTTTGGAATTAGAAAAATGCACATTATATTTGCAAAACTAATTTCAGAAACCAATGAGGTTGTATGTATAAAACTGAGATTGGTTAAAACTGAAATTTCGAAACACCCATATGAATATTCATATTAATATTTTCTCCTTGCTAACGGCTACTTTAAACTTAGTATAAATATACTTAAACACTTTCTAAGCATGTTAGCGCATGGTAAGATCACTTATTCTTTATATTCATATATGTATTTAAAGCGAGGAACTAGTTGAGATTCCGGGTGTGACTTAGGAGCTGGTCAAACAAAATACGTAATTACGTATTATACCATCATGCCTGAAATCCCCGGAAGGGTAGACAGTCCAAAGAGCAATAAACTCATTAAATCACATACATACATAACATCACGCCTATAATCCCTGAAGGGGTAGGCATAGTCAAAGGGGCAGCAGGTCCCCTTCCACACCACATTCAGCCATGGGTTAGATGGAAAACTGTAAAAAGCAGTGACAAGAGGCCAGCTGGTCGCCTACACAATCACATACCCAAAACCCGATACCATTAGTCGCCTTTTACGACATGCTAGGCAAGAAACACAATTGGCACATTCGATTTTAAGTCCCAGACCAACATGGGACAACATGGATTATTAAATCACACTCGGCCAAAAATAAAATTAAGTTGGGTTAGATGGAAAATTGTAAAAAAAAACATTAACGATATCATTTAACTCTTCAAGTAACAGTTCTTTATTTATTAAACAATATAAAAAAAAAACTGTTGCACCGTGTTGATGAAGCTATAACTATTAGGATTATAATAAACCTTTATTGGTCAATATTTCTTAATAAAAGTGTAAGTGTTAGCTAAGCGATGTCGCACCTATAACGTCAATATTGATTTATTTAGATCATCTTAACCAATGGTAAAAAAACCTTTAAATAGCATTCAAAGAAACATAAATAAGTAGGTATATAATAAACATGAATCACAGTTTCTTGCTCGATCGATCTCATTGTCATCAGAAAAAACCAAGCACGTTATATAAGCCAATTTACATACGAACATCATACATTTGTATGAGCCGGCATTGAGATGAGGACAGGCTGCGAAGGAAAACCCTGGCTTAGTCAGCGCTTCCTGGGACGTGACCCACATGGCAGGGCACTAATTGGTGGCCATTGGCCCTGAAGGTTTTAGCAAAAACTCGTCAACAGCGACGTCGCGGCCGAATTGATTGTAGCGGAACATTAGAGCCGCGGTGCTAAGTGTTGGGCGTAACGTGCGCTTGTTGCGAATTTGGTGTTTCCTATATGGAGATGTGCGGAAATGCATTAAGGTGTTTGAAGGCAGCGTAATCGGTGTTTTTTTTCCATCTAACCCAGTTTTGTTTTTGGCTGAATGTGATTAAAGGGGCCTGCTGTCCCTTTGACTCTGCCTACCCCTTCGTGGATTATGGGCGTGATGTTATGTTATGTTATTACTATTACTATCTAAATGAATAAATTTTATTAACTTACGATATATTTTCTCCATTCCTATAAATCTCACTGCACCCATAATAATTATTTACTTAACATCTTTAACCAGACTACTTAAGAGTAGGCCATTTTTTAATATACAAAGTGCACAAAAGTGTTGCTGGATCTAAAATGATAATTATAATGACACCGGGTAGGTATTACTATAAAATTACGTATAACATGTTCGATAACAGTAAACAGTAGTCCGGCAATCAGCTTCCTAATTCGCGCGTGGTATGCGCGAGGCGACGCGCGCACCCCCGCATGCGCGACGATCTGCCGTCATTACCATACATTTTACTTTCGAATCGCCTAGTCACGGACCCCGGCCCGAATGGCTAAGCAATTGTTATGACTCCCAAGGACTCGCTATTCAAATTTTTAGCATCCTACCCGTGAACGGAATTCAACAGATGCTTTGCAATTGCTACACTTACATACCAACCGGCTACCGTACGCCTATGACCATACCAAAATTCTACTCATCGTTTGAAACAGTTCTATGAAATATCCTTTCAGCAGTGGTAGTTTACTACATAATGATATTAATAGTCCCGTGTTGGTCTGGGACTATAAAAGAATTTGCCAACTGTGTTTCTTGACTAGCATGTTGTAAAAGGCGACTAATGGTATATGGGGTTTTGGGTATGTGATTGTGTAGGCGACGAGCTAGCCACTTGTCACTACTTTTTCACAATTTTCCATCTAACCCAGCCCAGTTTTATTTTTGGCTGAATGTGGTTAAAGGGGACTGCTGCCCCTTTGACTCTGCCTACCCCTTCAGAGATTACGGGCGTGACGTTATGTTATGTTATGTTATGATATTATATTAATAACAGGAATACCATTTCGAATCACAGACGTTAACATTTACAGTGCACATCTTATTGTCATATCACAACCTAAACAAGCCAACGATATCATCAACAATCTTATAAGTTCTGATTTGCTATAAAAAATCTTGTTCAGCAGTTATGACAATATTCGTTTATGACTTATACAGTCTCCGATCAAGTTGTTACTGATCTAAAGTTATACAGACCAGGCAAGTGCGATTTGCATTTGCGTCAGAGATGCGCTTCCTCGAGAGTACAAACACGGTCTTACTAGATAATTATGACAACTACGAGATTGACTTTTTATATACCGCTTAATAAAAACTTTATTTACGTACTTAGATTAGATTTTTCAA
The DNA here is from genome assembly GCA_951394215.1 of Glyphodes perspectalis. Lineage (NCBI taxonomy): Eukaryota > Metazoa > Arthropoda > Insecta > Lepidoptera > Crambidae > Glyphodes > Glyphodes perspectalis. The sequence goes on along the minus strand of OX596203.1, from coordinate 479,497 downwards.
TCTTAAAATGTTAAAAGCTTGTAAACTGCCTATCTATGACATCCCTAGAGACTTATAGTTTTTATCAGTTAGCATTAATAAGAACATGGCCAACTCTTGACACCTTACTAATAAAAGTAAAATCTGCAAATTGACATTACGACCGGAGAAGATCTAAATTCAGGGTTTTATGTATAAAAAAAACTGAAATGTGTTGAGATTAAGTTTAGCTTTAAATCAAGAACAATTTAAAGTGACCAGTCTAAGATTAGTCTTCAAGATTAGATTACATTAGTCAAGCGTTGCCTGTTGTAACGAACAAGGGTGATGAACGGTCATTAAAATTTGAGCGTTGTGCCCGAAACCCAATTGTGGGATCCCGTTCGTTTTCGTTGGGTCGCGCGAGATGCGGCCGCGGTTTTTTGCGCGTGCGCCGGCGCGTGATCGACGCGGCGCTTTCGCGCACTTTCACCCGCGACCCGCGCTGATCTGGTGCGATGCCAATCTCGGCTGATCGATGGCTGGAGCGGTGACTATGATTGAGATGCAGTTGTGACAGGTCCGCGATATTGTAAACTTTGACGTGTGTGCGAGTAATTGATAGGACTGTCTAAAAAAAGAACTTTTATCGATATATGTCGACTTCTATTTATAAGCCCGATAACATTGTCAGTGTTTAAAGGCTTTTGAAAGTTATCGACATCGACATTTTCTGCATAAAAAAATTTTGGTATTAATGGACTTTTTTTAGCTTAAATAGATAAAAATAATTGATAAGATAAGCTAGTCAGAAATTATATTTAAATGCATTAGTAACAAGGCATTATCCGCCAGTTAAGAAAACTAACTAAACCAACATAACCTAAACTATAGAAATCACATGCAATAAGGTATAAAGATGATGCAGTTGGACATGTCATACATGAATGAAGATTCGTTTATAGTCGCCGCATAACTAAGTTGAGTAAAACGAAGAACAATCGATCAGCTGATGTGCGTCAGGAAAGATCGCTTTAACGTTTAACTCTCTACACCTTTTACTTGGTGACAGGCGACAAGACGGAGCGACATTCGCGATGTTTATCTAGCCCCGATATCTTGTAATGACATCACGATATTTACATACGTCATTGGTTCTGCGCAGTAACTCACAATTTAAAGCCTATAAATTACCGATGTCTGGCGGACGAGGAAAATTCAAGTCTTGTTGCTATTCCGATTCGTCTGCCGCGCGCTCAAGGCTCGCCCGTGCGGATGCGCACGCGCACCACGTGGTTCATAAATGTATGTTCTTCTTTTGCCTATAGGAAGGTAAATGTTTGTTGACAAAAATTATAGTTGAATTGTCTTCTTTTTAGTTTACACTTGGTTTGTATAAAAATATTTCCGGTCATTAAAACTATATTCAGACTATTTTGATTACACTCGTAAATATTTATCTGATGATAATAGCTTAATAAAATGTTAGATCACTTTGTAATTTTAGTCTTTAAAGGCTAAAAAACGCTTAAGTTTTTGGCGAAAGTGACAGAAATAGAATTGTCTTGAAGATATTTTCTAAAATAACAAAAATCAACAACTTAAAAAAAAACTAAAGTATATCAGTGATAAGTTGTGACGGGTTGATTGAAAGACGCTACTTAAGTAACAAGTCTGCCGGTTGCCATTGTGGCCGTCGCGAGCTTCCTGCTTCCGCCGCCATTGTCTCGCGCTGACTCATGCGCGCGCGCATCCGATGCTTGTTCTCGCTGAAACTGAAAGTAACCATGTCTTATTGTTGTAATACCATTGACTGGCCTAAACTCATGTGAAATGTGTGAGGTCGCCGTTTTGACATCAATGTTTCAATCGTGTCAAAAAAGACGAGTAACTTAAACTTGTGTTTTGCGCATCTTCAGGAGGATAGAAAATTATAAGTTAGCGAACCAAAGTGAGCCTTAGCTTATGGGAGTTAGAAAATATTAAAATGTTTTATTTTCGATCGCTCATTACGATTAGTCGAGTTTAGAAATTTTAATAATGCAATAATATATTTATTTAAGTGCATCTTGCACTTAATTAAATGTTATGTTCATTAGCGCATATTTGGTATTTTGACGCGTCCTGAGGAAACTACTTGTTAAATTTCCAATATGAAACCTTTAAGCGGTGGGTACCTTGCCAATACAATATTATAATACGCAATGCGTAAGCGCATGTTAAGATTATATATGAAAGCCAGTTTATTTGTATATCGCGATCTTATCCTATTCATTTACAGATGTGTTATTAACTTTTTAATGAGTTATTAGAGAAGACATCAACGCGCACAGTGTTTAAACGTACCTAACACAAAAAGTTGCGCATAACTTGCGTGATCAACCATTTGTTATCCCGTTACAAGTGTAGAATATATATAGGTAGTTCAGGTTTTACCCCAGAAGCGTGACAGATTGCGAGACACTTCCTTCTCAGCTTATATTTATTATATTCCCACAAGCGACAAGATAACATAATTATAACACATTGTCGTCATCAATTCGTGCAATTATTACAATATCAACAAGTACTTTGTATGTACGTTTGTAGTCCATTAGTGATGTTGATGATTCTAAGAACCTTAGTAACTTATATACCATTTTTTTTAGTAAATATGTTTTGCTTATTAGGTTTTTATTACAAAGTGGTTTTAAAATGGTGAATTAACTAAACAATTATATTGCCTTTTATCCTCTTGTTTATACCTCAACAAATGGACTAAAAAACTCTATGACACATTTGATTGAAATTCTAAAAATGCTCCGATGATATAAAAACAATCTATTGTAGCATGTTTCTCATAATTGTCGGTAATTACCGATTTTGAGAGGTGTGATCGGTTCGCATCACTATTATCCACGCGATGGTGATCCGTTTGCTCAACTGCGTGCAACAATTAGTGTAATTATGCAGAGTTTCATTGTTTATCGTGACGTCACGCGGCGCCCCGCCCCTGGCCTGCGTTTGCGCCGAACGCGGCCGCGCAAACACCAATTACGTTAAATATAGGAAGTTATCACCTTATGGTCTTCTTCCTTCATCTATTTCTTTCCAATATCCGATTAGTCTTCCTCCTTTCTTTATTACTGGATGGAACGCAATTGATAAGCTTTAAGAGGCAAGTAGCTGGCTGCTATGTGATTGCAATATGGTTTTGCGATGCTATCACGATTAAACAGTACTTAAACATTAAATACATCTAGTTGTGGCAGTGACGAGTGCTGTCTGAATATACCTCTAGAAGGATATTTTTATTTGAGACATCACACTATTTTTCTCGTTTAAGCAGAATAAGCTTGTGCTTCGGATACTGGACTGGATGATGGATCAACATTCTTAAATATGTCACATGAAGGTCTAGTCCATTGTTAAAATTACCACATTCATCACCTTTGCCCTTAGCGGGATTCGAACCAGTGACCTTTGGATTGCGGTCCCTATTTACTGGAACTACGGTGGCATGGAGATCATACGTGAATTCTTGCGGCTATTGCATGCATTGGATTAAAAGAAACAGAGAAAAAGTCACGTCAAGTCAGAAGTATAGTTAACGATTTAACCCTAGATCATAACAAATTCTCATCGATAAGTGCTTTGTTGAAGATTTATAAGTTAAGATTTATAAGTGCTTTGTTAAAGCCTGTATAAATAAAAAATAAAGATCAAAGATCATCATAATCAGAGATCATAAACCGTGTCAAATGACAATTGAGACACCAGATACTGACTGTATAATTGCCTTGTCTCTCAGCTGCCGCCACGAGGTTTACCGAGCTAATTAGATATATAACACGAACCTACTTTTACTTTTTGACTTACAAATTAGATATGTATTTATGTATGTAATGTACGGTATTCGCAGATTGTGCTTAATTGTTGTTTATCAATGTTTTTATTAAGATAAACAAACAACAGCGGTAATGTAAGCGGCTTCAATACAGGGATAGAATTATATTCAAATTTAATATAAAAAAGAATGATAAACAAACGAAGAAAAACTATAATAAACCTATGGTCTTCTTTATAATAGGCCACCGTGTCGTATTGCGCTTGCAACTCAAAGAGTGCTACACGTTCGCTGCCGATCCCTTAAGTGCGGATCCATCGTTGGGGGTATATGCACATTTGCTCTATACACACATGTACCTTATCCTAAGTACAAGCAGCTCACCAAGACCTTTACTGGACCAGCTCTAAGTACTCTACGAAGCTGGTCAGTCATGCATTTAATTAATGTATCCTAGTAGGTAGGTATGTGATACGTGTTTAAGTAAGTCGGTTGACCGACTTGTACTTGTCCGATGTTCGGGTAGCGTATCTTTTTAAACTTGGATCCGAGCCTGTTATCCCTTGAAGATTTTAAGGGTTCAACGCGCCGTGTCATAAGGGGCAAGAGCCCCACTTGAGCCACCGGCCCTCCGTCGTATCGTACACTTCAGGTACTCTCTAAGGTGTCTCAGGGAACTTTACGTTGATTATCTCCGAGCTAGATCTCAAAGGCGTTATGTGATTGTTTTCGTGTCAATGTTTCCTGAAGGCCCCGAACGGGAAGCGACCTCGCGCCCGCCGCGGCTGAGCCGAATAGTCGATGAGTTATTTACGATACGAGTCGTTTGTTTACGAGCGCAGATCACTGCAAGCCATGTAAGGGCACATTTGGTTGTTTCCTCATCTCGGTATACATACACGATAGCTAACATATATTAACTACAAATGTTTACTATAAAGTAAGCAACGTTATCGAAACAAAATAAGATATCGTTAGTTATTACGACAATCAGTATTTTGATAGTATAAAATATAATTTCGAACTCCGTGAAAAGATAATGAGTAGGTATTAACATTTGAATAAAATACACGTTAATTTGACCAAAGTATCATTCATTTAAAATAAACGAGCAGAGGTAGCTCAATGGTAAGAACACGCGCCTCATAAGGGGGTTCAAGCCCGAGCGCGCTCCTCTAGATTTTCCAAATCTATGTACGCATTTACACCACTAGCTCGGCGGTGAGGGAAAACATCGTGATGAAACCTGCAAATGAATACAAAAATTATCTGGTTCCCTTACGAAGGTCTGGTCGGCAGTCGCTTCAATGTAATAACCAGACTCGCTAAATCCTGGATCATGGTCTGAGCGGACCCTGTCTAAGCACGGGACATAACGCTAGGAAGATGATGATCATTCATTAAACAATATACCTGTAAGTACTCTTTAATGTTGTACTTAGTAATTTAATAGTAGTGTAGTAATTGTAATTGTTCTAGCAATATAAATTATAGGAATTTATGTGATTTCTAAAGTATCTTATTTGAAGAAGTCTTGGAGTACTAAGTTATGAAGTCTGACATTTGAATACTTCAGCAAAGAATATTAGCAAAATTCCAAAATACAGAACCGGAACAATTAGTTATATCGCCGTTATTAAGCATCGAATGGGGGTTAATTACGACGAACGAACGAAATGCCGGATTGAAACCTGATACATAATGAAATTATATAAACTTCGCGTGTTGATTTTTATTAAATAAATTTAAAATGTTTTGTTTGTGTGATGGCTAGTGTACATGTGAAAATCGAAATCAGAAAATTTTTATTTCTCTTAGTTCTTTGTTTCCTATTTTGCCAACTTAATTTTCTGTAGCGCTACTACATTTACATAAATAAATACAATTAAATATAAATCTTATTATAAAAAAACGTACATTTAACGATTACGGCATAATACAAGAATAAATCCCGCTTTAAAGCCAGTAGATCATAGTTAGTGATCTAGAGAAATAAATCCCATTGCGCTGTAGATCCTCGCACAGATTACATTTATTGTTCTGCGGCTCCGGTATAAATCTCAAGCAAGACTCATTCGCGTATGAAATGCCTCTTTATGTAATTTTAACGTAACGTACATCTATCTAGATCTAGGATATGGTCTGGGTAATGTTGGGAAATGTTAATCTCTGAGCGCGAATTAGATTATAAAATAAATTAACCCTTTTCCAAAAAGACGTAATTTTTGGTTTTGTACTTGCCTCTAAAGTAAAAATGTTAGGTATTTCAATAAATATTTGGTATATTTATATTTTTTTGTTTTACACTTCTTAAAGTCTTAAGTAACACATCATATAAATCCATCTTCTTACGGGATGATAATATTAAGATTAGTTAAATGCGAAAAATGGCAGCTTGGTTTATATTTGTAAGTAGATCATTATTTATTTGCGCGTTATGTACATATGTGATATGTGTATGTTCTAGATTACTTTGCCCTTGAATTTATAATCCTTAGTTATTTTTACAATTTATATGCTAACTCAAAAATATACAATAAGTAAGAAATTAATATGTATTTAGTTTAGTTATTTCTGAGTCAAAAGTGGTAGAGTTTAAAATGGTATGATTATAATTATAAAAGCCTTATATTGCAGTTCTGTATTAGTACATGCGCATTTGCTTGAAATTAAAATATTTATATAATATTGCACAATATATCACGATATATTATTATGTATATAGTATAATCATGATTAATATAATTTAAATAACAACCAATATGACAAATGGTTAAGTAGAAGATAGATAGTAAATAAATAAATTCTTCAGACTGACACACCAATTCCCTACTCTCAAACTAAGCTTATGCTTGTGCTATGGATACTAGGTGAACAGATAGACATACTTAAATACGTTAAGGTTCGATCATTTATTCACCAAATGTATCTACACTTTTATGGTAGATTATTTATTTACATCACTCAAATTTACATTGAAAATGTGAAATATCAAAAAAATGTATTAAAAAGAGATAACTATATACATATTTACGAAAAAGGGTAGTTGTCCGCCTCGCCGATCAAGGTACCCAGAATACTGGCAGCGTTGCCCCTTTGAATTGCCAGGCTGAGGCGTTGGCCGAGGAAGCTTCCAGCATTCAGGTCGCCAGAAACTTGAATAAGCCGGGCGGACAGCTCCTGGAAAAGTTTGCGGGCCTCTGGACCCCACGGTCCAAGAGTTTCCACGCCAAATGGAACGAACCGGTAGCAGCTGCCAAGAGCAGAATACTTGGAGAGCTTTCGAGCTTCTGCTGATGCTGCTGCTGCCCCCGCGCACTCAGAAGTCATGGATGTTTATAAATACGTTTATAAACATCCATGACTCGAGTACAAATGTCCATGTTCATCACACAAAACATTTGCCCCTAGCGGAATTCGAACCCGCGACCCTTGGTTTCGTGGCCAGGGTCTGACCACTCGACCAAAGGGCCAGTCATATTTATTAATATGATTTGAATCGTTTTTTATATCTGATTCTTATATACATGTTTCAAATAATGGATTCACTTCACCACCCATCCAATTCTAGGCCTTACCGAATACGCTTAACTTACGCAAACATCAAGCAATGTAACTTACTGTTTTTTACAAAACTTGAATTTAAAACAGGATCGCGGATAGATGATTGATGTTACAATGCACGTCAAATGTTCAAATAGAAATAAAGTCATTGGTGTATGAAATGCTCCGTTGCGTAAGAGCGACTTAAGCACTAAGCACGTGCGCCCGCGCACGCCCCGGTAGCCATTGCATTAGCCTAACGTAGCTCTAAATTTTTTAAACGTATGTGACGATACATATAGAACTGATAACGTAGGCTACGTAGGTCTAGATCCGCAAGCCGGCAGCGCGCGCTGCGTAGACTTTTCGAGATGAATCCCGACAGTGGAGATCCCGTCAGTTTTGCGTTAGCGCCTGAAGAATGGCAGCCGTGAGGTCTAGATGGATGCGCTATCTGAAAAGACCTACATACATCATTATTAACTTTCTGTTACGTATCAATTTATTTAAGATTGAATATTATTCCAAAAAGTACAGTATGCCAGATGGAGTTTGTGTAACTCTCCGAATTGCATGTGGGTAGAGCCGCAGGCAAAAATAGTATTTGTAAACTTGTAATTTCATTTATTACATACATATATAACATCACGCCCGTAATCCTCGAAGGGTTAGGCAGAGTAAGAGGGACAGCATGCCCCTTTAGCCACATTCAGCCAAAAGTAAAACTGGGCTGGGTTAGATGGAAAATTGTGAAAAAGTAGTGACAGGTAGCTAGTTCGTCGCATACACGACCACATACCCAAAACATGATATACCATTAGTCGCTTTTTACGACATTAATAAATTTCATTTAATATTTAATTATATAAACAGCTCTCTGGCTTGAAAATATTCACACCGATATTGAATAGGTACTTTAAGGATGAATCGCCTCATAACTTTGTAGCGAATATATATTACGGCGATCTGACTGTACCCGCGCGGAGCGGAAAAAGAAAAAGTTTACAGCTGCGAATTACAGTGCTAGGCTGGTCGCGGTATGTTCTCGGCCGAACATTGAATAACGTCGGCCATGCTAAACAGACCGCGGCAAAAATCAAAATAAACACACAGAAGTACCTACAATTCAAACATATGACGGACCACTTTTCAAGCATGGACGTCGTATCTAGTTTTCAACAGAAGTGTACCTTTGTAACGAGTTTTTGAACACATAACTGTGCCAATTAGGGATTCATTGAAATAAGTTTTTAGAATATGCACATTTATTTCGAATCGTTCAAGAGAGTAGTAACACAATTTTAATAAAATAATTTTCTCAATAAAGTACCACTTACCACTTACTTTGTACCACTAGCTCGACGGTGAAGGAAAACATCGTGATGAAACCTGCAAATTCAAACAACTTTGGATTTGTAACCATGATCCAAAAAAATTGTCTGGTTCCCTTATCTTAGGGTTACGAAGGTCAGACTGGCAGTCGCTTCAATGTAATTACCAGACTCGCTAAATCCTGGATCATGGCCTAAGCGGACCCTGCCTAAGTACTGGACATAACGCTAGGAAGATATTTTCTCAATAAAGATTCTGAAACATCTGTTAAATTAATGTTACCCATCATCCTATGAGAAAAGTGTTTTAAGATATAATCTCACAAGTCTTCTTCCATATTGTCACCTAGAGATACAACTCTCGGCCCTGAGCCAAATTCGTTTGTACACTATTTTCCGGAGGGTGATTTAGCTCAATGAGCATTAGTGAGCAAATCACGGCTCAAGGCACGATAACACGAAGGTACCTCAATACAAAAATAGCGGGTAAAAGGCAACATCTTCCTGAAGCCGGCAAGTGACCATTGTCGGCGGTAATGGCGGCGTCTAATTACTGGCTACAGTTAACAATGAGCGACTCGCGCGCACAGTGCGTGGCGATCACCAGTAATATAGGAAAACTACGGTGATTTAGTATTGTTTTGAATGGTGTATTAGTTCATGCAACCTTAATATTAATTACCCGTCATTTCTTTTGTTAGTTTAGTTAATGAGTTGATTATATATTGTTTACTAAAATAAATATAAAGTATGTACTAATTTCGTGTATTAAAAGAAGGTGATGTTAGGAGTCATAAAAACCGTAGAGCTTGTATGAAAAGCATCATGAATGTTGAAGAGGCAAGTGAGGTGTGTAAGGATCGTGCCATATGGCGTTCGGTTCTCTCTGCCTACCCCGCTAGTTTAACTTACCCTCGCTAAGTTTAGTTAGTTAGTTATGTACTAATTTCAGATTAAGCAGTTGTAGTATTGTTCAATTGTTTTTTTTTGTTGTCTGCCTCGTTAGTCTAATGGTAGCATGTACCACCTAAGGACCAAGCCCGGGTTCAAATCCCGGGTCGAGCCAAACATTTGTTGTTGGGTATTTCCATATTAAAATTACTCAGTAACAGCCCGAAGTAAGGAAGTTGGCGGTTTAATCACCCTCGTGCCTCAGAAAGCACGTAAAGCCGTTGGTCCTGCGCCTGACCTCTTTCCGGTCATGTAGAATTGCTGTCTCACCGGACTATGAGAGTGAAGGAACAGAGAGTGCACCTGTGTTTGCGCACATACCTGTGCACTATAATAATATCTCCTGCGCAGTTGGTTGATCCTCGTTGAAATTGGCCGCCGTGACCAAAATTGGTTAGGAGGAGATTATTATTATTCAATTGGTTTTTAAACTAATTTATTGCTTATCAAGTTGAGTGCTAAAACTTTCAGTAATAAATTAAAGTTACAATTAACACAAGTAAAACAATTAACCACCTCTATAATTAAATGCGGGTACCTAATGCAAGAGTTTCGCAAAACAAAACAGTTGTACACGATGGCTACAAATTTAGTTAACATAATGCAGTTTCACAAAACATATTTTAATTATCTTTTGAGTTTTCTCCGGAAGGTAAGGCAGGATACGATTAAATATGTCTGGATTAAAAAATTCGGATATATGAAAGGGCAGAGATGATCTCATCATAGCAATTCAGAAACATAATAGTTTGACATTGTTTAGTATCTTACATATTAATTTCTATCCTATGTATTTAACTATATGTATTTAATATAGAAACCAATTTCACTTTCACTTTTAGGAAAAAGTGAAGGTGAAATTGGTTTCTTGTATGCGGTTAATTGAAACGATTCGTCTTTTCACTGGACCTGTTTCGATAGGTCCCTACATACAAAGATTAGGACATGACTAGTCAGGATTACAATGCTGGGTCCAGCAATTCAGTTATGTCCAGTGCAATTTTAGTTCTGCTGTAAGCTGCAAAAATGCCGCTGGATTGCAATCCCGAATCACTAGCAACTGAACTGAGCATATTCAGAGCTCATCTACTGACTTTAGTGGCACTGTGGCGTGCAGGTATAATCGCTCGTGTATGTAGGTCATTGACAACGCTGCGCCTCTGCGCTGCACCTGCGCTGCGGCACTGCGCACACGCAGCCTGTTCGGGTACACGCAGAGCCCACACTGTTACGAGGATTATTGTCGCCTAGTCAACTAACAAACATGCTATTGAAATTAGAATTCTTGATATACTAAGATTTTTTGTCCCATCGTCAACTACCAAGACGATTGACGTAAGCTTTTAAACTCTCATTTATTCCTCAAATTGATACGTTTGAGATATTAATGATCTTCTAATTACTAGGTAACAATCTCGATTTATAAATTCAATGGTGGATTCGCAACCAAGTGACGCAACGGATGCGCCGGCGCCGGCGCAGCGGAGTTCACGCGCGACACCAATAACATGCGGCGGAAATTATACCCCGCGTGTTTAATATGTAGCTCTTAATATTAACACTGTTACGACCAGATATAAGTATCTGATTACATTTATACGTTTAAAACCTTAATACCGTTTAGGTACATACTTACTTCAATATGAGGATGCCGTCTCCTAGCGTTATGTCCCGTGCTTAGTCCGATTAGACCAAGAGGATGATGCCTAATTGTCAATATTCCACGGCTTCTATAGCGAAGCGATTTCGGTAATTGATCGAAGTTGAGAAAAGGCTTTAGATACGTGGACCAAAAGGGCCCAAAGCCTTTTCAATACAATGTACACTCAGATGTTGGTAAGCTATGTAGGTACCTCGGCTATATATATAAAGCTTATATAAATATAATTATAATAATTTTGCTTAGCTAGCAAAATCGTATTTTGAGACCAGATTGGTTTACAATGCCTTTTATAAACTCATAAATAACATTTAATAGCTTTTTTCTGCAGTGGCAGTTAGTTTAAGTATTGATGTTTATTTATGGCAGTAATGTTTATGATTTATTTATATTTTTTTCTCGTTATGGACGTCAAGATGAACATCTTAATTGCACCGACTCGCACACGTGACGGCGGCATGGTCGTCCCCCGGTGGACTGGGTGTTGTGTTTACGTATGTAAATGTGATGATAACAAACGGCTGATTTGCATTCTATTTATATATTTGCGTATTTTCTCTAAATAACAGAATCTGTTGGCTCCATCACTGAGGAATGCGAGTTGGCTACATTGAGGTTTAATTTGAATTAATGACGCAGAAACGTCATCGTTAGGGCTGCCTGCTTGATAACAATGTTGAAACATATTTCACCATAATTGTACTACCATTGAAGAATGTTCTTTAACTTAAATATATATGTATATATGCCATTATTGTTACTTAAGTATATATTTTTTTAACATATTATTTATCTATGAAAAAAAAAGTGGGGAGCTTATTCTTACATACATACATACATAACATCACGCCCATAATTCCCGAAGGGATAGGCAGAGTAAAAGGGGCAGCAGACACCTTTAACCACAATTAAAATCCAATTCTAAAATATCTTTATTTATCTAGGCTTCGAAAGCACTTAGAAAACGTCAAATTTACATGGGTGATCCTTAAAGCTACATGAATCTACCACCGGTTCGGAATGTGGATTCTACCGAGAAGAAACCGGCAAGAAACTCGGTAGTTAATCTTTTCAGCATCAAAGTATTAATTTTACAATTTTCCTTGAGCTTTAGACCAACTCATTGTTTAGTTATTTTTTTAATAAAGCGTAGGTATCATATCTACGATTGCTGAAGATGAGAATTTAAAATACCGTGCCTTGTAATAGCTGTTTATGAATCTCTATTTTTGATTCAATATCAAAACGAAGAAAACAATGTCTTAGTACATATTTTCAACATTAGCTGATAAAATAAAAATGTATGTGTCTATTACGTGTAAGCCCTGCTCATCGCAATCCGCAAACTAGTTTGAGCTCCGAATAAAAAAGCAAGCAAAAACGTTGATGGGTCGGCCTAGGATGAGTCAAGGCGAGGTGCGCCTGCGCACCTGCGCGACGTGCGCTGCGCGCTGCGGGCCGAGCGAAGCGCATCTTAACATCTCGCGTTGGTCCGAAAAGTAATGAATTGTCTATACGCAATAGGAAAATTGGAAAAATAGATACATATCCAATGGATTTATTTACGTAAACATCAGACTTGCTAAATCCTGCATTATGGTTTAAGTGGACCCCGTCTAAGCTCGGAACATAACGTTAGGAAGATGACGTTGATCCAATGTTTTATTATAGATTTTTATTATAATTAGTTGTTTTATTTCCAAGTTTGTTGTTGCATGTACAGTATTTGCAGAAAAGCTTAATAAAAGGAAAAACTTAATTCACAATGTTAAGCATTCAATAGATGAATAAAACTGACATTGGATCTGACTATCCTCTGATACTGATTATCCAGTTACTGACAATCTAAAAAGAAAGTGCTTTCAAGTATAGATTTCTATCCTATCAAGGCCGCAGAAATAAGTTCAGATAAAAAGCGCGTCCAAGTTACACGAGCTAAGAATTGAGATTTATGAGATCGCCGAGTTTATTGACAGTTGTGTGATCGATGCCCGGCCGCGTAAAAAGTTAGATGGGGCCAATAGCGACGCCGTGACTCACCGCTCGCGCGCGAGTCGTGTGAAGAGCGACAAAAAATGTGCTGTTCATTGTGTACAGGTCGTTGTAGCACTGTGATACCGTTTATTCTACTAATTATGTCGAGCTTTGGTTGTAATAGACACATATGTTGTTTAGTTACCCGTAAACTTTCTTATTTCTATAAACTAGTGGAAATTTGTGGATGAATCACTCGTAAATGGATTTAGTTTTTTATGAACTCGCTTCAGAAATGGATTGTGACCTCAGAAACCTTTAAGCTATTTTTTTTTCTGGGTATATGAATCATCATTTTAATACGAAAATACGTATACTGCAATATGTAGACAGGGACAGGAAAAAAAAAACTAATTTATAAATAAGGTATGCTTACAATTAAACAACAAAACAGAAAAGAGCTCACGTTTATTTTGAAATTCGTTACAAAGTGAAAGACGAATGTGAAATATAATTTAAATTAAAGTTCACACATCTATTTGTCCAGTACCGTTTCCTAGATTTAAGCGTTCAAACATCATACTAATTACAATACAATGTAACCTATAGATGAACAAATATTGCGTGTGCTTCAATATTTGCGCGCAAATCACGCAGAAGTGTTTGCCATGTCTCAGGCACTATTTAACGACCGTGGGCGATCTGTTTGATCTTCTGATGCGTCAGATTAGTATCATAGCATTCCGTAAAACTTCCATCCATTTTCAAGATTTATTTGACCTTAAAATTGTTTAAACAGTGCGTAGGTAACGTAAAACTATGGCAATATAGGTATTTTTAACTAATAATTAAATATTCAACGACATCACATACATTGATCTGACTCAGAAGTAAGTAGCTTAAGCACTTGTGTTACGGATATCAGAAACAACAGTGGTATTACAAATATTGGATTTAAATATTGGATATTAACACCCAGACACAGAACAAAAACAAGTATTCTTCACACGAATGTTTGTCCTGGGTGGGGATCGAACCCACAACTCTTGGCGCATGGGGCAGGGTAACTACCGAATGCGCCATCGAGCTTGTCAAATAATTAAATTTTATCAAACTCAAAAAGCTCCTTCATCCGCTTAATTTTCGTTACAACGTTTTTGCTTCACGAATTAGGTAATTTAATCTGATTGTATTCACTTTGAGAAATCAACAGTATCGAAAATATTTCAAATTTAATTTCCGTTAAAAGCATTTTTGTTCCGCTTTAATTAAAATGTAATTAGAATCTGAGAGACAGAATTCAGAGTATAAAGCAAGACCTGTATTTCATTAATTACTTTGAAATTGCTGATGCGGCGACCGATGGTTTAATTACACCCCAACACAAGTGTTATGTACGACTACGATGCAGGAAGCACACTGCTCTCAAATTTCCATTCAATCTCGCTCTTCCATCAGTAAGTACAAATTAATTTCCGCCCGACGCGTTATTTAATAAATAACTACTCTGCTGTTATATAATATGTCGTAGAATTTGGTATGCCGCAGAAGGTCAATAACGTTCCAAAACTGATTTATGAGTTTATGATGAATTTGTTTAATTTTAAGAGTTCTGTAAGCGTCTGTATCTCATTTGTTTATAGCTGCGTCAGTGTTTATTTTCTGCTGTTCTACGTAACGAATCTAGGACATTTTAACATACCTATGTACCATCACTTCTGCAATCTCCGAAACGGGCAGACAGAGTGCAAAGAGGAATACATTCCATTCAGACAAAAAGATTAAATTAAGATGTGTTGAATGGAAAATTGTAATGGAAAATTTTGACATTGGATGTGAATATGCTTAATTCTATATTAAATCCACTCAATATCTCACTTAAATAGACATGCAGCTTCTATCGGGGCAATAGTTGTTGTATAGTTGCATAGATGCTCTCTGCGTCCAGTCCAGTGTAACAAATGTACCGGTGCTGGGGTCACCGGGTCACTGTAATTATGTGTAAACACCGGAAATTCGTGCAGAGGAGAAAGCTGTATATCGTTCTAGGCGAACTGAACTAGGTTCAGTCATTATATGGGACCTAGTTTTATTGCTTATTATATTATTAGTCTGGTTTTCTTCTACTCTCCTCGTCGGCGTTTAATGCAGTTTTTGTGTGTGCATATGGAACTCTTCGTGATTTCATTAAATATAAATAGATATAAATAAATATCAGACTACATCACATACATTGATCTGACTCCGAGGTAAGTAGCTTAAGCACTTGTGTTACGGATATCAGAATCAACAGTGGTATTACAAATAAATACTTAAATATTGGATATTAACACCCAGACACAGAACAAAGACAAGTATTCATCATACGAATATTTGTCCTGGGTGGGAATCGAACCCACAACCCTTGGCGCACGAGGCAGGGTCACTACTGAATGCGCCATCGAGATTGTCTATTGACAAGCATTGTAGAGGTATTCTAAATTTCAATTTATAATATAAGATGGATTATGCACAGTTATCTCCACATCTATATATTGTATATTTTGTGATAATCGTTGGCTATTACAAAAAACCTGAAGCGGAATTCAGAATTTTTACCCTCCAGTGATCTCCAGTGACGTCAACAAATAATGACATGTGAGATTATCTTATACTGACAAATATCTGACAACTGACGGCATGTATCGCTGACGTCACCATCGTCATAATTCAGTCGCTCGTCGATCAGAGTGCGTCGCTCGAACAAGCATTGTATGTACTAGGCCAATCAATTTGTCCGCGTTCACGGTGATGGATGGCCGGCGCCGACACGACCCGGGAGACGGTTTTTAGTGCTTCATAATCGATCGCTATCTAACTTTGCGAATAGACATGCTTTTAATACAGTAGATAAGTCGCGAGTAAACAAGAAAAGTTTATGAAGCTTACCATCTTTCTCGAAATAGCGGAGAATCGGTAACGGATTTAGATAAGGGATCGGTTTTGCTGTTCTTATAGTATGTGGGCGACGAAGGATCATTTTATCCAGTCTCTTGCGCCGGGATTTCAATGGCGTTTCCAAAGGTTATTGCTTACGCCTCGGGGATTTAGTGAGTATTAGCTGGCGTTTATCGACTCCAAGGGGCCCTATCATTCTCCTCGTAAATAGATTTCCTGCGAAAAAGGGTATCTCGTTCGAACAACGCGATCAGCAGCTTTTTGCTGTCCATTAGTCTGTAAAAAATGAAAACTGCTATTATATTAGCACGAAGCTCTCATATTAATCAGCACTGCGTATTAATGAATGAATGAATGAATGGTATTATTTATTTTAGTGTTTCACTTGGGAATGTATGTAGGGGTTAAAAGAAACTAGAACTCTTCTCGGTGAATTTCTTGTATTACATATTAAAATACAATCATAATTATTTACAGTGCGTCGTTCGTCTTTACGTCTTAATCCTTTCGTCGTTTCTTGCAGATTCTTCGTCTCTCGCTCCTTCATTTATTCGTCTCATTCATTCGCCTTACGTTCCATTTTTCTCAACACCTACATGTCTACATTTGCCAAATTGCCTTAAAAGTCATATACCAATAGGGTTCGATATTTATGTGTCTTACTTGTAACTTAATTTTTCATTCCTTTACGTAGGCGAAAGATTGGAGCATAGACAAGCTATAATAAAAAATATAATAATAAATTCTCCAAACTGACACACCAATTCCCTAGTTCCAAACGAAGCTTAAGCTTGTGCTATGGATACTAGGTGAACGGATAGACATACTAAATACGTTTGTAAACAACCATGACTCGAGTACAAATGTCCATGTTTATCGCACGAAACATTTCCCCTAGCGGGATTCGAACCCGCGACCCTCGGTGTCGAGGCCAGGGTCTCTAACCACTTAACCAACGAGCCAGTCAATTTAATAGAACGAACCGATAATATTTTCCCTTTAATTTTGTTAAAATCCTCTTTCGTCACGCTTCGCAACTACGGTTCACTTCCACTATCGGTTATAGCGATTAATACGAGTATCAATTTGTATTAATTAATTCGCGATCGGTTCAGCGGATTAAAAGCGGCGCCGCAAGATTAATAACGTTTAATTCGTTTTGTAATATTCACTTTGATGCACATGAGCCTGGTGGGATTTCGCTACTCCAGGGTATGCGAGTGTGGTTTCGATTTTATGATAGCAAGTGCCATGGATTTTAATTCAAAAAGTTTGTTTTAATCTTTATATAAAGTAAAAGTTCTTTCACTAAATGTACAATGTGTCAATTCAGTAATTGACATAAGCTACAATGACGCATACACATACGTACATAGCATCACGCCCGGAGTCACCATAGTTACCCTGATGCAATGTGATTTAGGATGTCAGAGCCGTCAAAACGTCGACTTCTTCTACTTGAACTATGGTGAACATCATAAGGTTTTTACATACCTAAAGCTTTCAATATAATGCAACACTGACTGAGCTAACCTGACACTAAGGTCTCCATCAGGCGTGTATTAGTTAGCTCAGCTACTCTGCGAAAGTAATTAAGGAAATCGTAAAAGAAATATAATTTCTAAATTCCTTTTAATGTTAGTGATTGAGGGGTCACTATTGAGAGGGCTGCGACTGTTTCAATGCTATGAATCAATGGAAGTGAAATATATGTATTTTTTTGGTATCTACAATCAGTAGATTTGTACTCGTAGTTCTAGGTAGGCACACATCGGTGTGGGCGGTGAGGCTCGCTGTTTGTGAGTATTGATTTCGTGTCATCCGCACATATTCGCAATTCGCCTGCGTGGGGTATGGATCACAGAATAGGATTCAATAGGAATTGTGTAGTTTTGTAGACTAGCTTTATTGGAATACCTGCATTTAGATATACATCTACCAATATTTGATAGGTTGGTGTAAATTGTGTGGGAGATAGAGGAATTCATCTAGCTCCATACTGGTAGTAGAACTTGGACTAATTAATTTAATAATTCTCCAGACTGACACACCAATTCCCTAGTTCCAAACGAAGCTTAAGCTTGTGCTATGGATACTAGGTGAACGGATAGACATACTTAAATACCTTTATAAACATCTATGACTCGAGTACAAATGTCCATGTTTATCACACGAAACATTTGCTTCTAGCGGGATTCGAACCCGCGACCCCTGGTTTCGTGGCCAGGGTCTCTAACCACTCGACCAACGGGCCTGTCAAATCAAATTAGTCCAAGTTTTATTAGTATGGCTTAACTACCTAACATAGGTAGTTTTATTGCATATTTCCAGATAACTAACTCACCTCAATCACTGTTTTGAAAATTTATAAGTGTTTTGTTGAAGCCTATAATCAAAATAAAGATAATTTCAAAGATCTTCACCAATATGGGCTGATCGTGTTCGATCTAATGCTGATTAAATGTGATCTGATTCTATCTTACGCACTCCCAGCTGCTTCAAGTACAGCTCATAAAAATCTGTCGAGGATATAATATATTGGGGTAAAGTATTTAATGTTTTCCCCTCCATCCCTTACAATGGCTATCAGATATTACGTATGCCCTGAGGAACTGATTAAGATAACATCTTAAATGCTCGGTGCTGCGGAATGCGCAGATCGCTGTCCGGGATTGCAAGTGCATTTGCATTGACAAGCACTAATTCGGCGGTCGTCGACCCCGCGAGGCGTCAGCGGCGCCTCTGCGCGGGCGCCGGTTTTTTACGGCGCCGCTGTGATTGCGGTCCGCGGCTTTTTTGATGCGGCCATTTCGCTGCAGTTTGTTCACCTTTCGATTGGTGCGGGTCTTTCCAAATACCTGCGAATGAGATGTTAGTGTCGGTATGCGAATAATAAATCCCTTAATCGTACACATGTGTCAGGTTTGGTTCCAGCGTGTGGTTTTTTGGGAGTTTTTAGACGAGTCGTAGTGGTGTTTCGGTTGCGTGGTAGGCTAGAATGCATAAGGCCCAGATTAGAATCTTTAATACGTCATATAGGAAGAAACCATATATTGTTTAAATAGTAGATTCTGAGAAGCGGTAGTAGCTCAATGGTAAGGACACGCGCCACTTAACCGAGGAGTGCGGGTTCAAACCCGGGCACGTACCTCTAGATTTTTTAAGTCTATGTACGTATTTATACCACTATACGACGGTGAAGGAAAACATCGTGATGAAACCTGCAAATTCTAACAACTTTGGATTTGTAACCATGATCCAAAAATTGTCTGGTTCCCCTATCTTAGGGTTACGAAGGTCAGATCCGCAGTCGCTTCAATGTAATTACCAGACTCGCTAAATCCTGGATCATGGTCTAAGCGGACCCCGTCTTAGCACGGGACATAACGCTAGGAAGATGAATAGATTCTGAGAAGATTTTGTTATAGGAGACGATCTGAGTAAATCAATTGCAGTTGATTAATCATTGTTCATTATTAAATTTTACAGAAACATATTACATTATCTTTTGGAATTGAAGTTCAAAACTTTACATAAATCTTAACCACTGCGCCATTGAAGACATGTAGTCACTTTTCGCGTAAAAAGCGACCCAATTCAGAAAGATGGAGTGTTTATAAAAACGGGACACAAAAGAAAGCGGTACTTTGGCCCTATTTGCATAATCCCTTGGGCACATATGTAAAAACCCTTCAAGCTCCCTTGCCCCTGAAATGTTGTGTGAAGCCCATTTCACTTTTATTTATTAGGTACTACATCTCAGTTATGTTTTGTTTTGGAAATTATAATAATGCATTCATAATGTAATTTCCAAATTGAAATAAACTGAGGAGAATGAAATTGAATTTGATGGTTGTCTAATGAAGGCACGAGTCTTTGAACTTCAAAGATCATCATCATCTTCTTAGCGTTATGTCCCGTGATTAGACGGGGTCCGCTTAGACCGCTTATCCAGGATTTAGCGAGTCTGGTAATTACATTAAAGCGACTGCCGACCTGACCTTTGTAACCCTAAGATAGGGGAACCAGACAATTTTTTGGATTATGGTTCCAAAGTTTTCCCTCACCGTCGAGCTAGTAGTATAAATACGGACATAGATTTAAAACTATAGAAGTAAAAAATTTACTGCAGTTTTAAATTTCATTGCGCAATAAATACAGCTAGTACACATTTGTCAAGATATAAGTGCGTGTAGACAAAATACAAGTAGACACTTTTTACGTCATTGTGTCATTTATGAGAGTCAACAAAACGTTTTAAAATAATTTCGTCGCTGGATAAATAGTCGGGCTCATCAATTATTAATCGAATGACGCAATACGTTCACGCTTTGACACAGTACGCTGTTTCGCTGGAAAAACAATTTCAAAATTGCCCGTTCGCTTGTTTGATCGATTTTAGTGTTTGCTCATCCGGTCGGCGAGCCAACACATTTGCTGATGAAACAAATCGAACGATAGTTGATTCTCAACGGGTCAAGTTATGGTGTAAGACGAGGAGTCTTTTTTATTATCGAAGTACATTCTGTTAACTTAAATTGCTTTTGCAATTGCTTACATTTTACTTTCGTGTTAATTTAGATCAAGTCTGTTGAAACAAATACGTGTACGTCATTGTTCGAAGCTGTTGAAAATACCATTTGGTAAGAATTCAACAACATGTTTTTAGTCATCATAGTGTCCTTCTATAAATGATGCGTATAAGTTATAAGTACTTATAAATGGTGTAGTGACAAACACCCTATTGTTACCTAGATGTCAGCTGCTCCAAGGGCCAGCACAGCCTTGTATTACTGATTTATGGCTTACGATAGAACGAGGCTATTAATCCTGTCAATGACAAAGATACAAGTCTCTTGCTTGTAAAGAATATTTATCGGTGCACTGATGGTTGACACTGTAAAGTCTCCACATTCAGACTGAGGGCAAAAACGATTTATTATTATGACATCTGACACAAAGATAGTACGCTCAGATATTTTTCGATGTTTTTACGTATAGCTGTGCCCGCGTTTTCTTCTGCGTTTATGGTTAATGTTATATAGCCTATAGCCTTCCTCGATAAGTAGGCTATCTAACACTGAAATAATTTTTCATATCGGACCAGTAGTTCCTGAGATTAGCGCGTACAAGCAAACAGATTTATGTACAGTTCTTACTTTTACTTTTCATGTAAAATATTTGGCCAATAGTTTAGATCTTTTAAATAGTGACATTTGGTTCAAAACTAGTAACTAATCCGCTGACTAATATTTCTAAACACAGGATACATATAGAAACGTTTATATACAAGTTAAAAGGTGCGTCTAACTCGAACGATACGCAAACCGACCCGAGGACGGAAGTTAGCGCGGTAAATAGATAACATAACATAACATCACGCCCATAATCCCCGAAGGGGTAGACAGAGTCAAAGGGACAGCAGGCCCTTTAACCACATTCAGCCAAAAACAAAAGTAGGCTGGGTTAGATGTAAAATTGTGAAAAAATAGTGACAAGCGACATGCTAGGCAAGAAACACAGTTGGCACATTCTTTTTTAAGTCCCAGACCAACATCGGACGAAAAATAGATGTAGGCCATAAGTTTAAACAGTAATGCAGTCCACTCTGTGAGCGCGACCTCAAAGCGCCCATTGTGCAGCCGCCATGCCGCATCGTTACCATATTATTTAAATGACCTAATTTTAATGAAACGGAACACTTTCTAGGCCAAATCTGTGTTTGTTTTACAAGAAACAAGTTTGACAAATATTTTCTCGGAACTCGCGTGTTGACACAAGTTAAACGTGAGTAACTCCTGATGAATTCGATTTAGAAATCATTCGGTAGACATTTTGTTTTAAACCTTTGAGTGGTTAAAAATGAATGTGTTTTTTATGTTCCTATGAATCTAAATACTAAGCTAGCTATAGCTGCATTGTAAAAGAATATGTTTTTTGTAAGAATACAGTTATCGAGATGAGAAGTAAAAATAAAGTTATGAAACTGCGGTTAAATTAGCAAATATAACAATTTATTTAGCATATTATTTGACACTCTTGTACTTATTTTGAAATATAAAATAATAAACTAACTAAACTAAACTTGACCACACTTCCCTAGCGGGGTAGGCAGAGAGAACCGAACGCCATATGGCACGATTATTACACACCTCACTCGCCTCTTCAACAGTTAGTTAGTTAGTTAAAATAATAAAAGCTTACATACATACATACATAATGTCACGCCTTTTTCCCATGGGGGTAGGCAGAGATCACGTACTTCCATTTGCTACGATCCTGACATACACCTTTCGCTTCTTCTACATTCATAAGTCTTTTCATACACGCTCGTCGGTTAAGGGTGCTGTTAACCTGACCTTTTGTTAATACATTACCAATCTGGTCATGGAAAGTCCGTCTAGGTCTTCCCCTCCCAACGGCTCCATTTACACTTGCCTTATATATCTCTTTCGTCAATCTTCTTTCATCCATTCTCTCAATATGCCCAAACCATCCAAGCATGCCTTTTTCAATCTTAGTCACTACATCTTCTTTCACTCCACATCGTTCTCTTATTTCTTCGTTTCTTATTCTATCAGTCAGTTTCACTCCTAACATACTTCTGAGTGCTCTCATCTCTACTGCATTTATTCTACACTCGTGCTTCTTCTGCCACACCCAGCATTCACTTCCATACATAAGTGTGGGAACCAACACTCCTGTATGAACTGCCAGACGTGCTTTCTCAGACACTTTCCGACTGTTCATAAAGGAATGCAGCGCACCATTCACCATGTTCCCCGCATTCACTCTCCTCTCAATATCACTCTCACACTTTCCATCTCTTGTAAACTTTGTTCCCAGATATACAAACTCATTCACTAATAAAAGCTTATGTAGCTTTTATTATTTTAACTAACTAACTTATACTAGATCCATGTATATACTGCTGTTACTCACAACTTGCAGGACTCTATGTGATTGTTTTGTTGTAGAATTGACTGCCTCGTTGGTCTAGTGGTAGCATGCGCCGCCTAAGAACGAGGTCCCGGGTTCAAATCCCGGGTCGGGTAAAAAATTTGTGGCTGGGTATTTCAATATCCAAATTACTCAGTAACAGCCCGGAATCAGGAAGTTGGCGGTTTAATCACCCCCGTGCCTCAGAAAGCACGTTAAGCCGTTGGTCCTGCGCCTAACCTCTCTCCGGTCATGTCGAATTGCCGTCTCACCGGACTATGAGAGTGAAGGAATAGAGAGGCACCTGTGTTAGCGCACACACTTGTGCACTATAGTATCTCCTGCGCAGATGGCTAATCCTCGTTGAGATTGGCCGCCGTGACCGATATCGGTTAGGAGGACATTATTATTAGAATTACCTGGTTAGTCAGGGTTCCTCGATTAGGCGCGCTCAGGTCGAAATGTCGCGGCCACTTCCTTAATGCAACAGATTATGACTAGACAATTACTAGACGTGCGCGGAAGAGGGTGAGAGGTTAAAATATGATTTAAATTAGTTCCTTTCTTGTTTTTGTATGAGGAAGAAATTATTATAATAAGCAAGAGGTGATAAGCTGTGGCGTAGCGTCCTGTGCGGTCGAAGGTCGATTCCAAAATACGATAGCCTACGGTAAAGCCCCGAGTTAATATTGGTTGGGTTTTAAGGCGATTATTGGTTAAAATATCAATGATCTAGATCAAAATATAATACAAAAGCTCTGATTCTGGGATTTTACAAATTATTTCCGTCGTTAAATAAGCTATATGCGGTAAGAGGAATCGAATGGCATTGAGGAATTACGCCACATTCATCACCTTCATCATCTTCCTAGCGTTATGTCCCGTGCTTAGACGGGGTCCGCTTAGACCCCGATGACATTAAAATTTTTACACTTAATTGTGTAATGTGATAAGATTTTCATTAGGTGTTCACGTGTGATAATGTCTTTAGATGAATTCTAAGGTCTACACAGACAAATTCGCTGGTAAAAACTAATCATAATTTTTGATTGGCTCGATGGCGCATTCAGTATAGACCCTGCCCCATGCGCCAAGAATAGTGGAGTCGATCCCCACCCAGGACAAACATTCGTGTGATGAATACTTGTGTTTGTTCTGTGTCTGGGCGTTAATATCCAAAATTTAAGTATATATTTGTAATACCACTGTTGATTCTGATATCCGTAACACAAGTGCTTAAGCTACTTACCACGGAGTCAGATTAATGTATGTGATGTCGTCTGATAAATTATTATTACTAACAAATACATCTGACATGTGTAGATAATCAGTACTATGGCATGTGTCTGTACAATAATAGACCGGAGTGTCAGTCAATAGCTCCCAGTCCACTTTCCAACTTTCACACGGAAGCCTGGAGACAGTGACCGATGACCGAGTGGCGATGAATGGTGACCGATTATCTTATTGAGGGCGACGATCGGACCGATTGGAAAATGACTGCCGGTCGGAATGTCAGGCCGAACAAATTGTCTTGACACCGATCCCTTGTCGCTCATGGCTCGGGGTGGGTGCGTCCATCTTCGTTGTCATGGGAATGTGGATCAATTGATTTGTTGGTGGGAACGGAGGGCGGCAGCTTAATGGCACTTTCGAATTATTTTGGGAATCGGTTCACGTCAGCCCACGTCTAATGCAATGTTCGACTATAACACAACACTAATATAATTAATAATAATAAATGCGTGTACACAATTTGCAAGTCTATTAAACTACATACATACATAACATCACGCCCATAATCCCTGAAGGGTTAGGCAGAGTCGAAGAGGCAGCAAGCCCCCTTAACCACATTCAGCCAAAAATAAAGCCGGGCTGGGTTAGATGGAAGATTGTGAAAAAGCAGTGACAAGCGGCTAACCTGTCGCCTACACAATCACACACCCAAAACCCGATATGCCATTGGTCGCCTTTTTCGACATGCTAGGCAAGAACCACAGTTGGCATATTCTTTTTAAGTCCTAGACCAACATGGGACAGTAGGCTGGGTTGGATGGAAAGCTGTGAAAAAGGAGTGATAAGTGGCTAGCTCGTCGCCTACTCAGTCACATACCCAAAAGCCCGTAAACCATTAGTCGCCTCTAACGACATGCTAGACAAGAACCACAGTAATTAACCTATTTTCAAGTTTCGCGTTTTACGGTACTACGTAGGTACCAGGTGTCTTTCTGGGAATATTTTATAAATGGTTTATATTACCTTTCACTGGTATCGTCTACGCCCGGATAGGGAATGATGAAGCAGTATTTTAAGACGCAGCGGTTAATCACATAGCATAAAATGCTAACGTCCCATTGAAGCTCGTCCTACATCATCCAGAAATGTAACGAGTAAATTTGCACATTATGTACAATTATAAAACGTTACAGGAATTCCGTCGTCGCTTAAGGCATCGCGAGCCGAACGCACCGGCGCCCGCGCATACGAACTGTCTGATTACGCACAAGTCAATTAGCCAATGACAATGTCGGAGCAATTAACATTCTCAGAGAAAAATGCGTCGGATGCGCTGCAAAAAGACTACGATGCGCAAACGCAGCCTCTTTGAGGTCACAGACCTTAGCTCAAGGTGACTGTGCTAACATATTTCAAACCCTATCTTGAAGGTTTTAAGGACCAAAACGGAGGAGTCGTTGTGGAGTTCTTCACGTAATAAGATATCGCCATCTTTAGCACCAAGGGGTATAGTAATCCTAGACCAATATAATGTTGCGAGACGGCCGTAGGAAATAAAAATAGCTCAGAGACGTTGCAGCAACGATTCAATTACGTTGGAAGGCAGAAGTTATTTAATAATACCGAGAGCGAGCGGGCAAAGGAAATTGACGGCCGATTGAAGGAATTATCTTAATGGAAAAAAACATTTATTTTTTGTTTCACTTGGGAAAAATTACGCAAAACAGTCTGATGCTTAGAACGATCTAGTAACGGGAAATTTTGTAGCAATCATTTCCATTTGTAGGTTATTCTTTGCTTTTAATCATCATTTTCTTTTTGTTATGTCCCGTTTCTATTAGAGGTTAGCTTGGTTCATGATCGTACATTATAATCTGAGTCTGGATATTATATTGAAGGGTCTGTGACCTGCCTTTGTAACTGTCGTTATAAGGTAGGGGAACCAGACAATTAGATCATAGTTACATGTACATTGTTTAAAAGTTTTATATTACTAGTAGTATGTGTATTGAATGTGTTTGTCTGTTTGTTGCAGGTCAAAAGGCGACATGTCGTCGCCAACTTGCTGGCTGCTGCTGGCAGTGTTTAGCTTTATCGCGTCCAGTAGAGCTGGTAAGTTAATCTTAAGGAATAATTATTCATTAGATATAAGGTTTTCATGTTTTAGTTAGGCTACGACGTTATTTCCGTTGAATTCCCTCAATAGTCTTGAGATTAATTCATTGATATTTGACAAAAGTTTGAAAAATCTCTTAAATGAAATACTAGAAAAAATAACCGTTTAGCAGTGGACGTCTTTTGGCTGAAATTATTGTGATGAATGTCCTTATGTATAATACTCATTTGTATCATAATTTTACGTTATGTATTCACGCATAAACCGCTCAAACTTACCTATTCGTGTTGAAAGATAGGTTAAATAATTGGAATTTTTACAGCTGAATAATTAATAGATCCTGAGGGACACGCGATAGAACTTCCTTAACAGGACAAATTCCACGAGGAGCATCGTGCAAAAGTAGAAATAAGTATATTACAATCGAGTTACAAATATTTTACGATAAAAAAGTGAACTCTTTCCTTTGTAATTTTTTAATGACTGTTGAATTGAAGATACCTTAAGAGGAAAACTGACTTCCATCACGTAATTAAAATAAAAAACATAGTCAAGCTTATGCATGCATAAAAGTGTCATACACTATCTATGCAATATGCATGTATGTAGGTACTTCATATTTTGTAATTCAATTCAAATTCAAAATATCTTTATTATATGGGCTTCAAGAAAGCACTTATAAATAGTCAATATACATAAAAAAAGGATAAGAAATATTACCACCGGTTCGGAAGGTAGACTCTATCGAGAAGAATCCGGCAAGAAACTCGATAGTTACTCTTTTAAATGCCAAATTTTACAAATTGTAAGCTTAATTAATCTAGATACTTAGACTAGATATCACTGCAGGTGAACACTTCATTATGAAGTTAACCTTATAATGTAAAACATACATATTATATAAAGCTTAGATCTCTCCGAATGTTTGACTGTACAGTTTTCGCAAACACGGTGCTTATATAGTATAAGCAACACATGTTTAATAACAATAAAATGTTTGCCTAAGTATTTATAAATAAATATCAGATAGGTCATATATATACTCTATATTGATATATTTCTAAAGTCACTAGTTTAAGCACGTACACACTTCGTGTTATGAAAGTCAGAATAAAATAAAAGAAGGCGTCACTAACACCCACGACCGAGACCAAACCAATTTTATGAACATATTTTTGTCCCGGTGTGGGGTCAAAATCGCGCCGTTAAATTTAGCATAAAGCTCCCTGAACTCTGGGTGAAGGTGATCCTTCGGGGTGATGAAATGTATGTATAAGGCGTTTAGACGGGGGTATACTTATATACACGAAACCACTAGCTACTCGTGTTATCTAAACCTGGCCAGTTGTTAGTGAAAACAAGTATTAGACATCCGGCTATCAAGTTGTCTGCCGTCCGTCTGCCGAGCCGAGTGACACGCGGTGACAATATAACAGGCTGCTTGCTTGTGGATGTGCAGTTCATCGCTGTATTTGACTGGTTAACATTACTGATTTTATTTTATCTCCGGAATTAAATTCAGATAGTTAAAAGAGTTATGAATGTCAAAGAAGCGAGTAAAGTGTGTAAGGGCTATGTCCATCGCGCTCGGTTCTGTCTGCCTACCCTGTTAGACAATTGGCGAGTAGTTAGTTTAGTTTTTTAGTTTAGGTAGTAATAGCTTTCCATCCAACCCAGCCCACTATCCCATGTTGGTCTAGGACTTAAAAAGAATATGCCAACTGTGGTTCTTGCCTAGCATGTTGTAAAAGGCGACTAATGGTATATCGGGTTTTGGGTGTGTGATTGTGTAGGCGACAGGTTAACCGCTTGTCACTGCTTTTTCACAATTTTCCATCTAACCCAGCCCGGCTTTATTTTTGGCTGAATGTGGTTGAAGGGGCTTGCTGCCCTTTCGACTCTGCCTACCCCTTCGGGGATTATGGGCGTGATGTTGTGTATGTATGTAGGTAGTACTAATTGATAATTCATTATTTCAACTATGTTAATAATTTAATGTATGTTCTTGATTGGATTATTCCCTATGTTGGTTACAAGAATGTGCCAACATTGTTACTTGTCTACAATGTCTTAAAAAAACACTTAAAGCTGTCCACGCTTTAATATCACATGCTGTCACCAACCATAGTGTTCTTACCTTAGAATGTCTGCGATAGAATTGCACATTGAGTGACGTACGCTTATTTTATCGTTACGTGCGCAGGCGCCGCTGGACGTCGCTGCGACGGTCAGCTGATCACCCGCGCGGCAACTCTCACTTGTCTCACCTGAACTATCGATTGATTTGTGTCGATTTTGTTCACAGTTAACTGTCTTGTTGTGTTTTTTAATTACAACTTAGTACCGTCTACCATGTGTGCTTCAAAGATAAGAGATAACTTAATGGTATGTGCAATGACTTGACTGCAACTGGGAAAAGTCAAGTACCTAACATTAATTTTGCTTAGGCTCGTAAGGCAACCAAAATTCAAAGTTTATTTCATAAAAACTAACTAACTAACTAAACTTCACGCCACTTCCCTAGCGGGGTAGGCAGATGTTTATTTCATGATTTTAGGATAGGCGGAAAGATGTAACAAGAGCGTTATAATGACCTGGAAACAGGGCAGGAAAACTATGCGTGTGTGTGATCAAGATGGAAATGAGTCCACTAATTTATTTAATCACTGACTCCTCTGAGATGCACGTTAGTTGTGAGTCGTTTGATATCTATCTTTATATACTGATGGGTTCCGGGAAAAACAGATATTTTTGCTAGAAGCTCTGAAATTATATGAATTAATTATGTGTATTACTTGAGGAGCGGTGGTAGCTCAATGATAAAGGACACTTTACGTATAACTGAGGGGTTCGCGTTCAAACCCGAGCCCGTATCTCTTGGATTTTTTAAATCTATATATATATTTATACCACTAGCTGGTGAGAGAAAATATCGTGAGAAACCTGCAAAATCAAACAACTTTGGATTTTCTTTTTTTTTTGGATTTCCTTAGGGTTACGAAAGTCAAATCGACAGTCGCTTCAATGTTATTACCAGACTCGCTATTGGAACATAACGCTAGGAAGATAATGTCTATTATGAGATCGAGATGAAATGGAGTTAGGGCACGAGAGCATTCATAGAAGTCATGGAAACAAGATGTTTGGTTGTCGTGAGAACAGAATTATAAGGCAGAAGTACCTAGTACCTATAGCGTATTTGTCAATGTTTTCAACCGACGTCAAAAAAGGAGGAGGTTCTCAATTCGATATATAGTTTTTTTTACAAATATTTCAATACAACCTTTGCAGATGCTATCATAGAACCTACAAACAGTTACTATTAAGTTATAGAGCCAAAGTTTAATAAATTACGTGATGACTCATTCGAGCATTTATTCCTTGGTGTATTTTTAGAGGTTCAATCCATGTGTTATGAAGAATACCTACCGAATGTAAAGGCGTAATGTGATTGGTCGTAATTATTTAGTGCGCACTGCGCTGTTAGAACAATTGTGTTTGCTCGTCGGCTTCCTTTGTCGTTTGTTTACTGTAAAGGTTTTACTTTACAGTTGTTGAAAGGTATTTGAACAAGCTATTTTTATGGCAGCAGAAATTACAAGGTTTACCTCGTAAATAAAGCTGTATTAATATCTAACTTTAGTTAACAATATAAATCAAGTCAAACAAGGTGCAGATTCAGGATCTGTAGTTTTTAGGAATAAGATATTCAGTTAACGGACCTAAGTACTTTTAGGGGTTTCTCTCTTCCTACCCCGCTAGGGAAGTGGCGTGAAGTTTAGTTAGTTAGTTATGTTCTTTATTCTGCAAGTTTTCTATATGATACCAAGTAAAACATGTAATATTCATTCCTCCGAACATGCTAAACAGAACTACGATAAACAACTAGTGTTGATTTATGTACGCCGCCAAGCGCTCCGTAATGCCACGGAAGGTCTCCGCCTAAAATTTATAAAAGAAGTTTACTAGAAAATTGTCCGACTTCGATCGAGCCCGAAGGCTCCCGCGGCACGCGACGCGAATTACATTTCATAATTTACGAATCAGACGATGCGCTTTTTTCTATAAAGGAGCGCACAGACTGCGGACTTATAGTCTACGGACAAAAGTCCTTGAATTATAGAAAAAATTCCGCTGAGAACTCCAGACATATCATTGGTTCGCTACGTGTGTACATTATTTTCAAGCTTATGTACCTACTTATGTGCCTTGTTGTATACTCGTCTTACTTTAATAATATTACACTATCTGTAAGTCTTAACTACTTAACCAATCACGTCACAATACAAACCGCCTGGTACAAACCGTTTGAACCTTGAGAATAGATAAATACCATTTTTCCATCTTTATAGTTTCTATAAGATACGCGACAGCGGTGGTAGCTCAATGGTAAGGACACGCGCCTCTTAACCGAGGAGTACGGGTTCAAACCCGGGCACGTACCTCTGGATTTTTCAAATCTATCTACATATTTATACCATTAGCTCGACGGTAAGGGAAAACACCGTGATGAATCCTGCAAATTCAAATATCTTGGATTTGTAACCATGATCCAATATTTGTCTGGTTCCCTTATCTTGGGTTACGAAAGTCAGATCGGCAGTCGCTTCAATGTAATTACTAACCTCGCTAAATCCTGGATCATGGTCTTAGCGGACTCCGTCCAAGCACGCAACATAACGCTAGGAAGATGACACGGCAGAATCCGTGAAACAGACCGAATTTAGGCTAAAGTTACTTTATTATTAGGACAAAGATCTCGCAAAAATTGTAGTCTGTGCGCTCCCTAAATAAAATGGATTAAAGGGGTAGACGGCTGAGCTGTCAGACGAGCTAGTTCATGGTTTCTTTTGCAGTGGATGATACGACACACAGCACCGCTGTTGGTATGGTACTTATTGACAAACAATAAATAAATAATAAATAATTTTTTATTCACATAACCCAGTGTTTACAATAATATGTAATTAGGAAAATTATGTTAATCTAGGGTTAGTTTTACTTTTTAAAGTCGCAAAAACTTGGACCTCTGACCCCGAAACTAGTAAAAACTGTATTATCAGGGTCAGTAAAGTCTGCTTAGTGTTTTCATTTCACATAGTTTTTGTAAACGAATACTGTATCTATGTTCTAGTTTTTGTTATGTTAGCTTCTGCCAGACCTTCAAAAATACATTTACTATAAACAGCAAAACTTACGACGAAGTAACTAAAAAATAAAAATGACACACTGAGACTTTTCTCTACGACTAGGACTACTGCGAACTTATCGCAGAGAAGTTCGCGGCAAGTAGTTACTATACGAGTCTTTGCAATAGTTACATTCATAACATCACGCCCACAATCCCCGAAGGGGTAGGCAGAGTCAAAGGGGCAGCAGGCCACTTTAACGACATTAAAGAACAAAACTGGGCGGGGTTAAATGGAAAATTGTAAAAAAGTAGTGACAAGTGGCTACACAATCACATACCCAAAACCCCATATACCATTAGTCACCTTTTATGAAATGTTAGGCAAGAAACACAGTTGGCACATTCTTTTTAAGTCCCTGACCAACATGGGACAAAATTTCAATAGTTTATTACGTTTATTTGTTAAATGTGTAAAGTCTCAATATCTATACGGAATTATCAACTCAATCACTTAAAACTATTGACCATTTCATCGTGATACTACTAGGGTATATTAAAAGTATTTGTTCAAGCTCCTACAAAGAAGGTTCTTCTGTGTTAGTACACATGACGTCACGCGGCAGCCTTCGCACACAGACTACAAATAAACCGTTAACAATCGGACGTCATTCGGAAGGAAAAACTAGTGTTTGTGTGGAGCCAGCACTACGTTTATGATCGCGAGGGCGGAGCCGGCGCCGTAAAACTAACTGCAAGCCTTAAATGCACACGCTGTGAGCAATGGGTATGCATCTAGGTATTGCAATGCTGGATTCAGTGGTTCATCTAGGCTCAGCATAATAGGCTAATTGACTAAAATATTTTTTTAGTCCGTAAGTTAGATTATCAAAAAATATTGAATTCGTAATTTTTGCTTTATCAAATACTCGAAAAATTACAAAGATACTTTTACGTCACTTGTTCGTAAAATTCTACAGAACAAGTGACGTCACGCGCAACTTAAACGCGCTGTTTTACTGAATAGAAGAATAAATACATAAGCAATATATTTTTGCAATCCATAATGGACTGTTATTTTTTTTGAGTCAATTAGCCTAATAGAGCCGTGCTGGGTCCACTTACTAACTAACTAACTAAACTTTACGCCACTTCCCTAGCGGTGTATCCACTTACTAGAAGATCGGAATGCTGAATTCAGCTGGGTCTAGCACAGTTTTAGCTGCTGAATTGCAATATCTATATGCAACGCATTTAGAACGCAGTTAGAGAAGGGGCGATGACTGTATAACAGGATTTAAAAATCAAATCTATCGGCTTGTCTTATCAATCAAGCGATCAGTTATTCATGTACGCTGCTATCAAGGTTAATTTAGTGCTAAAAAGTTTAGAACGTCTATGAGACCTGATGTGTCTTACAAATTATCTGAACTTTAGGAATCTTCTATAGTGTATCAACATAAATTAGGAATAGAATTCAATAACTGATGGTTTGGTTTAGCAAAGATTGCTTGCTGCCTCTTATACCAGAAGCACTCACAAATTTTACAGATTACTGATATTGTGGTTTTCGCCTATGTCTAACGGATCTAATTAATAAGTATGACCTTGAACCCGAGATCAACAGCCTACAACTTATCAAAGCATGAAGGCGTCTAATGTATATTCATATCCGTTATCTATGCAGCCGCTGACCAACATGGAGAGCCTTATTAGAATAAAGTTAGCACTATAATTAACTTAGCCTTTAGTATAGCGTATTAACAGAAGGTGATGTTAGGAGTCATAAAAACCGTAGAGCTTGTATGAAAAGGATCATGAATGTTGAAGAGGCGAGTAGGTGTGTAAGGATCGTGCTATATGGCGTTCGGTTCTCTCTGCCTATTTCGGTAGGGAAGTAGCGTGAAGTTTAGTTAGTCAGTTATTAGCGAAATAAATCGAATCATATAATATGTTACTGGCTGATAAAGTAGCTTTCCATCGGTGAATGAATTTTTATAGTAGTCCATTAATTTTGGTAAATATGAAACAAACAAATAATTTTTTATTTCCCTTTACAATATTATACGTATAATGTATAAAATGTGGGTCTATTATGAAGGATACATAATAGACCCACATGGATACCATGATCCAAAAATTGTCTGGTTCCCCTATCTTAGGGTTACGAAGGTCAGATCGGCAGTCGCTTCAATGTAATTACCAGACTGGCTAAATCCTGGATCATGGTCGAAGCGGACCCCGTCTAAGCACGGGACATAACGCTAGGAAGATGATTATGAAGGATACACGCGGCAAATGAAAACCGCAGAATTGAGTCGTTACATTTCAGCGACTCCTATTTCCACTTTTATACGACAGTCCATTGTATGAGGAATATTAGCTCGCTTTTCCTTATGAAATTACAATGACTTGTTCCACTTCTACAAACATTTAATACTTTATTTCGTAAGTATGATTAGTTAGTTAGTAGTTAAAATAAAATTTACGTCTTAATAAATAAATATAGCACATTTTCTCGCTGGCGGCTAGGAAATCGCGAGTTATTGATGTTAAGATAATTCTATTAACAGCAGCGATTACTCATTAAATAAGTTGTTTAATGAGAAACCTGAATATGTTTACTTTCGCGAATCTATTAACAAGGGTCAAGGTCTTATCAATTATAAAAATACTTAGAATTACAATTCATATAATTAATGATAATTAATACATCATCTTTATTCTATAATTGCCCTATTCGTAATCATTTAATTAAGAGCGAATTTAGTTAGAATAAATTTTCCTATTAGGTATTCTGTCATTACTTATGCAATCTCAAATTCAAAGAATACTACTGAAGTTTAATTATTACCATTAAATATATTTATTAAACTGTATAATTACACTTAATAATTCCGAATTAAAATAAATTTACGTCTAAATATCTACGAAACGCCGGGTGGTAGGTCTTAAAGAATCATCAATGAAGTCACAAACTAACTTTAAGCAACTTCCCAAGCGGGGTTTCTTTCTTCTTTCAAATAGATCACATTTAGATTACACAAATAAAAGTATTTAAATCAATAGAAATTTGCTTGGCAACATTCTATAATGGTTTGTTACCTTGTCTAACTTTGTAATCGAATAAGGTTGTGACGTTTGCGTTATATGCCGAGGCGTCACCATTACAAGCCCATAATCGAAATGGCACAGAGGTGGCGGAGCGTGGTCCTCTGGCAGCCGGTATGCGGTTCCCATGCTAGACAACGTCAGCCGAGTGGCCGGGCGGCATTCCGCGCGTGACTCATTGCCGCGCCGGGGTAGGTAAGTAGCTGGGACGGGTACACGTAGTACTAGGATACATTTAAATGTCAGATAAAGTTTCGACAGCTTTTGTAGGTCTGATATGAAAAATATAGACTTCAAAACAATTAAACAGAGATTTTACAATGGAGAAAATGAATTAACGGCCGTTTTATATAATGTTTTGTAAAAATTTTGATCTCTCTGATCTTTCGATAAGGACCGTATGATGCCGTAGTGTGGTATGGATTGAATAAATTACGTAAATCATGTACTGGTGATGACTCGTCGTGGAAAAGATAAAGTTTTAAGGACATGTTTGGTATTCAAGCGCATGATCGACATCTTGAAAGAAGGTGGTATGACTAACGTCTTGATTTATCGATTTTATGAGCGACGTTTTACGACTGTAGGTAAATTCGTGAATCAAAATTGTTACACTTAGTTACACTTAATAGACATTTTTTGTTTTCGTTTTTGGTGTGCAGTACTATGAAAATCGTGAAACGTAATATGTACGGTGTTTTATAAGTAATATTGCTATGAGATACATATCCAGGATAGACTTCCTCTCGCCAGGTTCGTTGTAATTAGGTAAGTTCTGATTGTTATTAGACAAGTCTGCGCTGCGAATAGTTTATTGAAACCGAGCGACGTGTCATTATCACAAACCGTTAGGTCTTGACACACTAACGTTTTGCGAGCGTTTGTGTATTGAAGCGATTCGAGAACGTTTCGGGTATTAAACCTTCTTCCAATCTTACCTAATTTGGATCTTGGAACTCAAATGACAAACGACCCGTCACCATCGTAAGCACTTGCATAGAACAAGGTTTACTACGATTAATGCGAGATGTTACAACCACTAAGTGTACCTAAAGTAAGATAATCTTGCAAGTGGTATAAGCATACCACGAATACTTGTAGGCATTTTTTGCAAGTACTGGATTATATCTCATAGAAAATGCATGACAAATGACATAACATGTCAGCCATATCATTGGGTAAACGCTTTATTTTAATTGTATTATCATCTTCCTAGCGTTATGTCCCGTGCTTAGACAGGGTCCGCATAGACCATGATCCAGGATGTAGCGAGTCTGGTAATTACATTGAAGCGACTGCCGATCTGACCTTCGTAACCCTAAGATAGGGGAACCAGACAATTTTTGGATCATTGTTACAAATCCAAAGTTATTTGAATTTGCAGGTTTCATCACGATGTTTTCCCTCACCGTCTAGCTAGTGGTATAAATACGTATATAGATTTGAAAAATCCAGAGGTACGTGCCCGGGTTTGAACCCGCACTCCTCGGTTAAGAGGCGCGTGTCCTTACCATTGAGCTACCACCGCTACTTGTTTATTTTAATTGTATTAGATTACATTAATTTAGTGTCACTATTACTATATTTGCAAAAAAACTATTTAAAAACACATAAAAATCAGAGAATCTAATCCAATCTAATGATTTTGGTCTCTCACGTGCTCCTTTCAATAAAAAAATCGCTTCGCTTCGTAAACGCTCGCAAGGCCAGTGCGCCAGCGCCGTTGCGCACGGAGCGGCCGCGCGAGGTTCATATGTCACGGCGCAAGTTGGCAACAAACACCGGCTGACTCACTGCCGCTGCGCTACCGGGAACCCGTTTATGAAATAATTGCTTCTCTAATTTCAATACGACGGTCATATCGTGTGCGCCTAAGGTGCAGAATTGCATGAATATTAATGAATTTCGTAATAAGTTGTCAATGGTAAGACGGAAACAATATCTAAATGGTTTGCTCGTGATGTGTTTTATAATGATAATGAGGTAGTATCGATGGTCAGGGCAGAAGAAAGTGGTCATATTAATCATCGATATTACAAAGATAATTTAAATATTCCTTGTGTATTTATGTGTAATCACATGCTTCATTGTTTATAACCCCGTAACTAATATACCTAATAAATCTAACTAACTAAACTTCACGCCACTTCCCTACCTGAAGAAATTACTAATAAATTGTAATCAAAACATTAAACATTCAAGATTGATCAGTATTCTTTAGGCAGTTACTTACAGCGTGCAGCCCGGCCCCGATGACCGCGCACATCTCGCTATCTCGAGTGAGCGCGAACGCATTATCGTGCGCACGCGCAGCCTACGATACTATTGCGTTATCCCTTTACATAGTAGTAGTATTGAGCTTAATACAGCTTGTACCGTATTTGAAAACCGTAGTTTTTGATTTGTTGGATTGTATTTTAATCTTAGCTTTTAACAAGTCAGCTAAATACAAAACGCTATATTTCTAGTCTACGGCGAATTTTTACTCTCAGGTAGGCTATATCTATTCATCATTACTACCTTTAGTAGTACCAACACGTGCGAGTCGGACTCGCGCACGAAGGGTTCCGTACCATTATCTTTACAACATTATACACTAACATTAAAAACAACTAAATATTCTGTGAATATTTGCCGTTATTGATATCGAGCAAAAAACTTTTATATTTTTTTTATTCTGTTTTTAGTATTTGTTGTTATAGCCGCAACAGAAATATTTGTAAAAAATTCAACTGTCTAGCTATCACGGTTCATGAGATACAGCCTGGTGACAGACGGACTGACGGACGGACAGCGAATTCTTAGTAATAGGGTCCCGGTTTTACCCTTTGGGTACGGAACCGTAAAATGGAACGCGGCTCAACAATGTTGACCTATGAAAAACCGATCACATGCATACATTGTTAGTTTTTTAATATACGAATGCTTTTTCTGGGACTACTATAAATAGAGAATCTACTATCTTCGGATGTAATAATATTATACTAGCTGTCCCGGCCCACTTCGTAACGCCTCGTTCTCGAATTTTCAATACCCATTTTTTTATCTTCCGCGCATTTTTTTTTTCATAAGAATCTTCACCTGACAATAACACAAGTAAAAAAAAATAAAATAACGAAATCAGTAAAGCCGTTCTTAAGTGATAGCGTGACCAGAAGAAGTAGCGGTTCATTTTTATATATTGTATAGTTAAGCAGGAACTTTGTTAAACGCTAGCCTAACAATTATTATTGAAATGTAGACTCGGCAATATGCATACCAGATAATTAAATGGCGACAAGTCGTCATGCTGCGCAACTTTCCGAACGAATTTCTCCGTCATTTCCCTTGATTACTCATTGGTGTAATTGAGAGCGGCCGCCGGATCGGCGCGTAACCTGCGCGCTAAGTATAGGCGCCTGCGCAGCTTTTCGCACTTCGCGGAAAACACATTTACTCAGAAGTAGTTATTTTCGATTTCCAAGTATAAATAAGTTTTTAATATAAGTAGGTATTGCCATATGGCGTTCGATTCTCTCTGCCTACCCCGCTAGGGAAGTGGCGTGAAGTTTAGTTAGTTAGTTCTGTATCTTAATCATTTTTAGGTTGCTGAACAAAATATAAAATACGTAAGAAATATTTCTTTGTAATCTCAATAGCGCACTATAACAAAGTTTTGAGTAAATAAAATAGCCTAATGCGGGTTTGTGTGCTTATGTTTGTTGCCCAATTACATTTAAACATAGGATTAAAACAGTCTTGACCTGGAAAGACATTACGTTTCTTATCACGGAAAATCCTTCATTCATCTTGAGGCTCTACTGCGGCACCTGAGGTGCGCGCGCGCCGGACGTGCCATTCCGCGGGCGCGTTATCGCGCGCATTGTTCGCACGCGCACGCGCACTGACTCGCGCTGCAGCTATGTTGTTGTTCAAACACCCAGTCCGTTTGTTGTGACGTGCGCAAACACCGTCACCGAGTGTAACGGCAAACATTGCGACTTAAAACGTATTTTGGGAAGTGATTATATTTTATTCAATTAATTAGCGGGGTAGGATTGTAGGTTCTATATAACGGAAGGCTAATCACTCTTACCCTAGATTACACATGCCCAAGACAAACATGTTAGTTTAAAATTACAAATTGTATACAGGGCGATTTAAAAGAGTAACTACCGAGTTTCTTGCCGGTTCTTCTCGGTAGAATCAACGTTCCGAACCTGGCGGTAGGAGATTTTTTTTGTATTATTGTGACTATTCATAAGTGATTTTGTGGAGCCTACTAGTGGATATTTCTATTCTATTTCTATTTCTAAATGTCAAGATCATTAAATTTTTTTTGGAAAATCACAGTTTGATTACATCCCCTGGAGTCCTATTTGACGAGATAACAATCCGTATAAATGAAGAACGTGGTTAAATGTGAAGTCCTGTCATAGTAGTGACTAGCACCATGTTAGATGATAGATTGGAGTCCAAAATCGGCCAACTGCATTCAACACCAATATTGAGACCAAGACTTGGCAACAAAAGAGCCAACCACGCATTAAGATGTACCTACACTTACCCTGGTCTTGCAGCGTCAGGTAACGCATTATCTAGCGACCACTAGTTGCGTTACGTAACACGTAACACGTAACGCGTAGCGGCGGCGCGGCGGCACGTGGCGGCGCGCGGGATGGGCCGTATCGATCGCCCGTGACACCCTGTATCTAGTGCCGGGTAGGGCTGTCCACTGGCACAAGCGCTTACGGACAATTGCCTATTTTCAGTGAAACTAACTAATTAAACTTCACGCCACTTCCCTAGCGGGGTAAGGAAGTAGAACCCTTTTTTATTAAATGCGTAAGTTGGTCTATCAACTCGTTTATATCATTGTAACGTAAAAATCTTTAAACTGGCTTCGATGAAATTTGGCACTCAAAGAGTTTGAATGTCTGCTTCTTGCCTAGCTTGTCATAAAATTCGATTAATTAACTGCGTTTGGGATTATGTTGCCGACGAGGTACGTAGCCACTTCTGATCACAATTTTTCTTCTTAACTAACTCAGTTTTATTGTTGGCTAAATGGGGTTTTGAGGTGCTTATGAGACTCTGTCTACCCCTTTAGGGAATGCGCGTGTGTGTTCGTAAGTAACATTTTGGTAAGCCTCATAACTGTGACCGCGGTTTCACCTGCGTTTATAGTTTATGTTATATAGCTTATAGCCTTCCTCGATGAATGGGCTATCTAACTCAATATATGTTACTAGCTGTGTCCGCGGTTTCACCCGCGTTTATATATAATATTATATATAGCCTATAGCTTTGCTCGATAAATGGGCTATCTAACACTGAAATAATTTTTCAAATCGGACCAGTAGTTCCTATGATTAGCGCGTTTTAGCAAACAAACAAAATCTTCAGCTTTATAATATTAGTATTAGTATACTCGTAGATAGAAAAAAAAATAATAGCACTTGTCAGGTATGTGACAACCTTATCCAATGCTAGCAACACCGACACGTGCCGGCACTCACTGCAGCCGGACGCGCTGATGGCTCGGTAACGAACAGGAGTCGTTTACTTTTTGTGATTTGGTTTCGGGAACGATTTGGTGTTTTCAATTAGTGTTCTTCAGTGTACTTTTGAAAGGTTGTATGGGTTGGTCTCCTAAACAGCTTTGTCTTATTATGCAATAAGCAGATAAATTGACAAATGTTTTACTTATTAGATATATTAGAAATAAGGACAAAGTACCTACTACACAAATAAATTACCATACATACATACATAACATCACGCCCGTAATCCCCGAAGGGGTAGGCAGAGTCAAAGGGGCATGCCCCTTCAACCACATTCAGCCAAAAATAAAGCCGGGCTGTTTCAGATAGAAAATAGTGAAAAAGCTGTGTCAAGCGGCTAACCTGTCGCCTACACAATCACACAGCCAAAACCCGATATACCATTAGTCGCCTTTTACGACATGCTAGACAAGAACCAGAGTTGGCATATTATTTTTAAGTCCCAGACCAACATGGGACAGTGGGCTGGGTTGGATGGAAAGCTGTGAAAAAGTGACAAGTGGCTAGTTCGTCGCCTACTCAGTCTATAAATTACTTATTTTATAGATATCATTTTTCCAAGACAATTACACATCTATGATATATGAAGATATAAATTTTATTACGACGTATTAATATAATAAAGTCAGTGTTACTTCAGAAAAATGGAGATCATAACAAAGTAACCCTATATACTTTGGATGGTAGTGAAAATTTATTTCATTTGACTGGCTCGTTGGTCGAGTGGACAGAGACCCTGGCCACGAAACCGAGGGTCGCGGGTTCGAATCCCGCTAGGGGCAAATGTTTCGTGTGATGAACATGGGCATTTGCACTCGAGTCATGGATGTTTATAAACGTATTTAAGTATTACTATCCGTTCGCCTAGTATCCATAGTACAAGCATAAGCTTAGTTTGGAACTAGGGAATTGGTGTGTCAGTCTGGAGAATTTATTTATTTATTTATTTATTTTACGGTTGTAAAAAGTTTTGACAACCCACTATGAACCTAAGCTGTCTAATACCACACAAACTTCCTCATATTACTTAGGTTTCAGAATGTTAGGAAACCCATAGGCTCGGCAGTGGGTGAGTAAACGTCTGTTATCTAACCGCCGAGGCCTACATTTCCCATTTCACAAATAGTTGTCCGCTAATTCGCAGTGTATGTCAGCGCGCAATGAGCGTGACTACGTATATAATGACTTCGCGCAGCTTAGCAAAGCTTATACTTATTTTGGGCGCATTTTTGTACTAAATGACTTTGTGTTAGTGACATGTTTATTTTGATGATATGCTGGCGTGCAAATGTGGTAGTTTGAAATTAAAATATGGTTGTGAATTTTAGTTATTGTATAACTGTTCTGACAGCCTTTATGCAGATGGTGGTTTAATTTCAATCTAAATGCATGACATGCATTTTATTTGTAGTGGTTGTTATTTAATTTATGCACAAAATTTGCTTCGTGCCTGTACTATTGTAAGTACATATATTTTAAAAATTAGCTCGAATTTTGAAGTAAAATGTTTATTTGTATAGCTAACTAACGCAAATTCCCTAGCGGGGTAGGCAGAGAGAACCGAACGCCGTATGGCACGATTCTTACACACCTCACTCGCCTTTTCAACATTCATAATCCTTTTCATACAAGCTCGACGGTTTTTATGGTTTATTTGTATATATGTATATAAGATAGAAGCGGTGATAGCTCAATGGTAAGAACACGCGCCTTTTAACCGAGGAGTGCGGGTTCAAACCCGGGCACGTACCTCTGGATTTTTCAAATCTATGTACGTATTTATACCACTAGCTCGACGGTGAAGGAAAACATCGTGATGAAACCTGCAAATTCAAACAACTTTGGATTTGTAATCATGATCCAAAAATTGTCTGGATCCCCTATCTTAGGGTTACGAAGGTCAGATCGGCAGTCGCTTCAATGTAATTACCAGACTCGCTAAATTTTGGATCATGGTCTAAGCGGACCCTGTCTAAGCACGGGACATAACGCTAGGAAGATGATGATTGTATATATGTATATATTCCCATTTTAGTCTTAACACATTACGATGATCGGGAAACCATAACAGGATATTCTTTATTGTATTATTTGCTGAGTTTTCGACCCGGATTAAAGAGGTCCTGTTTGGCACCGAGCGACGCCACGCGGCAGTTGGCACGACACCAGCTCCCCACATCTTGGCGTACCTAATGGCATCCTAATAGCGTTCACGGTGATATAATTGTTAGTTCCTCGTCCATTTGATCAGACTAAACTTCGCCAATGAGATCGAACTCGGATAATATCGTATTGATCTCCGGCCGCAGTTCATCTGTCTCAATAACATTGCGAGCTTAAACTTTGTAATGTTGATTTGATGGCGAAAGTTTGAATTGGAATTGAAATGAATTCGCAATTGAAACTAGGTACTATGCTCTTGTTTATAAGATCTTCTCAAACATTAATATAGACAAAAGAGAACATTAGGTTTATATAATTTCATCATATCGTATAATGTTCCCATAATGGGCATGCCTTAGAGCATTAACAAATACTTATATGGATAAGCCGTATTGGATATGTAAAGTAATACAAAAACCCATATTGAAACGAAAGCCGTATGTTCCTGGATCGAACCTTACATAACATAAACCTCTAACGGTAAGATGAAATTCAATTTGTCTGGTACTCAGTAAATAATTTCAAATCATCATCTTCCTAGCGTTATGTCCCGTGCTTGGACAGGGTCCGCTTAGACCATGATCCAGGATTTAGCGAGTCTGGTAATTACATTGAAGCGACTGCCGATCTGACCTTCGTAACCCTAAGATAGGGGAACCAGACAATTTTTGGATCATGGTTACAAATTCAAAGTTGTTTGAATTTGTAGGTTTCATCACGATGTTTTCCCTCACCGTCGAGCTAGTGGTATAAATATGTACATAGATTTTTTTAAATCTAGAGGTACATGCCGGGGTTTGAACCCGCACTCTTCGGTTAAGAGGCGCGTGTCCTTACCATTGAGCTACCACCGCTCAGTAAATAATTTCAAATAAGAACTCGTATACCATTTGAATATCTTATACCCAAACACGGCAATGCATGAACTGCTCGAAATGTACATAGCTACGTGTTTCGGGGTAGGTAATACGATTACGCGATATCTGTATATATGATGTGCGTGTGTATGTGTGTATGTACAACGGTGTAATCATATCACCCGGACCGACTCCTCGCGCGAGTTAGACAGACGTGACTCACCAAGAGACGTGTTTTCATTCCGCCGTAGTTTGCCAATAACAAGGGATAGTGTAAGCGACGAGCGAAGGATGTGGCGTTTGATATTTAGGAATTTATTTTCTATGTTAATACTACGTCTTGCTTGCGGCTTTGGTTGCATGGAATAGGGATGATGATTGCATTAAAAACTATAATTCTATTTAGTGCGTCAGTTAGATTATACTAAAATACTAGACACATATTTTTCGCTTTATCAAATTAACAAAAAATCGCAAAGATAAAAGCATTAAGGTTTTGGAGTGGGGGCTTGCGACTTCTCTATTTTGGAAAAAAATTAAGAAAACATGACGTCACGCGCAACTTGAATGCATTATATCTTCGTCAATGTTTGTTTGACAAATAAATAAAAAAATATGTTCAATATTTTTTTATAATCTAACTGACGGTCTAAACAGTTTATTTGTCATCTAGCCTATTAAATCTGTTATAGATCGTACAACTTTTCTAAAATCAACAGTCTTTATTTTCTTTCTTTGTGTTCCAAATGGTTCCAAATACAATAGGTTTGGAAGTTAAAAAAGTAGCAGACGGACAGTGTACTTATGCATTTATATTAATACTAGTGAGGATATAAGCATACAATTATTTCGCTAAAACACGTACAAAAAAGTATAGCAAATCGAGTAATATGAATAAATAAAAAATATATACGTTGAAAAGAAATTTATTCGAGTATAGAAACAGACATATTTTCTTCAAATTCATTTTGGTAAACGGTTGTTATAACTTCACATGTATATACAAGTCCTTATCGATGTTTTAAAACTGCCACCAGTAATATGTTCGAGATGACGTTTATTAAGATATTAGCCATCTTGCCGGAGATCGGTGAAAGATAGAGTCAGCGTCAACGTTATTACGAGAGGGTGTGTGTAGTCGAGGTTTCAACCATGATCCAAAAATTGTCTGGTTCCCCTATCTTAGGGTTACGAAGGTCAGATCGGCAGTCGCTTCAATGTAATTACCAGACTCGCTAAATCCTGGATCATGGCTAAGCGGACCCCGTCTAAACACGGGACATAACGCTAGGAAGATGATGTGTGTAGTCGAGGTTTGATTAATTCAAGTTATACTCTTTACAGAT
Organism: Glyphodes perspectalis; assembly: GCA_951394215.1. Classification (NCBI taxonomy): domain Eukaryota; kingdom Metazoa; phylum Arthropoda; class Insecta; order Lepidoptera; family Crambidae; genus Glyphodes; species Glyphodes perspectalis. Next base: position 434,878 of record OX596203.1, on the reverse strand, counting down.
GTTAGAATTCGAATGATTTGTAGTAAGTAATTAAGACATCTTCGTTCTTCGAACGCACGGACTAGTAAAAAAAGAAGGACTCCGCGCCATTAACTAGACGTTGAAGCTCAGCAGGTGCTCCTACTTGACTCGCAACTTACGTCAGATATTGACAAAAGCGCTCCAAATGACAAATTTCCGATATCTTAGGTATTTCACTCACATGCATAGGTTGCTTTCACGCTGTAGTATGACAGCCCGGAATCCTTCTTTTTTATTAGTCCGTGTTCGAAGGTAGCGGTTGTAGCTGATTGAACACACGTAAAGTTCACAGGTGTTCTACATCAAACTGAACAAGTCTAGAACTCGTACAGACAGCAATAGTGATATCTTGGAGTAGTTCATTACTGCAATAGTGCGCCCTATTGCACTTTTCCCGTGAAATGCTTTGTTTGTATATCATCCTTTCAACTTCTACATTTATTTAGCAGCTCGTTTATCTATAATTTTTTTTGAATCCTGCGCTTGTAATTTTAATATTAAGTTCTTCATTCAGCTAAGTTTAAAACTTGCACTGTCCTCCGCCCCGGCACGTCTTCAGTTAATAGCCTCGGATCATTCCCGAGATCCAGTGACTCAGCTATTGTATTATTTGCAGTCCACTTTCTCTTCAAATGGTCATTCCATTGTTACGTTTAATTCTGTTCTGTTGTCTTTTTGTTGTCTAGACCATAGACTATAGACTATAGACTGCCGAAGTCGCGCTACAGTTTGCTGACCTCCTTTTAGATTCCGAGAAACAGATGGCATGGTTTTGAAAGAAATGTTCTATCCGTGTTACTAAGAATTTAAACGCTATTTTGATTGTATCGGACTATCAGACTACATCACATACATTGATCTGACTCTGAGGTAAGTGAAATGAAAATGAAATGAAATGAAATGAAATGAAATTATTTATTTCTGCAAGTAGATTTGTAACAAATTCTTTTGCACGTCACACTTTTTTACCCTACCAGCACCTCGACGTGAATGGCCTGGTGAGAAGAGGTGCCGCAAGAAACTCAACAGATAGCCTTTTTTTTTAAAAAACATGTTTTACATATCTCTAATATGTGGTACATTAAAATAACATGACTAAAAATTTCACTGTGCATGCGAGCAGATCATCTTGTCCAAACATTTTTATCATTTAAATAATCATCTATTTTGTAGTAACCTTTTCTTATTAAACATGATTTAATATAAGACTTAAATTTATGCGTGGGTAATTCAATAACATTTTGAGGCAGTTTATTAAATATTTTTATGCTTAGACCTACAAATGAACCACTAATCTTATTAAGCCTGAGTTTTGGAACGGCGAGTTTGTGTTTATTTCTCGTATTAAACTGATGACAATCAGATTTCTTATAGAATTCATCTAAGTTTTTATGAACATAGATAATACAATCAAATATAAACTGGGAAACTACGGTCAATATATTTATCTCTTTGAATATTTCCTTAAGTGAGTCACGAGGTCTAAGGCCATATATGGATCGAATGGCTCTCTTCTGCAACACAAATATGGTTTGTATATCAGAAGCGGTGCCCCATAGCAATAGACCGTATGACATAACGCTGTGGAAGTAGCTGAAATAAACTAGCCTCGCCGTTTCAATATCGGTCAGTTGCCTAATTTTCCTAACTGCGTATGCAGCTGAACTAAGCCTCCCTGCCAGGGCACATATATGAGGACCCCATTGTAGCTTAGAATCTATGGTCATGCCTAAAAAAGTTGTGGAGTCAACAAGTTCAATATGTTCATTATTAATTATTATATTAGTACTAACTTGTCTAACATTCGGCATTGTAAACTTAATACATTTGGTTTTTTTTGCATTAAGTTGCAGATTATTAACAGTAAACCAATGCATAACTTGTGAGAGAGTATTATTTACATCGTCATATGAATTTTTCTGCCTGTCAATTTTAAAAATTAAGGAGGTGTCATCTGCAAATAAAACTGTCTCACATAGGCCTTCGGTGTAATACGGAAGGTCATTTATATAAATTAAAAACAGTAATGGTCCTAATATAGAGCCCTGGGGCACCCCCATTAGTAAAGGGGCGCCAGGAGAGTTAATTCCATTAATACAAACTTTTTGTGTTCTATTACTAAGATATGAGTCTAATAAACTTAATGCAACATTTGAGATACCATAATGCTGTAATTTCAAAATTAAGGTTTCATGATTAACACAATCAAAAGCTTTAGACAAATCACAAAAAATACCTATAGCATCCTGTTTATTTTCCCAAGCCTCAAAAATATGTTTAGCAAGTGTCACTCCCGCATCAGTAGTAGATCTGCCTTTGGTGAAGCCAAATTGCTTAGTATGTAAAAAATTGTTTTGTTTAAAATAAGATGTTAATTGACTAAAAATAATTTTTTCAAAAATTTTGCTAAGTGCTGGCAAAATAGAAATTGGTCGAAAATTAGATGGGTCACTTTTTTCCCCTGCCTTGAATAAGGGTACAATCTTACTAAATTTCATTAAATTTGGAAAACAGCCTGTATCTACGCACTTGTTAAATATAAACGCTAAGTGAGGGGAAATAGTAGATATAATAGTTTTTAATGCATCTACCGAGAATCCCCACAAATCCTCTGTTTTCTTAAAGTTCAAATCATTAAAGTATTTCAAAATTATCATGTGATTGATGTGGGTGAAGCTAAAAGAATTTTGACACTGCCTTACATTGGCTTTGAGTAGAGATTGAGCTGTACGTGGACAAGAATTCAGTTTAATAGTAATTTTGACAGGGATGCTCGAAAAGTATTCTTCAAATGCATTTGCTACTTCAGCATCAGCATTGATACAATGATTGTTAACATGAAGAGAGTAGGTATGGTCTTGTGTTTTATTTCTGCAAGTCTCTTTGTTAATAATTTTCCAGGTCGCTTTAATTTTGTTACTGGAATTTTTGATTTTGTTCTTTAAGTAATTTGACTTGGCAGCTGCACATACCTTCTTAAATATTTTCGAGTAGTTCCTAACATAATCTGAAGTATTTTCATTATTACAATTAGCTTTAATGTCATATAATTCAAATAATCTGTTTCTACTTTTGTAAATGCCTTTAGTAGCCCAAAAGTAGCTTAAGTACTTGTGTTACGGATATCAGAAACAACAGTGGTATTACAAATATATACTTAAATATTGGATATTAACACCCAGACACAGAACGAACACAAGTATTCAACACACGAATGTTTGTCCTGGGTTGATCGAACCCACAACTCTTGGCACATGGGGCAGGGTCACTACCGAATGCGCCATCGAGCTTGTCAATGTATCTTCCGATGTTAGTCTAACTCTAAAGACTAAACATTTTCAGGACCACAATAATGATCTGATTAGATTTTGAAAGTTGTTTTTGGACGATGACGTAATGTAATGGCGCTATAAAATAATCAAGTACAAGACCAATAGAGCAGTGCTCTGTCTTAATATTTGCGTCATAACTGTCATAGGCCAGCATTTATTTATCTAAGCCCGAGAGTGCTTGAGCAGTCTATTTTTTTTTCTTGGCGGCGGCTCTTGTAACGAATTAGGGACAGGAGGGGAAGGTAATGAAACCTAATGGCTACTAACTGGCCCCGCAGCCCGGTGTAATAGCATTTGTAAGGAGTACCTGGTCGTTTCACGAAGGAAACGGAGTCCCATTAAGCCGTGGGCTCCCGTCCGACGTCCAATAAAGATGTCAGTTGCATTTTGGCTTACTCCACCATCAGAGATTCACACATGTAGACAACATGTTAGTGATAGATACTGAACGATGAAGAATGGCGTTGCCTTAAACGAGAGTAAAGACGCATTACACATAATTGTAAGACGTAATTTATTTAAAAGGATAGATTATTTAAGAAACAAAACCAACACAGGCACATATAATTAACTCGGCCGGTCCTTTTTTTTTTTTTTTTTACTTGAGGAATGCATTTACGCACCATCCAAACAGAGTCCTGGGTGGACCTATAAGGGTGAGTCGGGTTCGAAACCGGTTGCAAACTCCGGAGACCCTACCGACTAAACCTCAAGGCTGTCGTTCTTCGGGCGCTAACGCAAAACCAACGGGATCCCCACTGTCGGGATTCATCTCGTAAAGTCTACGCAGCGCGCGCTGCCGCCTGGCGGCCCATCTCGAGGGAGTGATATTCTCCCCTAGAACACCTAGGGTGGTGTTTCACGACCACATAGACAGCTGTGTACCCTATCCTGACGGACCGGGTGTAACACCTGCAGTCGGCTTCTCCGGGGACGATAGAGGGCCGGAGGACTTCTCCCCTAACCCCCACGACCCCAAAGGCCCTTTTAGTCGCTTCCTACGACAGGCAGGGATACCTCAGGAGTATTCGGAGCCCCCCCTGCAGGGCGCAACTCGGCCGGTCCTGAGCTATATACAAAAACCCGGCTTTGTAACATAGTATCTGCAATCTTGTATGAGGAATATAGGATCGGCAGGGCGGTATTTTAACATGTAGGTAGTTGAATTATACACATTAAATGTCATAATGGGCTTGTATAATCTTACGTCTGAAGCTCCCCCAGATATAATTTCAATCTCAAGATGTACGAGTATATATATGTCTCAACTCAAGGAATGAGTTATGTGAATTGGTTCTGTTTATGTAAGTATTTGATTTCACAACATCGGATACTTGTCATAACTGCGGTTATTGCGACTTGCTACTAATATTATACCTACGTACGATATTAATTATAGTAAGACTGAAAGCTGAACAAATAAAATTACTTTCGAAGACGGGTGTCACGTCTCAATTTCGCGATACACGTTTATTTTTCGCACTAAATTTAGAATGAGGCCTTGAGCAGGCCTCTTTTGGCGCAGTCGGGTGCCCAGGGTTTAGTAATCTGCGGCTTTTTATTGGGGCGAATGGGGATATTAGATACATACATACTTAGCATCACGCCCATAATCCCCGAAGGGGTAGACAGAGTCAAAGGGGCAGCAGGCCCCTTTAACCATATTAAGCCAAAAACAAAACTGGGCTGGGTTAGATGGAACATTGTGAAAAAGTAGTGACAAGTTGCTAGCTCGTCGCCTACATAAAATGTTATATTAGGAGATATTAGGCTTATTCGGGAATATTAGTCTTGTATTTTATTGATATTGATGGTAACGTAAGTTCATATCCATGGCTGAGTTGGAAAGGTATCCGTAAGGACCGCTCTTTTGTGCATTGCTAATCTGGTTGTTCTGAGTAACTTTTTGCATTAGCTTCACTTCTCATATCTTAGTGAAGCAATTTTTAGTAGATGATGGTATGTAAAGTCGTGTGAAAATACATACATAATAAAACACTTCGCATAGGTGAATGATTTTTTAAAGATATTTATGTCAATTTTAAAATATTACATTTACAAAAATATCTAACGCTGTAAGCGATATTCTATATCGATTTAATCAAAAGTTCCTGTAATTTGCAATCGAACGTTATCTAAACGAGCTAGCTAGAGCGCAAATAAGTAATCCGTTTAATCTCAACGCTCTATAAGCTTCAGTATAATCTGAGCGTTCCGAGTATGTGTGTCAGCGTATCAGCTGTCAGCCTCGCCCTCGCCCCGAGTGAAGGGCGGGCGGGCGACCTCCGGGAGGGCGGCTCACGACGCTCGCGGTGACGAGCGAGGTTCTAGGTCAATGATGTTTTAATTGAAGCACGCAAGTTCAGTTGCAAGAAAAGATTATTTTTGTTGGAGTATGATCAACTGTGTTAGTGTTGACTTAGAGTAGGTTTTTAAGGGCTCGGATATGATTCGTTTTGAGGGCTTTGATATTGCAAAATACTAACAGTCTAACGAGACTTCTCTGTGGTGATATTGACCGTAGTGAAAGTAGTTTGACTTTACAATTTAATGATAATGCCAATCAGATGTAGTAAAATTTTAATCACCATAGACGTCTGAGACTTTTTGAATGTGGTATATTTACTAATAGTTTTGAATATGAATAGACCAGAAATAGCTAAAAGGCAGTATATTTTTTAATTTAATTTGAGATTGGAAATCAAGTTAAGATGAAGAGTTGAAATGGAAGTGTAAAGTAGTTTAAAGTTTGAGTTTTACTCTGAATTGATAGCGTAAATTATAAAAAGCTCGTACAAATAAATAAATATCAGATACATTGATCTGACTCCGAGGTAAGTAGCTTAAGCACTTGTGTTACGGATATCAGAATCAACAGTGGTATAACAAATATGTACTTAAATATTGGATATTAACAGCCAAAAACAGAACAAACACTAGTATTCGTCATACGAATGTTTGACCTGAGTATGGATTGAACCCACAACTCTTCGCGCATGAGGCAGGGTCACTACCGAATGCGCCATGAAGCCAGTTGATTATACTTGCAGATTTAAACAATGTTCTCAAACAGAGTATTAGGTGCTTTATATATGTACTTTGTTGGACCATATTATCTCCAGACCTTTGTGAAACTTAACAAGATATTCTCATTTAGAGGGTTTATGTCCTGGATTAATTATGGGTGATGTCAACTGGCGGCATATGCGAGGGCCGCGGATGGCCCAGATGCTATCTAGGGCGGGCTGATAGCGCCCGGGCCAGGTCGCTGACCCGCCCTGCGTGGCTCCAGAGGTCAAAAGGGTGATATTTTCTCACATTTAATAAAGTGCGGGTGTTAACGTCAGCTATAACGCGGTATTAGTGCTGGCGACATGGTTCCGATTAGACGATAAGAGCTCTGTACATTTTGGTAGCCTTTGACGTGAAGATTATAATATTTACTTTTGGAGATTGTTTATTTTAACATACTAAAGAAGAGTATTCGGAATGCTGCTATATTACCATAAAAATCAATCTTAGTGCATGGTTATCATTGATATGGTTTACCACGATCTATTTGAAGGAACACTAGATCGCGTAATGAATACCGATTATTTTCAGTTAACGTGAAGATAACCCTGTTTATTGGTAATATACCTACATCAATATAATATACTCTTACCCGAAAGGTAACTTATAACAACATTGCTTATTTCTCAGTGCAGGGTTCACTTTAATCCAACAACCATGTGCGGTATTTGGTGGATATTAAATTTTTCAAAAATGGCCTTTATGTACATACATTTCCCATCCCACGTAAGTATATTCACTCTGTTAGGGACTCGAATCTTTCGTAGCTTTCATAAGCACCAGCCTATGTAAGCCACTTGATAAGTACTGACAGATAACTTTGTTCCAGTTAATCTTTAGAGATTGACTGCTGAAGTTATTTTATACCTATGTATACAAGGACCTTTCTCAAACACATTGTTTTATTCTCTTGCCTTTGCAACAAAGAACAAGGGCCTATAGCTCATCTAGGTCGGAGTTGTTGATAAGAAGTGGTTTAGGTCGTTGACCCCGCGTAGGCAAGAGGTCGAAAGGTTAACGCTCTAATGCTCGCGATCCTGACTCCTGCTTAGGGCGTACGTGTAGGTACTTAAGGAGAGTTCGAGTACTTTAAGTGGGTCTTGGGAAATACAAGAGGGAGAGTCACCTTTTTGGAAATCTAACGCTTATGTAATAAGATACTTTCTGTAAAAAAAATTGTGTTAGATTTTAACTAGTAGTTTTTAACTAACACAAAAATATTTACAAAAGGTATTTTTCATAGTCTATAGTGGATATTATTACGTCATATAGTCATCGTTTAATGTTTAACGATATATTTAACTATTTAAATTATCATTTGTTTATTTTAAAAGTTGCCATATGGCGTTCGGTTCTCTCTGCCTACCCCGCTAGGGAAGTAGTGTGAAGTTTAGTTACTTTAAAAAGTTAAGACGATGTTTTTTTAATAACGTTCAATGATTTGTAAGGAGTAATATGGAGATTTAAATGAAAATGTTTATGCCATAATGCTAGGCAAGGAACACAGTTGGCAGTGACATTTTCTTTAAGTCCCAGACCAACATGGGACTATTATGCTAACATGATTAATAAAATACACCTATAACTCACGTAATTAGGTATATACATACAGTATCGAACGTTTCGTGCATAAAGGGCAAAGTACGCAGCTTTGATCTCAGGCTTCAACGGCTAATTACGGCTCATTGGAGTTAATTAAGTGACGTCACTACCATCGTCTCGTTATACAAGTTATACGTATATTAGGCCTGAGCTCCACAGGAGAGCACTATATTGATTTTATTATTAATTTCCTTACATGTTATAAATTGAGATTAATCTAGCAAACTTGAAGAACCACATAAATAAATTAAAATCCCCCAATATCACTTAGGTACATTGATCTGACTCCGAGCTAAGTAGCGTAATCACTTGTGTTACGAATATGAGAAAAAACTGTGGTATTACAAATATATACTTAAATGTTCAATCTTAACACCTAGACCCAGAACAAACACAAGTATTCATCTCACGAATATGTGTCCTGGGTGGGGATCGAACCCACAACTCTTGGCGCATAGGACAGGGTCACTACCAAATGCTCCATCGAGCCAGTCATGGTCTTGTAGTTAGATACACTGACAAAAAAACAAAGGCCACGGTTTAGGTTCGAATCTTGTGAGATGAACACGGTTATTTGTACTCGAGTAATTTTAATAAACATATTTAAATAGGTGCATACGTCCAGTATCTTTAAAATAAGGCTAATTATTATGAAGTTAGTTTTTAGTTTGGAGCAAGAGAGTCGGTGTAATTGTATATTTATTTACTTTACTGAAAATAAGAAAATTATAGTAATTTTAGCATGAAATATGTCATTTCAACTGTCACGTTAGTTGCACGCCGCTCAAACTTCGATGAGTCATGCTTTAGCGAACAATTTAATATATTTTCAATATTGAATTTGCATCTTATACGCATCAGTAAAATAAAGGAGAATAACGACGAATCGATTGCCACAAACAAGAATTTCAAAGAATGAGCATGAGTTATTATATCGAAGCGACTGCTGTAAGCTGAAGACATAGGAACCAGATTAATGGAATTACGTATTTAATAATACGTGTGTTCATGATGATAAGTTACCTTTTTGCTAATAAGTACTGGCCAAAAATATGTCATAATATAATTTTTGAACGATGTTTTTCTTTTCGTCAAGCTATGTATTTATATAATACGTGAAGGAAAAACTTTGTACTCCTTTTTATGAAAATTACGCGGACGAAGGAGTATGAGATTTGATACAGTTAAAGTTAATATGGAAGGGAGTGCAGAAAGCTAATATTTTAATAAATAAATAAAATAACAAACTAATAATGGTCAAATTTTGACAACTGGGCGATCACTAGTCAGTATAAATTTGCAATCATGCTTAGGTTTGAACGAATACCGTTAGCATTGAGGCCCGCGTCCTTAACAACTAAGCTACCACTCTTGTTTAGCTCCATTATCATGTTCAGTTTAATGCATGTTCAATACTCACGCTATAGCATTAGCGAGCAAGTGGTATTGGCATCGTGGCACACGAGCTCTCCTGAATCGATTTTCCGGGAATGACCTCATTCGATGAGCAACAGTGAACGAGTGTAAGTGATTTTCGATCTCAAGCCCTTTCCCTTTGTGTTCCGTACACTCGTTTGTTTGCTAAAGCGATGGTGTATGGTGTTGGTTTACAGAATTGCTTTTACATATGTAAATACTACAGTACGGGCGTAATCCCAAAGGGTGGTCAGGATTTAACCACTTTGAACCAAAAACAAAATTGACTGGATGCGATCGCCTACTGTCAATATTTACATACTTACATAACAGCATGCCCATAATCCCCGAAGGGGTAGGCAGAGTCAAAGAGGCAGTATGCTTCAACCACATTCAGCCAAAAATAAAGCCGGGCTGGGTTAGATGGAAAATTGTGAAAAAGCAGTGACAAGCGGCTAACCTGTCGCCTAGACAATCACACACCCTAAACCCGATATACCATTAGTCGCCTTTTACGACATGCTAGGCAAGAACCACAGTTGGCATATTGTTTTTAAGTCCCAGACCAATCAATATTTAGTTGTTTAATAGATCATTTAATGGAATAGGCAAAAAAGTTTCCGTTTCATTACGTTTTTTTGTATTGGAAGATTCCAATAGTTTTTTTTTCTTGTTTACTGTACTAAGACTTCGCTTGTCTCCAGTAAAATTTTACCTTATCAGGCAAACCTGATACGTAACCAACTTTTAATTTCGATTTGTAGCTGATCTTCACTCCCAAAAATAATGCCGAGGAAGCATGTGCAACAATCATTAAAGTTTCGGTTACGGCTTTGTCGCCGATGCAGTAAGAATGTCTTCTCTTAAAACTTTAAATTTAAGCATCATAGCTAAACAAACCTTATATTAACGGCTCTCAGATGTCCAGTACCCTAAACTGGTGATTCCTGCACATGTTTTATTACACAACAGTTGTAAGTATCCGCTCTGAATGGCGCTGAGGACACGCTGTCTGTATTTTATGTGAAAATAATTTTGCTTTCATGTCAACGAGGGAAGATTCATTGTAAATCGCATGAATGCAGTGTAAATAGTATCACCAGTAAAGAAATACTTCTACGTTAAGTGACGATTTCGTTTGTGAGAAATATGGCGGTTTAATATTGCATGGCAGACATACAAAAGCCGCATTGTTACAAATGTGATTAAGATAAAATAATGTTAATTTGACGAAGAATATCCCAATCTCCTTAGCTCAGTAATCGGCCAATGTTAGTCTAAGGAATCCAGGAATAAATAAATCAAAGTCAAAATATTCTTTATTTATATAGATTTTAAAGGAACACTTATAAATTCTCAAAAAAAGTTAAAGGGATATGATTCTACCAACGATTCGGAATGCAATATTCCGAACCTATCGAGAAGAATCCGGCAAGAAACTCGGTAGTTACTCTTTTCAACAACAGTATTAACAAAGTTGTTTGAATCATATTTAACTTTGAACCATGTTTCAAAGTGGGCCTGGTGTGAAATAAGAAAATAAAAATGTATAATTACTAGGAAATAGTCTCTACTATATTATACGGTCTAGGTACATACATACCTGCGCATGTAATCCGATATAAGGTAGGTAGAGTGAAACCAACGGAAAGCCTAAACCACATTCAGCCAAATATATAAAAAAAACGGAAAACAAATGCCTATCGTAATTGCGTGTGTGAATTACTTTAGTTATTATATACTGACTTCTGCCCGCGGCTTTGCTCGCGTGGTACATAGATGAAACATAGCTTATGTGTTATTCTAATGTATATCTATATAAGTTTTGCTATTGTAAGGTTTCAATTAGCAATAATAATAATACTGCAAACAAATTCATGCAGTACGTTTTGCGTGAAAGAGTAACAAACATTTACACATTCATCCAAACTTTTGCGTTTATAATCTATACTTATAATAAATCTGTAGAGAGGTCAATTCTGTACATGAAATATATTTTCAAAATAACTATCAGGGGGTGATTAGTGATCGATACTAATGCCAAAAATGCTATCAGTAAAATTTTTGTCTGTCTGTCTGTATGTCTGTATGTTCCTTATAGAAACAAAAACTACTCGACGGATTTTAACGAAACTTGGTACAATTATTCTTCATACTCCTGGGCAGGTTATAGTATACTTTTCATCACGCTACAATCAATAGGAGCAGAGTAGTGAAGGGAAATGTTGGGAAACCGGGAGAAGTTACTCCATTTTTTAAGCTTCCGTCGCGTGTGCAGCCTTAATGGTAAAAGTTACATAGAAATCATGTATGACGGAAATAGTCTTTATAATATTAACCATAAACGCGGGTGACACCGCTGGCACACTAGTATTAAGTAAGATTTCTATTTATCATTATAGAAGGTCTAGGAGAAATAATAAGGACAAACCCTTTCAAATCGGAGCGATATCATCTCACTTTTTCTATTCGTACTGCGCACTTTTCACGTGATTGTACATTTACCCGGTGTAAGCGCGACCCGAGCGCGGGGGCGCAAATCCGACCGAGTTGAGAGTGTATTCAGATTCGGGCATAAATCAAAGGAGGCACAATGGCGCCGGTGCGCGGCTGAGGGGGGTGTAGGGGGGACGTCATCACTTATTCGTGTTTTACAGCGGGGGCAGTCATCTGTCATCCATCATCTTGGCGGGTTTACACGGGGCGAGTTGAAGGGGTTGAATTTATAAAATAACATGTTAAAGAATATTATGTTTTTACTACTATGTCTAATTGTAGGTGTACAAATCACCGTATGTAGTATGACATAGGAAATGTCATACTTTATTTAATAAATTTATAGGAATTATGACCAAACCTGCACTTTACACATTATGTCTCAAATTATGTAAAAATAAGCAAATTTAGAATTATTGGCACTCTAACTTAGAGAAATTAAGTGATGTAGTATTATCATTCGTTGACTTTTGTGATAGATTTCGCCTCTGTCAAGGCACAACAGTACATTATGAATTTAAAAAAAAATATTTGTGACAAAAACTATAAAATTTTATCCACAGTGCATATTAAAAGAAAAAAAAAGAAATATTTTGATAATGTATAAATATACTCGTAGAAATAATATATTTATGTAACAACCTTATGTAAAATCCATACTTATTACAGTTATCGTGAAACAAAGTTAATATAAGACGAATCGATTTACGGACTTAAGTTAATGTTTTATATACACAATGAATGAGAGTAATTATTGCATATTATGCGTGAAACTGATTAATTACGTTGTTATAAGTGCATCAAGTGGAACATAATATGGATATAGTCAGTTAAATGTTCTCGTGTGGCAATATTAGGGCTGGTTCATCGTATCCGGCGCGGCACCGTCCACTGGGTAACGGCAAGATGCCGTGCCGTGACGTAGCACGCTGGACGAATGCACTTTATTGGACGTAATGATGAGTTTCGGTTTCAGCGACGGGTGCTGGCTCAAACCTGGGTTCACATCTCTGGATTTTCAAGTCTATGTACGAATTTATACCACTTCCTCGGCGGTGAGGGGAAATATCGTGATGAAATACGCAAATTTAATACATATGGATAGGTAATTACGACCCTTATGGCTGGTGCCCCTATGTAACGATTACGAAGACCAGATGGGCAGCAGCTTCAATATAATTTAACCAAACTTGCCATGTCAAAGATTATGATCATACCGATTAAGTGATGTAATAAGTATTACCAGATGGATATCATGATGATTAGCAAATATATAAACATTATATAAAAACTGACAATTGGTTTAAAGTCGGCCCGTGTAAATCCGCCCCCGATCCGTGGGGGGACTGGAGGGGTGCCCAGTCGCGGCGGGCAATTAGTCACATATTTGTTTGAGTTTTTCCAGACGAGAGCGATGAGAGCTGCTTCAAGGATAGGGTTGGCAGGGTAGGGAAAGTAACCGAATTAATGTTTTGGAACCGACCGTATCCCAAAAGTTAATAAAGTTTTCGATGTGTTCCTTTATGTTTGAGGAGACATAGCATATGTTAGGATATGTGTTTTTTAATGAGCCAGGACTATTGTTTTTTTATAACGATAAAATTAATACTTGAAAAGTAAAAATAATAGAAACTACATGTGATCTTATTTATTTTAATATATGACACCAGCTATTATTTTGGTATAACGAGCACTTGTTATTCAAGCACAATGGCTTCGGTAATTTCGTCTTTGTCAATTCATCGTACATCTAAGCGTTAAAATTTTACAACTATTCGATATCTATACTTATAATAAATCTGTAGAGAGGTCAATTCTGTACATGAAATATATTTTCAAAATAACTATCAGGGGGTGATTAGTGATCGATACTGATGCCAAAAATGCAATCAGTAAAATTTTTGTCTGTCTGTCTGTCTGTATGTTCCTTATAGAAATAAAATCTACTCGACGGATTTTAACGAAAATTGGTACAGTTATTTTTCATACTCCTGGGCAGGTTATAGTATACTTTCATCTCGCTACAATCAATAGGAGCAGAGTAGTGAAGGGAAATGTTGGGAAAACGGGAGAAGATACTCCATTTTTTAAGCTTCCGTCGTGTGTGCAGCCTTAATGGTTAAAGTTAATGGTTTAACCTTAAAGTTACATAAAAATCATGTATGACGGAAATAGTCTTTATAATATTAACCATAAACGCGGGTGACACCGCTGGCACAGCTAGTAAAATAAAAAAAAAAACAGAAAAAGTATAAAGAAAAGTCTCAATCTCGAATTAAGTTGAAATAATATTTTAAATAATTTATTCCACGTCGAAAAACTAATTACACGTCGGAAAGTGTCGGGGACCCTAAGAGGGATGACGTTTGTTAGGGAGGGAGTGTTATACTCGACGGTTTCGAATCCGGTAAGATACCAACCGAATTGGGTATAATGAAACAGTAATGAGGTTGTTATTCGAATGATATTGATGGCGCATCTTTTTTTGGAATCAAATTATCTTGGGCTGATTACGAGAGCGAATATCCTGCGGTGAATCAATTACTTTATTCTTCTTACAATTATTTTTAGTTATAAATAGCGGTTGAGATAGAATAATATTAAGTTTAAACTTATTTATTATTGCAAAAATATACGGTACTCTCAAGGCGAGAGTAAGTAATTTGTAACAAATTGAAATAAACTTTCTTTACCACGATACTCTTTATCAGCTGTTGGTAATAATATGCTATTTATCTAGCTGTTCCTGTTATTAACTTTCCATCTGCGGTGTCTTTGTATATGCAGATATCAACTTTGTTGAGTTAAAAAATAATCTTCTTATTTAGTTTTTTAGGGTTCCGTACCCAAAGGGTAAAACCGAAACCCTATTACTAAGACTTCGCTGTCCGTCCGTCCGTCTGTCACCAGGCTGTATCTAATGAACCGTGATTGCTAGATAGTTGAAATTTTCACAAATTATATATTTCTGTTGCCCCCATAACAACAAATACTAATAAATAAAAACAGAATAAAACAAATATTCAAATCAAATTTGTTGTATGGGAGCCCCATACAACAAATGTGATTTTAATGCCGTTTTTTGCTCGATATTGGTACAGGACCCTTTGTGCACAAGTCCGACTCCGACTTGGCCGGTCTTCTTCTCTCAGGACTACTTTTTATATACCTTTTATGTCATTTGTAGAGGGACATCAAGTCAATCGAATACAATTTCGAATAACATAAATCGAATACAACAAGGATAATCGAATAATGTCATGGAAAGATATCCACAGACATGACATGACGATGGCAAAAGTTTAGTGACATCGAAGAAAATATTATGTCAAGACCTTTTTTAGCCATTTAGAAACCTCATTTCAAACGAATTATAGAAGCCCATTCTATATTCGTTACATTAGAGAGTTTGCAGCTCGAAGCGACACTGGTCCACCATTTGCCTAATTTCCTCGCCTCACCCCAAATTTACGGGATAGCTCATCACATTACCGCGTTCTACAAATTAAATTTATTCATTGCCCCCAATTCGCTGGCATCTGATCACAATTTGCCCTGGAATGGTCTCAATCAACGCACGATTGCAACTTAGTCTGATTTAGTAGCAAGATGTGTCTGTAAATGTTACTCAAACTTACGAAAGATATGTTGCCGATACAAGGAATCCCCGCGGTTATGAGGCGCGTGTCCTTACCATTGAGCTACCACCGCACTGCAATCGCATCATTTAGATTTTTTTTAAATATAAGTGTGCCGTCAGTGCTAGCATGGCTCTATCGAGACTAGACTTGTTCTAGACTAGACTAGACTAAGGGAAAGGAGTACACGAGGACTATTCCTGTTAATTAATAAGGGTTTTAAAAAATACAAAAACCGCCAGATAGCACGAGGGAGTCTCGTGGTCCTATCACTGTCACTATTGGCTCCTTGTTGACAGCATGTCAGTTTGGTCTGACAACTAACCAATGAAGAGGGTGACAAGACCGCAAGTCACAGTTACGCCATCTTTTGGATGTTTTAAATTAAAAAAACACTCATTGAATGGTTTTCTATTTATTCTTCGATACACATGAATCCTCGTACGTGGGACGGAATTCTTTTATTTCGTTTATTGTTTGCTGTTCATGTGATTCAGCTTCTACTTATGAATATATATGAGACGTATATCTCACATTTCTCATTAAAAGCATACCATGTATAGTATTAACAAGAACTGGTTTATTTTTGTCGTTCAACAATTATTTATGAATTAGTTCTGTATTATTAAGTATATTCTCTTTGTTACAGGTCCTATCGGCTCTTTGACGAATATTACAAGCACGGAACTTGGATTGAAAGAAGGTAATATAAAGTTTGTAATAGTTATAATAAGCTACATTCATATTGAAATACTGAAGTTGTTAGTTGGAACTAGATGTTAACAAGTATTTTAAATTAAAATCTAAATCATTTTCATTCTATTGTGGGTATATTCTTCTTTGTCTTTCATTTAGTGCTAATTAATGATTATGATATTGGAGCAACTACCATCTAACCTTCATAAATTCTAGGAAAACCAGAAAACGTGATCATGCTGAAAAATGCATGTTTGGATACGTTCACCTTTATTGCAGGTTTTCTCGTGATATTATACCTTATTATCTAAGAAATGGTATAAATACGTATTTGAGTTTGAAAAAAAATCCAAAAGGCATGCCTGAGTTTCACCTAACACTCCTTTATTTATTTATTTATATTTTAACAAGCTCGATGTCGCATTCGGTAGTGACCCTGCTCCATGTGCCAAGAGTTGTGGGTTCGATCCCCACCCAGGACAATCATTCATGCGATGAATACTTGTGTTTGTTCTGTGTCTGGGTGTTAATACCCAATATTTAAGTATATATTTGAAACACCACTGTTGATTCTGATATCCGTAACACAAGTGCTTAAGCTACTTACCTTGGAGTTAGATCAATGTATGTGATGTAGTCGGATATTTATTATTATGTCTCTCGGCACAATCACGGGACAAGCCCGGGCCTTTAAGGCTTGCATGGGGACATGGGTCCAACGTGTAGAGGCCCTTGAGAGTTTGATCTATTATTAATATTATTATTATATCGTATCGCTTCGTAGTTCAATAGATTATATCAGTATCTGATGCGTTTTCCAGGCAGCTGCGCAGTAGGAGACGTAGTGTACATGCCGGGTGACGAGTTCCCTGGATCGACGCCGTGCGAGCGCTGCGCGTGCGCCGCGGGCGACGTGCGCTGCGCCAAGCAGCGTTGCGAGCCGCGCCCCGGCTGCAAGGCGCTGCACCGCCCCGACCAATGCTGCCCCACCTACCAGTGTGGTCAGTACCATATTGAGTCAAAATCAAAGTCTAAGTCAAAATAATTGAAAGACAAAGTCAACATATTCTTTAAATTTCAAACAAACACTTATAAATCTTCAAATGCAAAAGATCGAACAGCGTGATTCTACCTGCCTAACTATACGATAGTTAATAAATGTTAGACAACACCATTAATATTAATCTGACGATAAAATAAGTAGGTTAATCACTCGTAAAATTTGAATCATTGAAGGAACTGGACCTGAGATAAAAACTCTTCATTAATAACAATTTCTCCTGGTGCGAGAATCGAACTTGTACTCATAGGAAAAACTTTGAAACGAATACTAACATATATCTATGTTTTTAGGGTATGTCTATATGATATATCAACAGTTTAATACCATATCATTACAGCAAGGTCAATAATCTGATGTCTGTAAATTCCCAGAATGCGAGCAGGAAGGCCGAGTGTACGGCAACGGCGAAAAGCTGGTTGACCCTGCGGATCCCTGCCGCGTGTGCTACTGCCAGGGCGGCGAGGTGGTGTGCCGGCGCATTGCGTGCTTCCTGCGCGACGACTGCCAGCCGCGGCTGGTGCCCGGCCGCTGCTGCCCCGAGTACGACAACTGCCCGCTGAGAGGTGAGCGTAACATCTGAGGCTTCTGCCGGTGGACCCAGAGGCTTCGTACCGCCAGGTCACGACAAATGTCCGTAAAGAGGCGTCATCCTCCTAGCGTTGTGTATCGTGCTTAATCGGGGTCCGTCCGACCATGGTCAAGGATTAAGTTAGTCTGGTAGTTGAAGAGACTGCCAAGAGAAATTAAAGCAAGTACTTAGATAAAGAACAATATGTGCTATATATATATATTGAATCTGAAAACTAAATATCAGACGCATTATTTATTGACTGGCCAGTTGGTCGAGTGGTTAGAGACCCTGGCCCCGAAAACAAGGGTCGTGGGTTCGAATCCCGCTAGGGGAAAATCGTGTGTATTTAAGTATGTATATCCGTTCGCCTAGTATCCATAGTACATAGCTTAGTTTGGAACTAGGGAATTGGTGTGTCAGGTTAGACAACTATTTTATTTATTATCAGAATCAGAAATTTTATTGAAATCAATTTCTAATTACAGGAGTAACAACTGTTCCCGGAGTAGCCCCTTCGATGTCTAGTATCGAAACTTTGGAGCCCAGCATTCCTACCGCGCCGAAGGAGAACATCAAGCAAGAGATCACTATTAAGGAGATCACGCCTGTCTCGGAGATTCCGATCATTACCGACGTGAAGATTAAGGAAATCATTCCCTCGCCTGCTGTTGAAGTGGCCGAGTATTCATCGTCCAAATCGCCACTAATCGCTCGCGAAGCTACCACCGGGAAGAGCCCAACAGTCCAAGTCGAACTTACTGAGCGCCCGGTGATCATTGAAATATTGCCTTCTTCATCTTCCGTCTTCATTCCATCATCAATGTCATCTCCGGCAGAGATTATCGCTTCTTCTAGCGAAATATCTGAAGTTAAGACCACAAATGACTCTCCACCATCAAAAATAAGTTTCTCCACGCAAGATTCTATAAACAGTGAAATATATCCTTCGAATGAACCTGTTGTGGGTACTGCTGGGTCACCATCTATTATTCAAGAAGTTATTCCGGTTGCAACAACAACTAAAGCTCCAGTAATAATCGAGGAAGAAGATCCGAATAATTTTGAACACAACCCAGCTTTCCCCCCTATTCCTGATGATTTATCCGTTTTGGGCAATCATGAAGACGATATGATTACAGACCAAAACATGGACAATGAACACGTTTCAAGTGGTCATGAGATTATTAGTGTTACCTCCACAACAACTGAATCCCCGGTGACACCAGAAATCGAGGTATCATCTATCAAAGATGTCCCAGAAACTCCGACGCCTACCGTCATCATCCCAGAAACGCCAGCTGAAATAGTTCCCACAGATATTGACGGTCTGAAAACAATGTCACCAAGCACAAAAGAAAGTCCAATGCTCAACCTAAGGTCAGCCATTCCCACCGAGATACTTAATGTGCCATCAGTCGTGCCAGAGGAGATTACTGGAGATCTTGATGAAACCACTGAAACCACAACAACAACAGCCGAATCATCATCGATTGCTACTACGACCGAATCTCCTCAAAAAGAAGGACTGCCTACTTCTCAAGATGCAAGCGCGTCATTACCTCAAAGCGCCCCCACTAATCCCAGCATAGAAGAATTGAAACGCCTGGACCTTACAACACTTCAAAACTCTGAGGTATCTAGCACTAAGAATACATATGAAGGAATTGCTAGTACCACTGGCATTCATGATGTTGCAACTGAAGTAACAGCTCAAACTCAGACTGAATTCAGTTCGTTGCCAGTCGAAACAAGTGACCAAAATCCACATGAAGTATCAATGAAAGAGAAGTTAGTGACCTCGTCAGCCGAACCCACTGTGGTGGAACTAGCACCAACTAAGCTATTACCAGTTGAACCCGAAGTGATCACAGTATCTAGAATTCTTCCTTCTGATACTGAGAATCAACCGTTTGAAAATATTGAAACTACTGAATTTATCCTGACGTCGTTTGGATCGGCAGAAAGCGCCACAGACGCTGTGGAGCTGATTAAAATCTCCCCTGAGGCTGGTAAGAGCGCAGCTATAATAGAATCTGCGGATAGGCAAAAGAATAATGTGCTGACAGATCTAATTAATTTAGTTGGTGACGTAGCGTCCATCAGCGATCACACCGACGCGCCCGTAACAAAACACGCTACAGGCCCAATATCAGACTCCGAGGAACTGATCCCAGTTAATGCAGGATACAAAAGTAAAAATAGCAACTGGAACGTGAATTCTATCACCGAAGTGGTTCCAAAAAGCAAATACCCGGTACCTGTGAACAAGCAGAAAGTAGTTGAGATTGAGGACGAAGAGGACGGCCTCACTGACTCGCCACCGCCAAATGACAGAATCGAGCCAACTACACGTAGGCCGATTATTGACAATGTGTCTGATGACGTGCCTAATAACAAAACAGGTAACGAGGACATTGAAATAATCTCGCAGACTTACGTGCCGAATATGGAGAAGCGACCGACAAAGGTTGTCATGAAAAACCAAGAGAAGCCCAATTCTGGCGAGATCTCAGTTTCTTCGGAGACTGTTACCGGAACAGCGGCACCATTCGAGGCTTCATTTGAGAACACCACTCCAGCGGAACCGGACGTTACATCTTCAGAAGCAGGAGAGAGGATAGAGGAGTCGTCGCCCAACGCGCCACCGAGCCCCACGCCGCAGTGAGAGGCTGCATAAACATCGTCTATGGAACCTCAGCTTATCAGCATTTTGTAGAGAATAAGTTTCGTTCTTGAAACTATAAGTTAACGTAGAAACTATTAGATTTACAATCGTATACAGCAACTCTGTCGAACCTATTATAATCCTTGTCAATTGGGTACCCGGCTGTGGGTGACTGCAGCCGGGCTATTTATATTTTAAATGTAAGTAGACGACCAGTGGTACTGGTCCAATTAATTATGTGTATTAGCTGGACAAATTATTTTAATTAAACTAGTGTTAGGGAGCGTAAAACGACGGTTGGGCGCGCCACGCGCCCGCGCATGTGTCAAATTATGAAGCGAAGTATTAGTCGATAGATCTTCGTGTTAGACGATAAGTTATTTATTTGTTTAGTGAGAAGCGTGTAGAATGATCGATAAGTAAGCAACCAAGCTAGTCAACTTGTGACACTCGAGGCGCCCGCGCCTGCCACGTTGCCATTACTGCTAGCTACGTATATAACATGACAAACATTCTAACATTCCGCGTAATGTACACGTAGAAACGTTGCTAAGTCGCGAAACTTGGATCACACAAGGTTTATTATAAATGCGACTACATATCACAAGATGTTTGATAACATAACATATAATGTCACCTGTTTTCGAAGCCGTGTCCTGAACAGCAAGCCAAGTACTATATACGTAAACATGGAGTCGTATTTATGGTACATCTAGTTAAAAATAGCTGGTCTACTTGTGAATTTGGAATCGCGACTTACGTTTCTACCTTCAACCCATTTGATGTAAGAACAAACTCCTCGTAAACGTCAGAATCTCATCATGAACGTAACAAAATTGGTACAAACGAATTTGATATTATAGATTATATTAACCATACCTTATGAATTATTATAAAGTTAGACCTAGTTGGTTTAGAGTAATTGTGATCGCACATATTTTAATTTATTGCACTTGATGGCGAGATAGTGTCGGTTGTCCTAGTGGAATAAGAACAGTATGGCTGCTACATACAATGTTGAAGAGAAATTTATATGAAAAAGGCAAGTGTGGTACTTGCATCAAAACCATATTTGCTCATAGAGACGGCAATCGATATTGATTTGTCCCTGTAGATATAGTTAAAGTCTAAATAAAGAAAAGACCAGAGGAGAGAGTTTCACCATAGTTGAATATCTTTTATCCTAGCACAATTCAGTCTTGCCAATAAATAGCCTTTATAACACCCTAAAAAATCAGGGATGATATTTTTTTTTTGTTGAGTAACAAACTGAATTAAAAATTTACGACTTACTGTTCTTATTTGACTGTGCTTGAGAGGCTAAAGGGTGGTAGGCCGAGACAAGGGGGATGTGGGGGGTGAAGGAGGGGGTAGTGCTGTTCTGCCGTTGCGGCTGCAGCTTCTTGCTCCGGAAGACTGATCTTTTCCCGGGCAATAAGCGCATGTGCTCACTGTATTATTTAAATACCCAATTATTGTTTTTTTTTACAAATAAAAAATACTAGACTGAATGCGTTTTTTATTTTAAAATCCCGAAGTTCTATAAACAGGAAATAAATAAAATATGCCTACGTGTGTGTAATATTTTTTCTAATGAGAGAACAATGGAATTTGGTGAAAATGGTGTTTATTGACCATTAATATCTGGTAAATCTGTAAAAAGCCATAGTAAAAGTACCAATGCCATATAAATATTACCATTTCAGGCTCAATGTCAGAGCCAGAACAGCGCCTCCAAGTGTAGGTTATAGAGTTTAGTGTTGTTCTTGGATGTAGGAGATAAATAATAAATAAATAAATATACAACGTGTTACAAAATAATTATATAATATATAACTATCAAAGCCAAAAATTTTGTCAATCCTAGTAAGCTGTCATGTCAGTATTTTACATAATAATTGTCAACTTTAATAGTTTTTCTATTTTTCATTCATAAATGTTTGCTACCTCAATACAAAGATGTCATTATACTCAAGTACTGGCGTAAAAAAAAAGTAAAGTTGGAAAAAAAAAATTGTCACTTCTAATCTTTTAAATTTTTGTCGTTTCGCGAATTAGGTAGAAATGTAGGTACATTCTGCGTAGTTACTTAATTTTACTGAAATAGGGTTTGCACATCACTGAAAATAATAATATTTTGTGTAAGTTATACAGCGTGTGGAAGTACGTGATTTCTGCCTTCCCCCATGGGAGGTGGGAAAGGCGTGACATTATGTATGTATGCGTTACTACGGTTGTTAAATATTGTGTATGGACTCGTTCTAAGCCCCCATTCAACCTCCTTTCGGCTTTACGGGTAGCTTTGTAACACCCTGTATATCCCACAACATCAAATTCATTGATCTGACTCCGAACTAAGTAGCTTAAGCACTTGCGTTACGGATATCAGATTCAACAGTGGTATTACAAATATATACTTAAATATTAGATATTAACACCCAGACACAGAACAAACGCAAGTATTCGTCACACGAATGTTTGTCCTGGGCGGGGATCGAACCCACAACTCTTGGCGCATAGGGCAGGGTCAATACCAAATGCGCCATCAAGCTAGTCAAAATGGTAGAGACGGCAGAGATAAACGTCAAATTGTAGAGAAATGGCTACTAATGTAAGAGAAAATTTATCAATGACTTTTCTACGGCTATTCCGATAAGAAACTTATTATTTTTATATATAATTTATTATATATATTAGAAGAGAGAATAAATATCATATAATCATAAATAAGATATCTGTGAAGTATTTTTTATTTTTTTTAATAGGTAAACTTTTTACACAGCAAACTGATTGACTGGCCCGTTGGTCCAGTGGTCCATGGATCCTGGAGTGGACCCTGGCCACGAAACCAAGGGTCGCGGGTTCGAATCCCGCTAGGGGCAAATGTTTCGTATGATGAACGTGGACATTTGTGCTCGAGTCATGGATGTTTATAAACTTATGTAATCTAACTTAACTTACTTAATTTAAATTTAATTTTGTAATTAAATTTTATGGTTTATTTGGCCTGAAATAAATGATTTTTTTTATTTTTATTTTTTATTTATGTATGTCTATCCGTTTACCTAGTATCCATAGCTCAAGCATAAGCTTAGTTCGGAACTAGAAAGTGTGTGTATCAGTCTGGAAAATTTATTTATTTATTTATTTAAACATAACCCATACCCACCCGTGAACGGAATTATAGGTATTTGATGACGTAGTTTAAAAATGCGTTCTCAAACTAGGAAGGAAGCATGTTTGAAGTAACTACTATACGCCGTGTTTAATGAATGTCCTGCAACTGTCAATGACCGGCGTCGTAAGTGGTGGCGACGGGATATCCGCTTAGTGTTTATCTTAAGTGTGTATTTTCTCTTGCTTTGTAATGTTTCCACTTTAAATATGGCCAGAATGCAGGAGCATAATGCCATAATGAGGTAGGGACCCAATTGGCGCCAATCTGTCATATATATATGTATATATACGTATATATATATAGTATATCACACAACATCACATACTTACATTGATCTGTCACTCCGAGGTAAGTAGCTTAAGCACTTGTGTTACGAATATCAGGATCAACAATGGTATTACAAATATATACTTAAATATTGGATATTAACACCCAGACACAGGACAAACGCAAGTATTCATCACACGAATGTTTGTCCTGGGTGGGGATCGAACCCACAACTCTTGGCGCATGGGGCAGGGTCACTACAGAATGAGCCATCGAGTCAGTTAAATCTGCAGCTCTTTGTTTGTTGTTTTTTTTTTGTACTATTTTTGTCCAAATACAGACATACATACATAACACCACGGCCATAATCCTCGAAGGTGTAGGCAGAGTCAAAGGGGCAGCAGGCTTTAACCACATTCAGCCAAAAACAAAATAATAATAATTATGCGTCTAATAAATCTATCTTTCTTTCTTTCTTTCTAGTACCTACATATGATAAGTACGATTACGTTTAGCGTTTACTTACTCTGTACTCTTCAGTCCAGTCACAGAATATTCTGACTGATATAGTAAAAAAAAAAAATGTCCTCCTAACCGATATCGGTTACGGCGGCCAATCTCAACAGGATTAGCCAACTGCGCAGGAGATATTATAGTGCACAAGTGTATGCACAAACATAAGTACACTCTCTATTCCTTCACTCTCATAGTCCGGTGAGACGGCAATTCGACATGACCGGAGAGAGGTCAGGCGCAGGACCAACGGCTTAACATGCTTTCCGAGGCACGGGGGTGATTAAACCGCTAACTTCCTGACTCCGGGCTGTTACTAAGTAATTTGGATATTGAAATACCCAGCCACAATTTTTTTGGCCCGACCCGGGATTTGAATCCGGGACCTCTTGGTCCTTAAGCGGCGCATGCTACCACTAGACCAACGAGGCAGTCGATACTGATATAATACTTAGTTAACGAGACCAAGGGTTCGAATCGCGCTAGGGGCAAATGTTTCGTGTGATGAACATGGACATTTGTACTCGAATCATGGACGTTTATAACCGTATTTAAGTATGTCTATATGTTAGTATCTATAGCACAACGATACAAGCTTAGTTTGGGACTAGGGACTCATGTGTCAGTCTAGAGAATTTATTTATTTTATTTTCCCAGCGCATGTATTAGATTAATCCTGTAAATACAACATCTTTCTAGCGTTATGTCCCTTAGACGGGGTCCGCTTAGACCATGATCCAGGATTTAGCGAGTCTGGTAATTACATTGAACCGACTGCCGATCTGACCTTCGTAACCCTATGATAGGGGAACCAGACAATTTTGGGTCATGGTTTCAAATTCAAAGTTGTTTGAATTTGCAGGTTTCAACACGATGTTTTCCCTCCCGTCGAGCTAGTGATATAAATACGTACATAGATTTGAGGATACGTACATAGATTGTATCCTCCTCGGTTAAAAGGCGCGTGTCCTTACCATTGAGCTACCACCGCTCGTAATACTCTAAATACGCTTATTCAAATAAGCGTATTTACAGTATTACGAGCGGTTTTAGACTCTGGCAGAGACGAAATAGAGTGCAATCTATATCGCGTAAGGATGAGTGCCTGCTGTCATATTCACCTAGATACGAGTCGAAAGGATACTTTGCTATAAGATTACACCACATGTGTGATCCGCATGCTTTTCTATGACAGGATCTGGCTTGTTTATTGAAATGAAATTGAAATTAAATGACATTGTCTTTATTTACATAGGCTTAAAAAAAGCAGTTATTAATCGTCGGAATGATATCAATATCTACCGGTTCAAAAACTCACAAACTCATCTAATCTGTGCATTACTTTTAAACCTACTTGTTATTACATATCAATTTACCTTTCCTGTTTTAATTGTATTTATTTGTTTTTTTTTTCTCTCTCTTTTAAACGTAGACGAGTTAAAGCCACATTATTGTCATTGTTATTCTTACTGTACTGATTCCCAAGATACAGGCCCAGCCTAGTGAGGGGGTCATAGAATTTAGACCTAAACTGGCTTCTGTGTTTTTGTCAAAAAAAACCTTTTCTTTTGTTTTTTTATTTATTTTGTAAAATAATGTATAAAATCATCAACTTGTGTACATAAATGTGGTACAGCTTTTACAATTTTTTTTTATGAAGACAAGAGAATAAGAGAATTAAACAACATTTCAACGTTGTTAAACATTATATACAAGAAATAAGTTTGGAATGAGAAATCAAATCGCTTGACCCATTGCCATGTTCACAGCGGGTCCGTTACAGTACAGGTGTCGTGGCGTATTGTTGTATTTTGTAATCTCACACTTGCAAATGGCTTGAATAAAGAATGGAGTTGCTCGGGGCAGAGAGCAGAGGTCGCGGAGGCGACCTGCGCCGGCGCATCGTGAGGCAATCGGCTTGCACTCGGCGAGTCTGCGCAGAGATTTGAGGGTAAACCACTTTTCTTTGGTTAAACGGACTACTTTGGATGAAGATTAATTAGTAGGACGTGGTAAAATATATATACAATTTGTATAATGTATATTTTTCTATGACTTGGCGTTGAAATAAAGGTAACTACTGCGCTGGGTAGATTGCCATTCGAACCGGTGGTAGATTTGCCACCTTTTGCCATATTTGTGTTGATATTGAAGATAGTTAACGTCTTTCTTCAGGTGAACAAAAATAAAATAATGTAAACTTAATTTTTTAATAAAGCGTTAAATACTCCAATGAAATGTTGTGTATAATTTAGTGAATTAATCAACTGCTAGTTTGTAGCTTGTATTGAAACGCGGATGTTAAGTGTAGGTTCTCAGGAGCATGATACATGTAGTAAGACGAGACCAGCTTTTAGTTATGCGAATATTGATAAATTATATTATGTGACTGCTTCAGCTAGAGCCGAACCTCGTCCTTACCTTCATGTTTCAATTTAAGTTGCATGAAAAGAATAGATAAAGTATAAGTATTTAATTACCTGTTATTAAATCAACATAAGCGGTGAGCGGAGGAGAGCGGTGGTACCTCAATGGTAAGGACACGCGCCACCCCTGAAGGATAACATCGTGATGAAACCTGCAAATTCAAACAACTTTGGATTTGTAACCATGATCCAAAAAAATCTGGTTCCCTTATCTTAGGGTTACGAAGGTCAGATCGGCAGTCGCTTTAATGTAATTACCGGACTCGCTAAATCCTGGATCATGGTCTAAGCGGTCCCCGTCTAAGTACGAGACATAACGCTAGGAAGATGATATTAATAAACATAAGCAGTGTTCACATTTTTTCACGATAAAACAGATATGTTTCTCTAGATTTTTTTTTAAGATGCGTTTTAATTTTTCGTATTGTTTTATTAATTAAGGCGCAGGATCGTTGTTTTGCGGTACATTAGCTATGAAACTTACTCAATTACTTACTATGAAAACCGATAATTGCGTGTATTGTTTGTTGTCTTAATATATACATATCATGCCTATTTTCCCTTAAGGGGAAGGCATAGTTCAATAAGCAATTAGTTCCTTGAACCACATTTAGCAAACAATTTATTAGGCTTTGATGGCAAAACTGTGAAAAAAGGTGCCAGTCGCTAGCACACCGCGTGCATCCAATTCAATACCTGCTATGCTAGACAAGGAACACAGTTGGCACATTATATTATTATCGAGTCCAAGACCAATATAGGACAAAATAATCCTATTATCTTAATAATTATAATATTAGTTTACTGACAATTATTAAGTACTTTCATGGAGCATGAAATATACAAATAATATTTGACTAAAACATTTCACCACTGATAAATCTTAGCAACTGCAGTTGTCTTTTTGCAATCTAATCCATCTATCGCGAACATGCAATAAGAAGGCCTCATTAGCTCAAGAGATTCACTTTTGTTTCGCCCGCGCCTGACTCAGCGCAGCTTCCACGCAACAGTTGCCATAAGTCCGGTAATTAACGAGTGGAACAGAGCCTTATTGCATATTATTACATGCGCAGGCGCTTGCAACACGAGCAAGGGGAGGCGCAGACGATGACCTGCCGAATTGAAGGGGACGAGGTCGGGCAGTTTTATCGTTTTTGGATTCAAAAGTTTAACCGGAAATTCTTATTTTTTGTAATGATCGTATTATGTGTGCAATTGAGAGCAGTCCTTGTCACGATTTTCCTGGAAAGTAAAAAAATCTTTTAATGAGTATTCGATTAATTATAACAAGAGAATGTAGAGGGCGTTTATTAGTGATTTTTCTTAGAGGAGACGTATTTTAATTATAGGTACCTATGTTCTTGTTTTTTAAGTTTCATCATCTTCCTAGCGTTATGTCCCGTGCTTAGACGGGGTCCGCTTAGACCATGATCCAGGATTTAGCGAGTCTGGTAATTACATTGAAGCGACTGCCGACCTGACCTTCGTAACCCTAAGATAGGGGAACCAGACAATTTTTGGATCATGGTTACAAATTCAAAGTGGTTTGAATTTGTAGGTTTCATCACGATGTTTTCCCTCACCGTCGAGCTAGTGGTATAAATATGTACATAGATTTTTTAAAATCTAGAGGTACATGTCGGGGTTTGAACCCGCACTCTTCGGTTAAGAGGCGCGTGTCTTTACCATTGAGCTACCACCGCTCACTTGTTTTTTTTTCTTGTTTTTTAAGTTTATTCAGAGATTATTATTGGTAGTATCTTAATATGATTTTATAAAGTAACAATAAACTATATAAACCATCGACACGAAAATATGTAAGCCGCGAATCTCTCTCCCACTGGTGCCACAGAATACCAGCGTCATGGCATCCCTGATGTCACGACATAAGCTGAGTGGTGACCATTTCAGCATGTATGTGACAATTCCTTTGTTTTATTTTAAATGTATCTATTTACATTTATTAAATAAACATTTTTTCTTTCTTTCTTTCTTTCAATTTTCATTATATAATTTTAATTACAATACATAATTTGACAAGCTCGATGGCGCATTCGGTAGTGACCCTGCCCCATGCGCCAAGAGTTGTGGGTTCGATCCCCACCCAGGACAAATATTCGTATGATGAATACTTGGGTTTGTTCTGTGTCTGGGTGTTAATAGTGTATTTAAGTATATATTTGTAATACCACTGTTGTTTCTGATATCCGTAACACAAGTGCTTAAGTACTTACCTTTTTTTGTTCTTTATAGGTACTATGCTTTTTGTAGCGGTGGTAGCTACAAGGTAGTAGACACGCGCCTCTTAACCGAGGTATGCGGGTTCAAACCCGGGCACGTACCTCTGGATTTTTCAAATCTATGTACGTATTTATACCACTAGCTCGACGGTGAGGGAAAACATCGTGATGAAACCTGAAAATTCAAACAACTTTGGATTTGTAACCATGATCCAAAAATTGTCTGGTCCCCCTATCTTAGGGTTACGAAGGTCAGAGCGGCAGTCGCTTAAAAATAATTATCAGACTCGCTAAATGGATCATGGTCTAAGCGGACCCCGTCTAAGCACGGGACAAAACGCTAGGAAGATGATGATACTATGCTTTTAGGAATATTTTCTTCCTACACACAGTCTTGCCAAATTAACGATAGTATACTTTAAAAATAATCCTTCCATTGGATGCGGTCTGCAGCAACCCTAACACTGACATCGACTCGCATTGCAAGAGTTCATCCTAGTTGCACACATGCTGTATTCCGAACAAAACCAATGAAAGTTTTCATAAGAGTGCCCGCTGCACATGAAAACTAATTGCAAATTGGTGAGTGGCGTCTGTAATCGTTATTAGCGCTGTGAAGAATGATTGTCTCAGAGGATTATGGCATTGTGGCCTTGATGGAAGATAGAAATTTAATTACTATTGACTTCGAGGAGAATGTAAGAAATAATATACATTTACGTGATTCGCGAGTGAGTTCCTGATTGATGAATTTATAGGTGTTAGTAAAATGTCAAATCCCATGTTGGTCTGGGACTTTATAAGAATGTGCCAACTGTGTTTCAGGCGACTAATGGTATATCGGGTTTTCATTAAATAAATAAATTCCTTAGACTGACACACCAATTCCCTAGTTCTAAACTAAGCATATGCTTGTGCTATGGATACTAGGTGAACGGATAGACATACTTAATTACGTTTATAAACATCCATGACTCGAGTACAAATGTCCATGTTCATCACACGAAACATTTGCCCCTAGCGGGATTCGAACCCGCGACCCTTGGGTTTGTGGCCAGGGTGTCTGACCACTCGACCAACGGGCCTGTCATTGATTGTTTGATTTGATTGTGTGGGCGACAAGCTATCCACTTCTCACAATTTTTTCACAATTTTCCATCTAGCTCAGCCCAGTATTTTATTTTGTTGAATGTGGTTAAAGGGGCTTACTGCCCCTTTGATTCTGCCTACCCCTTCGGGGATTATGGGCGTGATGTTATGTATGTATGTAGTAAAATGCCGCTGAATTTTAATCCCTAGCTGCAGTGATATAATACAGAAGATTAGAGATAAGTTAAAGTTATAAAGGAATTGTGTTATATGCAAATATACAAATGTCAAAAATATGTTTGGACACCCCTTTTATCTTCACTGTGAGACAATATGCAGTCAATATGTAATGCCACTCAAATTGATGACGTAACGTACCAAGACATCTAAAGACAACCTGCTACATCTAACACTTTCAAGTTGTCCTAATAAGTGCTCTGATCTTCGTCTAGACACTAGCGAGACGGCGCAGGCGCCGTTGCACAAGGGTGTAATTTGCGATAGCATCGGGGAAAGGCTCCGCGGCGGGCGGTGCCACAATGCAATACATGCTTTTTGCGCGGTTACATTATGATAGATTACTTTATTGACATCATTCATCCTTTATTGTGCAGATAGAAACCCGCTAGGGAAATGACGTCACGCTAGTTAGTAAACCGCTCGTCTCCGCAGTAGCAAGAATATACGCCTATTTTCTTTTTTGTTATTACTTTGTCCTTTTTTTAAGTTTAAAAGTTTATACATACATACATATGTACATAACATCACAGTAAGGCAGCAAGTTCCTTCAACCACTTTCTGAAAACTGTGAAAACTAAGTGGTAAGTCGCCTGCACAATCACATAACCAAAAAAAACATAGTCGCCTTTTACGTTAAGCTTGGGAAGGAACATAGTTAGCGCATTATTAAGTCCCAGACCAACATGAGACTGATGTATTGCAAGACGCAAGTTGGAACTATTATACATATTTTATTTAATTTATATCCGTTGAGTAACAATAAGATGATGTTTATGTCTCCGAAGTCTTGTGTAATTTATGAAATGAAATGCGAAGTCCAAACAACGATACGCGTTAAGTTATGAAATCGTACGTGAGAGCAAATGACACTTTGCACTATTACTTTTCGCTGCGGCGTTTATTATCGATGCAGTTGCGAAACTCGTATCGGACCGAGCGACGGATGCTGGGTGTCGGATGGCGCACTCCATAACTCTTCTATCGTAACAGCTGATCATTGGTGTGGGCCGTAACTACTTGTAATGTATCAGAGTCTCTAAGAGGCATTGAGCAGAGCGTTCATTGATTAAAAGATTATCTCGGTGACGGATGAGGAATCTCTTGAGAGTCTTCCACTTACACCTAATTCTATTATCCGACGACTATTAGGGTGAAGATAAATATCAATGACAATCCTTAATTTACGTTTAATTAATGAAGAGCTGTAGATTTTGACTGGCCCGTTGGTTGAGTGGTCAGAGACCCTGGCCACGAAACCAAGGGTCGCGGGTTCAAATCCCGCTAGGGGCAAATGTTTCGTGTGATGAACATGGACATTTGTACTCGAGTCATAGATGTTTATAAACGTATTTAAGTATGTCTATCCGTTCGCCTAGTATCCATAGTACAAGCATAAGCTTAGTTTGGAACTAGGGAATTGGTGTGTCAGTCTGGAGATTTTATTTATTTATTTAGATTCTCAGTGGCTGATTGCTCTTCACGGGTTAGTGTAGTTTCGTCATTGTTTTTAACTTCAATACATTGAGTGTAGTTTGGTCTTCGGCAACAAGCGAAGAACACACACAAGGAGAAATAAAAGTAATGTATTCTTACTCATATTGTATGTTCAGGTGTTATATTTTCACGTTTATCTCGTACTCGATAACGATGAAGCTTGGTAGGTATGCCGAAAAATTTAATTTTAGTACAGGACATAGATACATTTTCATCTAGATCCCGCGGGATATAATAGTCGCTGTAACAGATGTAATAGGCAAGAAGACAAAAAAAAATTTTTTAGTCCGTCAGTTAGATTATAAAAAAATATTGAACACGTATATTTTTATTTATTTGTCAAACATTGACGAAGATACAATGCATTCAAGTTGCGCGTGACGTCACACATTCGTACAATTTTTACTCAATAGTGACGTCGCAAGCTTCCACTCCAAAAATTTGATGCTCTTTATCTTTGCGATTTTTTGTTAATTTGATAAAGCAAAAAATATGTGTATAGTATTTTTGTATAATCTAACTGACGGGCCAAATAGAACTAGAGTTTTTTAATGCATTCATCATCCTTATTTCTCGGAGGCAAAATCCAGTACGTATACAGATACACGAAATAGTTTGCATGTAAATAAAAAGAAACTTGTTGACTGAGTCCTGAGCTGCATCGGCTTCTCAAATCGCTTTCTCCGCTAGGACCCGAATCGCTGATAACATTTAAATGCGCGTGATCTGCGCGTGCGTTTTCGACCGAACCGGTATTAGATGGCGGCAGGCCTGGCTGTGTTCGTGAACGTTACGTGCTTTACAGATTTATTGAC
The DNA here is from genome assembly GCA_951394215.1 of Glyphodes perspectalis. Classification (NCBI taxonomy): domain Eukaryota; kingdom Metazoa; phylum Arthropoda; class Insecta; order Lepidoptera; family Crambidae; genus Glyphodes; species Glyphodes perspectalis. The sequence continues at coordinate 402,041 of OX596203.1, read as the reverse complement.
ATTGATCTGGTGGCCTGGCTTGCTGACGTAATTATAGGGCTGAGTGAGAAGTTGCTAGGACTGAATTTACTTGGTAGGTAGTGACATACGTAAGGTTGGTTTACATGTAATCAGCTTAGTGTCACATAGTGTCTATTATTCAAGAGCGGTAATAGCTCAATGGTAAGGACATGCGCATCTTAACCGAGGAGTGCTGGTTCAAACCCGGCACGTACCTCTGGTTTTTTCAAATCTATGTTCGTATTTATACCACTAGATCGGCGGTGAGGGAAAACATCGTGATGAAACCTGCAAATTCAAACAACTTTGGATTTATAACCATGATCCAAAAATTGTCTGGTTCCCTTATCTTAGGGTTACGAAGGTCAGATCAGCAGTCGCGTCAATGTAATTATCAGACTCGCTAAATCCTGGATCATGGTCTAAGCGGACCCCGTATAAACACGGAACATAACGCTAGAAAGATGGTATGTGCTACTATTAAAAATTGCGACTCCTGTAACAAGTTACATTTCATTATATCTACTTCTATCTGGTATAATTTACATTCTTTTTGCAAAACTTAAATGTACCTAAGTAAGGATTTTCAATTATATACAAAAGCATACCTTTGAATTATATGAACGAAATACTTATAAGTTACTTAAACAAAATATGTAGTTGTGAAAGTCGGGGCGACCTACCTGCTATATTTATTAATGATTAAGACACACAATACACCTTTCAAATCTTCCTCTTCGAATAACTGGTCCGGTGGTCGAGTGGTCAGACCTGGCCACAAAACCGAGAGACGCAGGTTTGAATTCCATTAGGGGAAAATTTTTCGTGTGATAAACATAGGCATTTGTACTTGAGTCATGGATGTTTATAAACGTATTTAAGTATGTATATCCGTTCACCTAGTATACATAGCACAAGCATAAGCTTAGTTTGGGACTAGGGAATTGGTGTGTCAGTCTAAGGAATTTACTGTTTAAGCCACTAATTTGTTTAAGCCACTAATTGGTTGATATACACTATTCTAAGCAATCAAAAGCTTAGTGGTCTAAGCACGGTTGCCTCGTTCATCGAGAACTACGACGATTGATGTTTGATTGCTTGCAATGATTGATAGCCCGCCGCACGATGCTATACAACATCGTCCCATTCAAACGCTGCTCAATAAATCATCCTTGATTGTGAATGACAGGTAAGGTCTCGAACACAATCGCGCATATTTACAGAGCACGTTAACGTCAAGTGCACACGATTAATTTGTGCGTACTCACCTTAAGTGCGATGTGCCGAAATCGCGGTGGATTTATTGAAAATCTGTATGTCGATACTCGATATGATTCGTAAGTGGCGGGGCCATGAAGTTGGAGACTCATGAGCAGTGGCGTTTGAACGTGTATATGTCCATTAAGAAGTAAATCAACAACAAAATATGTTCAGTAATCGCATTGTTTACAAAAGTATTAAAAGGCAAAAAAATCGGATTGGGTATGGAAAATTACAAAATTACCTTGGACAGTTGGAAATCTTTTCTTCGTCTAAAAATAGGATGTATACATACATACACACATAACATCACGCCCATAATCCCCGAAGGGGTAGGCAGTGTCAAAGGGACAGCAGGAACCTTTAACCACGTCCAGCTAAAAATAAAACTGGGCTGGGTTAGATGGAACATTGTGAAAAAGTAGTGACAAGTGGCTAGCTCGTCGCCTACCCAGTCACATACCCAAAAGCCCGTAAACCATTAGTCGCCTTTTACGACATGCTAGGCAAGAAACACAGTTGGCACATTATTTTTAAGTCAACACGGCACAATGGGCTGGGTTAATTGGAAAATTGTGAAATGGGGAGTCTACGTTTTCTATTAAGGGGTATTTTTTTTATAAACCCAATGAATACGTAATTTAATTGTCTATAACAATTACTATATTGTTACTTTCACGCAGTCTACTGATCTTGTACCTAGTACTTTTCAAGTAATAACACTGAATATTCGATGACGGAAAACAAACTGTATTTAAAATATGATTTCAATGAATGAACTTTATTTCAGATATATTAATCCCTTCTGACGTTTAAAAGTCATCCAAATTGTTGCGTTAAATTAATTAATAATCGTTATTAGTAGTTCGTTAAGCGCTTTCATGAAGATGGTGCTGTTTACCTTTTATGAGTTTGACCGTATCCTTGAATCTCCATCAACAATGGCCCAAAGCCCATCCGATGATCCACCTTTGTGGCTTCGCCATAGATCGTCAGGAGTGTTGCGCAGGCGCCCGCGGTGAAAGTTGCGCCGCGGGGGGAGGAGGCTTTAAGAGGCCTGTGTGTGCGCGCGCGCCGCACTCCCGCGCAGCCTTCCAGGTACGTACCGTAGAGCTGCCGTTAGCTCGGGAACCGTGGACGAACGTTGAACGCTACTTTCGGGAATTGAGAACTTAGGAATTATATACATAGTTTTAGCCCGTGTCATAGTGTTGCTAGAATAATAGGGACTGGTGCATAAGTTTGGTGAACTATATTTCGGGAAATAGAAAAGTTTGCGTCTTGTTAACTAAGCGTGTAACGGGAATTGTGAATGATACGGTGAATGTTCATCAGGACGTCATTGCATTGTTAGGGAATATAAATATATAAAAAATTGGGAACTTCATTTTGAAACCATAAACTTGTTGGGAGGCTAGCTTAAAATTGTTAACAATGCCGGTAATTATTATTAAAATATAGATTCTGAATAACATGTACATATTTTATCATATCTATATAAACATAAAGTTAGTCAACATTAGTGGATAATTTAAAACGTTAAATATTTGTATTTTATGTAAGAGGTTTTTTTCAAAACATTTCTTTGTTTTTTAAACTGCAAATTCAGTTTCGTTAATTTTCTGTAAGCGAGAAAGCTTTTCATTCAACTTGAATGGATGGACCATTTTACTTACCAAAATTTTTTAGTTAAACACTTTAAATAATCATAAAATTTGCAATACTGTGAATTTCGTAACAGCCGTCCAATAAAGCTCTTACATCATTTGATCCCCAATTATCATCCCCAGTGAAATGTGCTAAAGTGGTAAAAGTGAGATGTTGTCTGTACACTAACGAACTCGTGACTGATACGTATCTCGCCTTACGCAACCCTCCATTAGAAATGTGAGGGAAGATAATCGATTTCAAATTGCTGACCGTAATTGGTCGCTTCGGATTACCGGACAGTCTTGACCGGTAATCGGAAGCAGACTAGTTTCGGTACTTATTTGTAAAGTATGGACTATACAACCTTTTATATCTGAACGTTATAGACTAATATGGGGCTCGTAAAACAAGTTTACCCGTACAAGTATGTGTGACGTGAGCAACTAAACATTTTATTGGTTGTTATCATAGGCAGGGGTCACCGCATTTGCCTTGAACCGAGAATGCGCAAACAATTTCGCTCGCACTCCAATGGAAAATTTTGAAAGTGCGCAAAATAATCTTCTTTAGATATTGTCAATCATTTTCAAACCGACCGGCTTGGAATTCTAGGAGATGATCAGAATATTATACTCATATTCAGGAGTTAATTTACTAATTGATTTATTTTGTATCTTATGATTAGGAAAGGCTCTCTATAATTAGACATAAATTCAGTCTGTCAGAACTTCTATTATATCTCATAAGAGATCGCAAATTTTAAGAGTGCCAAATAAATTTATTTAGATATTTATGTGTGAATACGTTTTAAACAGTTTTTAAGTTACTCTAAGTCATGATTTAGCTTTGAATCGTGATTTCGACATCTCTTTTGAGATGAAACATCGTAAAATCTACTAATCGTCTCTTAGTTGATGGGTGACCTCGCCTATATGTCATGTCCTCTCGTAATATCACAATGACCACCGTTTTGAGGTCCAGTTGGCTCAAAAGAGAGCCTTGACATGGTTATATAAAGTGTGTGTCAAGTCTCCACTTAGAGCGTCTTCATCATTAGCATTCGATTGCCTAGACGCATTAAGCAATCGTGCAACATCGTTTTTATTATTAGGCGGAATAATTAATTGTGTAGCACTGTCTTCGAGTTTTGCAACGCTGAGGAGGATCTCAGCTAGGATCACATTCATTAATGTACATTTGACATTGTTCATTACTACAGACGAGTCTTTGATAGTGCTTTGTTAATTCAACATTGATAAACTTCTTCAAATGTTTGTAATAATTTCAAGAAACATTATATCTAACTGTCATCCTAAATCTGGATGATAATATTATAGATTGTAGGGTATTGAGCTGTTTTTATAAGTCTTGCTAATTGGGGATTTAACGATGTAATCACAATAGAAAAGACTAATGAAGGTTACATAATATATAATAATAATAATGTAATAATATAATTTATTGGATAAAGAGTGGTACAATTGGTAGAATTTTACATTGTAATATCTCACTATTTACCTTACACAAAACGGCATGCAATAGTCATTGAGACGTTAAATAATAGATCAACTACCCAATAACAAAATTAACAAATCTAAGGACTGCATCAGATTTCGGTCAACGGTATTGTAGGAATTCTAGTACTGAATAGAACGTTCACGTGTGATTCATATCTTCCGCAATCTATTCTTCTTAAGCTTCGACCTTCAAAGTATTGTTGCACATATACATAATGACACCAACTAACTTAACCCTTGATCTTCTCCAGTTTAATTACTAACTAAATGTTGCCTTCTCCAGAGCTACAACCCTCAACCGTGAACATGCAGACTTCTGTGGTGTGCCTGCTGGTGCTGGTGGCAGCGGCCGCAGCCGCGCCCCAGAGGGAGGGCGCCGCCTTCACCAACGAGGCCATCAAGCAGGCGCAGAGCACCCTCCTCATCCCCAAAGACGCCGAGATCCAGAAGGTAAGAAGCTATGAGTGATACACTTCTCCAGCCTTTATCATAGATTACCATTACTACCTACTTGTGACTACATTTTCACAATTTTCCATCTAACCCAGCCCAGTTTTGTTTTTGGGCTGAATGTGGTTAAAGGGGCTACCCCTTTGACTCTGCCTACCCCTTCGAGGATTAGGGGCGTGATGTTATATCAAATCAAATCTAATCAAATCATTTAATGCTTCCATAATTTAGGTACAGTAAATACATTAAATTATGGACCCAGGCGGGCACTGCAAAATATTAGGATGTTTATCATAGAGAATCGATTACTATCGATTTTACAAAGTATGCTACCATTATTTCAAACTACTCTGACACTTTTGAGACTGGATTTGAATCAAATACTTTTGTAATAAACCTAAAGCTTTCTGAAGATCATGACTATTAATGTTATATCATATGTATTTACATATGTAGGTATACAATTTGTGGAGATGCTACAGCCGGATATTAAAATTATTTACTGGTTTGACGAGAAAATAAAAACATTCCGACCAATTTTATTTTATGTTTATAGCGGGGATTAATTTCGACTTTAATATTACCTGTCGATTTAGTTACTACGCAGTTAGCTTTTTAACATTCTATTGATATATTTTTGAATATATTTTGGCTTATGAATTACATCAATTCAAAATAAATTAAAAGTAAACGAAAAATATTGCATTTACATAAACATCCTTCTTATTTATGGTCGTGGTCATTGATAAGAATCAATTTATGTAATATATCTGAAACTTTTGAAAACTCTGTAACGGTATACTCAAGTATGAAAAAAGTCGTTTAACAATACTTTCTCATCACCAGGTCCAAGAAGGCATCGAACTGGCCGCCTACGAGTCCATCCCCGGCAACCAAAGGATCAACCTGTTCGAGATCCTGGGCGACCAGGTGCCTTCCGAGGTGATCACCAACCTGCAGAAGCAGATTGACCAGGTCGGCCGTCAGTGAAGCGGTCACCAGGAGTCGGGAGCCAGTAACATGAAGACCATATGAAGACTAATAAAATGCCACATGAAATTTGTGAGACCAGGTGACAAGGATGTGAATTAAAGGTGCTGATTTATTAGACAACTGAGTACAAATGATAAAGTGGTTGCGTCTTTAAAAACGTTCTAGAATATGATGAAGTCGTCTGTGTATTTGTCTTTTTACATTATAAAGGTCCTTATAAGAAGTTCTCTCACCAAGTCAGGAAGACTTCGATCGCCTTCAGCTACTGGACCCCAACTGGCCATACAATCTGTTAACTAATATTTAATTTATTGGTTGTGTAAGTACAACAGTGAATGTGATATTGTGTAACATCTCTTTTATACGTTTGTACATAAATTTTAATATTAAACGATAATAAAGTAAAATGTTGTCCGAGTGGCGCGTTTTGTTTTACATAACCGATGCCTCCGAAATGAGAGATGATTGTAGTCCCATTACGTGGACATGCAAATTTCATTGCTAGGTCGACCAGTTAAAGTTGAATATAGGGTGATGCGAGCGGGTACGGAGCTGGTATTGCGGTGGATGACATAATAACGTTAATCTGAGCGTTGAATATTCATCGGCTACTTTCATGTCGGCGCTAAACATACTAAAGAGCAAGTGGTGAGTGCGCGGAATAGTTTCCGTGCTTGATGCCTTGTTACGATAGCTCCATTGCTTGCAGTGTTGCCACCTTAGTTTTAGTAATGGGGGCAGTTGACGAAGCTAAAAAGGGCTAGAAAGGGCTAGATGCTTTATGCAGCAAAAATAAGAGCCTAAATGTTGGTTGTGCGCCCCTAGCGGGCACTTTATGTAACCTTTGTGTCTTGTCTGTGGCAAGCTAGCTAAGAAAATGGTGGCAATATGACACAAACACAATAGAAACACAATAACATTAAACTATAACATACTTATTCCCAGGCACCGCTTTAGACTTAACGGGGCATACCTTAATCGGAGCGGCTTAAAGATGCGGTATATTACCATAGTCAGACAAATGGCATCTACCACAAAAATGTAAACGAATATCTATGACACAAATGGCGAAAATTCGATGTTATCGCGATGTTAGCATGACGCAAATTTCACATTATGGTGCAATATTTATAAGAAAATGAAAAGGGCTAGATAGCCTTTTCCGGGCTAAATCATAAAAAAATGAGTGCACCTACAGTAAAGAGTGCTAGATCTAGCCCCAAAAGGGCTAAGATGGCAACACTGATTGCTGTTCGTTACTACATTTCACGATTGTTATCTTGGAAGATTCGCTTGTTGCCGCTACATTCTTAGGTCTCTTTGAAATAATAGATTACCCTTTCATTTTATTCGCATGCACATAGTTATATATAATGTAGATATACTAGTAACTAGTATAAACAAGAGCGTTTGGGTAATGCAATTAAATATCTATCAATTTGGGATACACAAACTTGGTACAATTATTCTTCATACTCCTGGGCGGGTTATAGTATACTTTTCATCACGCTACAATCAATAGGAGCAGAGTAGTGAAGGGAAATGTTGGGAAAACGAGAGAAATTACTCCATTTTTTAAGCTTCCGTCACGTGTGCAGCCTTAATGGTTAAAGTTACATAGAAATCATGTATGACGGAAATAGTCTTTATAATATTAACCATAAACGCGGGTGACACCGCTGGCACAGCTAGTAGAAAATAAATATTGACTAGCCCGATGGTTGAGAGGTAAGAGACCCTGGCCACGAAACCAAGGGTCGCGGGTTCGAATCCCGCTAGGTGCAAATGTTCGTATGATGAACATGGATGTTTGTACTCGAGTCATGGATGTCTATAAACGTATTTAAGTATGTCTATCCGTTCACCTAGTATCCATAGCACAAGCTTATAAGCTTGGTTTGGAACTAGAGAATTGATGTGTAAGTCTGAAGAATTTATTTATTTAATTTTTATAAACTTTTATCCCCATTTAGGTCAATTCCAAATTAATGGAGTTTTCTGACTTTAAGTACTAAAATAACTTATTAGGTAATCTATTTTAAGTGGTTAAGGCAAAATAATTCGACCTCATTCTCCGATTCATATCAGCTGCAGCTGCATAAAGTGTTTAAATAAAAACCATTTGTCGGTTGCTAATGCAATGTGTATAAGAAAGAGATGAGAGTCGATGAAAACCCTCTCTTATGTTTATAACATAAAACCGAATGGGGAGACTCGTTCTTCTTGAGGTCGATTCAATTATATAAAAGACCTAAAGTTGTGTACACTAAATAGGTGTAAAATGTATCTTTTTTTGGACATACAGAATCAAAAATCGTGTCTTGTCATCAGGGAGATTATATTACAAAATACAATATTTATTAACAGGAATGAACATAAAAACTATTTTTGCACATACATTTTTGACATTGCAATTACAAATACAGAAGCGAATGTGTAAGATGTAAATGTCTTATTGAATTAACGAGTAGAACAAGCTGCTTAATTATCAATAAATTATACAAAAGTGGTGCTGAATTAAGTTTCCTAAAGTTCATGGTCAAATTTCTTCAAATATGTTAATGACACTATTTTATTTTTCTAGCATTATGAAACTCTTTTTTTTGGCAGTAAAAACATTGCATTCTATTTTCTTATACCACGACCCGTTTACTGCGACACGTCCATATTTAGAAGACGGGGGGACTGAAAACCGCAAAAAAAAATCCAGACGGACCCCGACTAGAAACAGGATTATGGTCTACAAGTGGTGAGTGTCTGTGCAGTAATAGTTAAAATTAAAAAAAATATATATTTTAAATATGTCAGGCTACCCAAAACTCTGTTAGTCTAAAAGTCCACGCGCCTGCCACGATGCTTATATCATAAAAGTTAGATAGGTATGTAAAAAAGTATGATTCCAAAATTACGTTCCAAAACAACGAACAAATCCGGGTGTTATGCTAATGCGCTATCAGCAACCGTTGAAATGACTAATAAATTACATCACACAACATTCAAATTCACTTCTCTCAGAACTAAGAATGTTTGCCTGCCAATATCGCTGAACACATTTGCATACTCGAACACAGTGTTTGGAATATATATGAGAGTATTTTTGTTTAACAAACACAAACCGTTAAAAATGATGCGTGAAAACGGCCTGTGTTCGCAGCCAAGCTGACATTTGTTAAAAGTCACACCCGTTAAGTAGTTAAATTCATTTTTTTAATACGGCCGCGGTATGAAGACGGCTTAGACGAAGTTTTACGAAGTTTAGATGGAGCTTCAGAATGTTTAAACATTCGGACAACTTTTCGGATTACAAAGATTGATGAAATGATCATTTGACCAGCTTCAAAACATCATTGTATGCATTATCTTCCGATTAACATATGTCTGCAAAATGTCAGATAAATTTAACTCTAGACGTTACTTCTTTTCTGATACTGATAAATGAAATGTGTGGTAAAGGATAGTATTCATACCTACTAAAAATTTACGGGTACTAGCTAGTTTGGGTAGTAGGCCAATTTGCAGGTATCATGTGCAAATTTAGGAAACGATATTTCTCACTTAACTTAAATTCTGATTATTGATTTTTATGTAGGTATATTTGTCTATCTATTAAAATCTATAATCAAAGTCAAAGTACAAATACTCTTTATTTATGTTTTTATTTTAGGTTTATCTTAGGTTTAAAACAAACACTTACGAATTGTCAATTCAACAAGAAAATCGACTAACAATATGTCCTTTTAAATACAGGTTTTTTAAAACTTAAAAGAAGGGGCTCACACATTTTAACAACTTCGTGTAGCAAAATAAATATATTTTTGATTTCTTTCTTGATTTTTGATATGAATCTACTACCGGTTAGGAATGTTGCTTCTACCGAGAAGAAACCGGCAAGAATCTCGGTAGCTACTCTTTTCAACAACATCTTTTACAAAGGTGTATAGATCATTTTTACCTCTGAACGATGTCATGAAGTCGGCTTGTCACATTTTAAGTTTATTATCAATATTCAACATAGCCAAACACTTTCCGTTAGCAGTAAATTCTACCAGACAGCTTCCTAAAAAATAACTTAGACGAATAAAATTTAAAACATCAAATATTTTTAAGAAATCCTTTTTAGTATAGTTATTTATTGTCAGCTAGAGGAATGATTTACTTAACAATTTTATCGCAAAATTCGGAATGTGGTGGACATCGAGAAGATACCGGGCTATGGACTATATACCGGGATATGGACTTGTCTTTTTTAAGTTCTTTTTGTAACGACGAAATTTTTGGTGTGCTTAACGTTTTGATGTTTAAAACATGGCATTTTTTCATAATCAGCATTATCTCTAGCAACTAGTTATATGGCATTTAATATGCTTTCCACATTACAATATCTTCAGATAGCAGAATTGGTATTTTGAATAAATACATTTGAAATTATTGACAAATCACCAAAATATTTGACTTTGAGACAGTAGTCGAATTGGCATTATTATGTTGACATAGTCTAACCGGCATTACAAGTTACCCAAGTATGTCTTTAAATATAAAAACATTCACAGTCAAAGTTAAGATGAACCAGGTAGGTATGATAAATCTTAATAAGTTGACGATGAAATGATATTTTTATCGCTAAGTTCCTACGGGAATATGGAGACCGTCTATGCTGATATATAAAGCTGAAACCTTGTTTATTTAATTGATTGAACGCGCTAATATCCGGAACTCCGGAACACCGGAACGGAAAAATATTTTTGTGTTGGATACCTACTTAGTCCATTTATCGAGGAAGGCATAGCCTTCCTTAATAAGGTTATATAACATCACGGAAAGACACATTACACATAAACGCGTGTAAAACCGCGGTCACAACTAGTAAAACAAAATAAATTGCAATTACTACTTATTCTTAACCCATAGATTTGGGATTGCATTAAACGATTTTTGACTTTAGTACATCTAAGACCGAACCCAGATCCCGTCACGCGAGCTAATCACCGACATATCCTCTAAGCGCGCATTAAACACACATCAATCAAGATCACAGATTTGCGATTATGATTTGAAAGCTGTTTGAACGGAGAGAAAGTGCTGTTTATTTTTTATCCTGCCTAACAATTCGCGGTTGAGACGTGATCCAAATAGTGCTGAGTCGTTGGAAAGCCAGCGTCATGGCGCGGCGCCAACACTGCGCCAGCGCACAATACGGAGGATGAAAGTAAGGTAGCAGGTCTTTTTATAATACTTCAACCCGAAATATTCCAATAGATAAATAACGTTTTATTCGGATAAGATCTATATAGATATATAACGGAAACTAATTTCTCTTTGGTCCGTTCAATATTAAACATTTATCCTTTTCCAGAACCATAGTCTGAGCGATCCCCGACTAAGTATACATACGGACATATACGCGTACTATACCTTTCCAGTACAGTATGAGACGTTGCTTCATACGTACAATAATTTATGAAATGCCTTGAAATGAAGTCTATACTTACTTAGTTGGTAAATGTGTTATGGAGCTGGTTTAAGAATAATATCACGTCAGGTTTAAAATTCAGATGGAAGACAGCTTTCTACTACAAGCTGCGCTGTGTGATGTCTATGGAGGGTCTAGATTGTCTAGTGATTGCATTCGGAGGGTCACTCGGACTCGTATCGGAGGACGACGTCGTCAGCCTCGAGGGGGCGGCTCTCCTCCGGTCCTCGAGACAGATTGAGGCAGATACGATACAAAGTACCAGTGTTTTACACGTTTATTGTTAGTTCAAGTACTCGAAGCTAGTTCCATTTTTGTTAAATAGGTATATTGTTTTGAAAATAGGATTGTTGTAAGTGTTTGGTGAAATCATTTATTGTAATCTAGTACAATTTATTTCTAACAAAATTAGTATTAAATACTGTTTATTTCTAGTAGTATATTAGTAGTAAATTATCTAGTATTTAAATGTTGGCACTTTTATGTCTTAGTACTTATGACTCCTTTGTACTTATTCGAAATATTTTTATTTATATAGGCTTTAATAATGTACTTATAAATAGTGAATATACAAAAACAAAAAAAAAAAATTAAAAGTCCATGTCCAAGAAATACTCCCATGCTGTAAATATTGTCAATAAAAAAAAAGCGAATCGTCAATGATGATTTAAACTCCCATTTAATAATTTTCATAAGTTGTAATAATTGTTGATGAATGTTTAACGTGAGGTATGTACTGACAGTACATTACTGTCCTGAGTATTTTGACCTTGTGTTGTTTATTTACGAACCGAAGAGCGCTATCTATCCATCATCTTTGCGGTGTGGCGCGTCACCTGCCCGTTAAGCGCGGTGACGCTGTCAAATTAATGTGACGTGCCATAAGTGTGGCCGGTACAGTCGCCTCCCTAAACATACACATGTGCTATACTATATTCTTGAAGTTCAACCAATATAGATGAACGTTGCAGTATTAATAAAAAGGGTCTAAATTCTAAATTGATTCCGGTCAGTCTAAGCTTCATTTAAATATTATATTTACATACATACCATCCCGCCCCTAATCCCCGAAGGGATAGGCAGAATTAAAGTAGCAAGCCCAACATTTAGCCCCAAAAATAAAACTAGGCTGGGTTAGATGGAAAATTATGAAAAAGTAGTGACAAGTGGCCAGCTCGTCGCCTACAGAATCACATAACTAAAACCCGATCTCGTACAATTAGTCGCCTTCTACGACATGCTAGGCAAGAAAAACAGATCGCACATTCTATTTAAGTCCGAGACGTACATGGGACTCCCCGACCAATTAAGACAAATTAAGACAAATTTATAGTATATCTACAAATAATTGTTCTTGAAAAATAAATTTATTTCCTTTGGAAACGTTTTTATTTAGCAAACGTTAAGCAATCGGTTTCTCTGGTATAAGTGACACCATACCCACTTACAGCTTAGATACATTTTTCTAAATAAATTATTATACAACCGAATTAAGACCGATGTATTTTTTTAAATTATATATATATTTTACCTAGGACGAGTGTACCCGCGGGGCGCACGCGCAGGATTACGCGACGCCCTCGTTGCGCCACCGCGCGCCCGCGCATTTCAATCGCGCGGGAAACGAAAGTGTTGTTTGACCGTCTTGTTATCGGAAAACAATACGTCACCTTTTATCACAATGACCTGTACAATAAGCTTAAATGACCAACATACGGGCCAACTGCGCGAGAGCTTGTCACTATTAATATTGGCTGTTTTTGACGAGGCGCCTCAAAGTGAAATTCGGTCTCTCACAGATATTTTATCGTGTGTCTTGGATACATATATTTTTTGACAAATATGCTTTTTAAACCGAAAACTTAGAAAGAGCATAGCCTACTTTAATCATACCAATTTAATTTCAATCAGATAAGTAGTTGAGGCGTGAAGATGTAACAGACAGATAGAATTACTTTCGCATTTATAATACTACGTAAGATTTTATCGCTGTTGGTATTTAGTCTGCTTTCAAAAATATTTCGTCCAAACTCTACATATAGCTACTTAATAATCATGAGTATTTTAGCTAAGCTTGAAGCTTTAATGGAAATTTTACTCCAAATAACATTTATTCCAGCGATGACTGGTCAAGGCATTTAAATGCAAACATGGCCGCTCTAAATACATTTTTGGAAACAAGTATCCTCGCATCGATGTATTTCGGATTCGATTCTACCATTCTCCAGATTAACTACAGTCAAGGCTCGTTTTAGTAAATTCGTTTCTGACATTTGCACTCGAGTCATGGATATATATGAACGTATTTAAGTATGTCTATCCGTTCACCTAATATCCATAGCACAAGCTTAAAAGCTTAGTTTGGTACTGGAATTGGTGTGTCAGTGTGGAGAATTCAAATCCCGGTTCAGCCAGTGCCAAGTATATCACGATTGGTCCATAAATTAGTCCTTTAATGAGTCGTAAGACTGCAGAGCAGTGGTAGCTCAATGGTAAGGACACGCGCCTCTTAACCGGGGAGTGCGGGTTCAAACCCGGCACGTACCTCTGGATTTTTTAAATCTATGTACGTATTTATACCACTAGCTCGGCGGTGAGGGAAAACATCGTGATGAAACCTGCAAATTCAAACCACTTTGGGTTTGTAACCATGATCCAAAAATTGTCTGGTTCCCCTATCTTAGGGTTACGAAGGTCAGACCGGCAGTCGCTTCAATGTAATTACCAGACTCGCTAAATCCTGGATCATGGTCTAAGCGGACCCTGTCTAAACACGGGACATAACGCTAGGAAGATGAAGACTAATGAGAGCCACCTAACGTTCCGCAACTGTCACCGCGGGGCCCGCATTAGGATGCGCCTGGGCACCGCCTGTCACAACGCGGACCATCGGCCGACGCAATTAGACCTTTTACGAGATGACTCTGATTCATGTCTGCATTATTAATATACATTCGCCGTACGTGTTATAAAGCAACAAATGTCACAATATTTCATATAATGTATTCGCTTGGCATTAGTAGGTAGGTTTATAAAATACACCTTTCTAACTAATAAAAACTCAAGCAGATAGACTTATTAGTATTAAATATGAGTTCGGTGGAGTTGTAATATATGCAATTGACATTTAGTAGTTAAGTTCAGACAACTCCGATCCCGGTCAATATTTGAATGGGAGTTCAGAACACCAACTTACCCCATTAGAAATATATATGAAGGAAAATCTAGTCTTAACTTAGTAAGACTAGATTTTTATGTAATCAAATATTTATTAAGTAGAAGAGGCATGGGTATCGAAAAAGGTATCGGGAAGTAAACCCAGGACGTGACGTCGTAACCACTATGAGGTCGGGTATTACCGTGAAAGTGGTCTGGTAGTGTATTTATTAGAATACAGAGACACCTATGGTTTTCCTACCAAACCACTTTTAAGAGTTAGCTTGAAAACGAATAACACGCAGCTAGCGCCATCTAGTCGTTTAAATGAGTACTGCCACTCGCTTAGATCTATGTGGCTTAGTAAGAATTTATGCTACTGTAGATGGCGATGGTTAACATTTTGTTATGAAGATAGAGCAAAAGCTTTTATTTTACGTTCTAGGTTTAAGTCTGAATTGAGTTCTTTTTGACTTTATAATTGCGAATGACGTTATTAATTATTATAATATTTAAATTATGTACAGTGTAGAGTATGAATAAATTGGTACATTTTGTCTGATATTTATATTTATTTATTATTAATATTTTTAGGAAATGTTCCTAATAATAAAAAAAAACTTTTATTTCAGACAACTTAGTCCATTTGTAGCACAATAAAATTGTAATCAAATTTATTTACAATTAAAATTTAACATAATTATTATTATTATTAAGTACCTATTTAAAATTATTTGTTTAACATTATTTATTACTTTTTTACGGGAAAATTAACTATTTAAATAAAATTAACTTTTGAATATTTGTAAATTAGAAAATTATTAGTTCACTTATGTTTTAGCTATCAAATAGGCTTTTGATATCAGGAACCAATGTTGGTTTGTTTGATCTATATTTTCACTTTGATAAATTTTGCATTATAAGATACTCAATGGATCTTAAAAGAATATATTTCTTCGTCCAAGTTTACACTCGTACAGATCATATTATGTTTATGATACCGAACTAATAAGGTTCACAGATTAGAAGTTATTAGGCTATTTTATATTACATAGTTTATCGTTGCATGAGATTAGATTTTCCAATTGGTGTAGCATTGCAATAGGCAAGATGTCTAAAAAATTCTGTTTAGTCCATTAGTTTATAAAAAAATATTGAACACGTATTTTTTTATTTATTTGTCAGACAAACATTGACGAGGATACAATGTATTCAAGTTGCCCGTGACGTCCCGCTTTCGTAAATTTTTTACTAAATAGTGACGTCGGAAGCTCCACTCCAAAACTTTGTACTCTTTATCTTTGTGATTTTTTGGTAATTTGATAAAGCGAAAAATATGTATAGTAAACTTTTGTATAATCTAACTGACAGAATAAATAGAATGATAGTTTTTTAATGCAGTCATCGTTCCTATTGTTGTAAGATTGGCGTTCTATAAAAAGTCGAAAACGTACTCATCCTCCAGAATTGTTTACGAAAACAGTTTCGCAATTACGCGCACTTTTTGCGTGGTTCCCGCGAGCCAGTGCCGAAGAGCGCGGCCCTCTGGAATCCGCCATTACGTATAATAAGCCTCCTGACAGGCTAATACGCCTTTGAAGACATAATGCCCGCTTATAATAGAGCAGCAGTGTATTAAAACTTATGCATTTAGATGCAATTATGAAAAGCGGTAAAAAATGAGGCATGAATGAGCCGTTACTTTTAAATGCGGCTGGTTATTGTTTTAGTGAAAGAAACTCTTAATTTATTAACACTTTTAAATTTTTCCATATGTGTTTGTAATTTTCTAAATTTGGGCAGAGTACGTAGCTGAAATGGTCTTTACAACGCAATATCTCGCTGTTAGTCTGGGCTCATTGATGACACTACCATCTAGCCTTCCTTACCGTCTGATAAAAGAATAAGACAAATTCAATCCCATGTTGGTCTGGGACTCAAGAAGAATGTGTCTACTGTGTTCCTTGCCTAGCATGCCGTAAAAGGCGACTAATGGTATATCAGGTTTTGGGTATGTGATTGTGTAGACAACGAGCTAGCCACTTGTCACTACTTTTTGCCAATTTTCCATCCAACCCAGCCAAAACTATACGCTCTTGAATCAGCTGGTATCATTGCAATCAGGAGGTAACGTGATTTTGGTCAATTCTATTCTGAAATTTTTTCTACGCGAGGACATTGGAGATGCCCACGATATCGAACATCTTCAATCCTCCCAACAAAAAGCGTGGACTCGTTGCAGCTGTTTCAAATCTCTCCTCAACCATTCCCATCGATGTGAAGTTCCGGCCGTTAACTTAATTATATAAGTGCCAATGACATGTATCGCCGATACCGGTGACGGCGATTACCGCGCAAAAACAGCGGCGCGGGAGCCTCAAAGGCGGTACGGGCCGCGCGGGTGTCAGCCTGGATGGTGTGCCGGATTATTTACCTAGCCCAGGGTAGACTTCCACTGGTAACACGATAATATTATCTTCATAGCTTTAGGTTCAGACCTTGTTCGGGATTCACTTGAAACATGATCCTAAATTGTGTCTGCGTATCATTGAATCAATTGCCACTTGATTTCGTCCTTAGATTGGAAACTGGTGGGATAATAGTGTCTTCCCATACTAACGACTTTGCTTTATAAATATGTACTTAAAATAAGAATATCTTGCTACGTTCGATTGTTGAACTATCAGTGACAACCCTCCTAGGCAAGGACTTCTTAGATAAAGAACATATTTGGATTATTCAAAGCTTCTCTTTCAAGTCATATGTAGCATGAAATGATCCTGTTCATATGTAGCATGAAGAAAACTCATATTTAATAAGTGCTAATAACTCCAATATTAGTATTATTAGACTAGTAATTGTAATGCTGGATCCAGCGATTCAGGTGGGCCCAGCAAAGTTTGATCTTGATTCAGCCCAGCCCACTGTCCCATGTTGGTCTGGGACTTAAAAAGAATATGCCAACTGTGGTTCTTGCCTAGCATGTCGTAATAGGCGACTAATGGTATATCGGGTTTTGGGTGTGTGATTGTGTAGGCGACAGATTAGCCGCTTGTCACTGCTTTTTCACAATTTTCCATCTAACCCAGCCCGGTTTTATTTTTGGCTGAATGTGGTTGAAGGGGCATGCAGCCCCTTTGACTCTGTAATGTATTTGGGTCCAGCACAATTTTAGCTCTAAG
This sequence comes from Glyphodes perspectalis, assembly GCA_951394215.1. Classification (NCBI taxonomy): domain Eukaryota; kingdom Metazoa; phylum Arthropoda; class Insecta; order Lepidoptera; family Crambidae; genus Glyphodes; species Glyphodes perspectalis. Next base: position 384,363 of record OX596203.1, on the reverse strand, counting down.
AAAGCTATTGGATTGCAATCCCTATATCTGACGCTATCTTGTGTCTCGATGGACAGCCGCCCGTTGAAGCGGCGCGCGCGCACAAACGCGACGCTTATGGCTAATTACGCTGTAATTGTGCGACAGCGCAGCGCTGAGTCGCGGCTGCCGCCGCAGTCGCAAGCGCAGGTGCAAGGTTCAATACCATTTGGTGTGCGTAACAATGTTATGGGAAAATTGGTTGGTTAGATGTTATGATGGCTCTTAACAAGCGCAACCCAGTTACTAATAAGACGCTGCATTTTCAATAATAAGCATGAAATGCGATCACATAAAATTGGAAATAATTGTGTTTACTTGTTTTTGCGGAAATGTACATATCCAATTTGCTTTTGTTTAAAATCTTTCCGCCCGTTTGTCACATACCTACATGGAGAATATTATACTTGTATCTGGTATCCAAATTAATTTCTGCTGGCATCAACTATTATGACCATTTTAAGCAATAGAGCTCTAAACAGAAAGTATTTTAAGATTTTTAGAGCCCAATATACTTTATGATGTACTAGCTGTGCCAGCGGTGTCACCCGCGTTTATGGTTAATATTATAAAGACTATTTCCGTCATACATGATTTCTATGTAACTTTAACCATTAAGGCTGCACACGCGACGGAAGCTTAAAAAATGGAGTAACTTCTCCCGTTTTCCCAACATTTCCCTTCACTACTCTGCTCCTATTGATTGTAGCGTAATGAAAAGTATACTATAACCTGCCCAGGAGTATGAAGAATAATTGTATCAAGTTTCGTTAAAATCCGTCGAGTAGTTTTTGTTTCTATAAGGAACATACAGACAGACAGACAAAAATTTTACTGATTGCATTTTTGGCATCAGTATCGATCACTTATCACCCCCTGATAGTTATTTTGAAAATATATTTCATGTACAGAATTGACCTCTCTACAGATTTATTATAAGTATAGATGACCCTAATTAATCAAAAGTGTTAAAAACTATAACGATTTTGTTTGAATTTGGTCCAAATGTAATTGTATCAAACGAAGTGATAACAAGTTTCAATTATTTTATATCCGTTTCTCAACACAAAAACAGTTTCACGACTCCACCTTAAGTGCAGCGTCTGCAACGAATACGGCGTCCACATTTCCGCTGCTCAGTTGGAAAATCTTTTATAATTAAATAAACGCCCATCAAAACACCTTACCGGAGCGCAATTTTCCATTCTCAGTATTAGGGAAAAGGGAGCGACTGCGCAGAAGCATCTAGACCTGCGCGAGATTCCCGGCGGCGGCGTTTTTGTGTGAATTAGAGGCAGTATCACTTATGGGCCACACGCGCCGTTACCTTCCGAGAGCGCACGCCGGGCATGCGCACGCGCATGGTTGCCAGACGCTCAATATACGTAAACAAATGTATTTTACCGAGCTATATTCTCTGCTATGTAAACTAAGCTGCTAATTATGTTCTGAATGCACGTTTTTCAAGTAGACCTTGGTACCGCGGGTGTGGTGGGCTCGGTACAGATGGGGGACTGGGTTTCCCTATCGACTACACATGATGTGGACTTGAAGCGTAGGGCAGGTTTCAGACCCCTCATTTAAGGAATCAACGTGAAACCTAAGCAGATACAAACACACTACCTTTAAATCAGATGCACATATTTTTTTCAACATTCAAAAGTTTCTTCGTTACTGTTGCCGACGCTGGCTATTTTAGTTTTATATTGATACTTTTTACACCTTTTATTATTTTTGTATTCAAATTTAGAATTCCAATTTTATTTTGATATGAAGCATCTATTGTTTTTCTACAGTCTTTTGGAAAATATACGTCTGTTCACAGCTTGGCAGTTTTATCATTTATAGTTACCATATCTATTTTTGGCATTGTCAGTAATCTTGAGAGGATGGACAAAAAAGAATATTCTCCCAAGAAGATCTTAAATGAATCCAGTAGTTGACAGTCGAATTTTGTAATCTATCTTAGAATTTCATTTGTCCCTCTGTCTATAAAGGGCCTTTATAGACAGAGGGCCTTTTTCAGGGCCAGCGCCGACAGAACTGTCTCAGCTGGCGAACTAGAAGAAATCCTTTAACAACCACATTGTAAGAGTTCCTCCTCTTGGTGGCTCAGATGCTGTCAGCAGCAGCCCTAATGAGTGTGATGCCTTCACGGGCGTGATGCGGGTGTGTTGTGTCAAATGTCCATTAACATAGCGCGGCGCGGCAGCTCCGCTTGTGGGAACACGCGCAATTACGATTAGATTAGCGAATTGACCCTGCGCCGGGCGGGCTAATGCGAGCCTTTCTTTTGACCCACTGCTAAATGTACTGTAAGTAGCGATAATCTGGACGTTGTCGTGGCAGTGGTGAGAATCTGGAGTAATTGGGTAGTTAAGTACAAGTAAATAATTAATAACTTGGTAATATGGGAATGTAACTCAGTCTCTTTGTTACATTTTCAAATTATTTTTTTGAATGTTTGTTGCTGTTTTTCTACTAGGATGATTATGATTTAGAGCAAAGGTTTGAAGTCTAAGCAAGGACACAGGACACAGGATATCTTTTATCCCGGAAAAAATTGTCTACCTACGGAATCAGCATGGCAGTCACTGTAGGAGGACTAACAATTTATATTGATTAATGAATTAGGATTAACGAAGTCTATTTACTAAGTATATTTTTGATATCTGATTTGAATTATAAATAACACAAAGTCCTAAACCTGGACAGAGACCAGAAAACTGTAGTTCTAATTTATTAGACTTCAAACATTGCAAAAAATCAAATTACAAGACTTTACCACGTTAATTTATTATATGTCATACTGACTTGTGAATGAAAACTTATCTAGTACAAGTTTTTACAATGACATTAAGGGAAATGGCATGCAGAAAATGCATAGCGCACAGTATGTTTTAGTGCACAACCCGCATAGGTAGGGCACGCAAGTGCACGATAACTTTGTGTTACTTTCCCCGTGCTGCAATTATGAGAATACATACAAAATTATAACTAACAGTATCGGTAATAAAAATTATATGAAAGCATGCAAAAAAAATATTATTGTACAGTCTATAACGGTTAAGCGTGTTAACCTCCTTTCTTATTAGAAAATAATAAGAAATATTATTATTTAATTGTTTTTTTTCTTTTTTCTATCTTCTATTTGTTTATTTTGTTTTTTTCTGTTATGTGATGGCCGCACCTCTGCATCGCGCATCCGCTTCCTCGTCATTATCTCGTCTCACTCGTTGGGTACCGTAAGAAGGGGATGGATGCGCGAGGTAGACCTGGTACCCGCTGAAAACCAGCGTCGTGAGCTACCTGACTATCAGGTGACTCATGACTTAAGCTGAGCGGGCGCCGTTTTGGCACACCTTATATTTGTACGTTTTTTATTCTTTCTTTTTGTTACTGTTTTTTTTCCTTTTTTCTGTATCCCTTGTGTGTATGCCAAATGAAGTTTTTTCTATTTTATTCTATTCTTTCTTTTACTGCAAATTTTAACATAACATAGTGTTTAAGCTCCTTCATATTTCCTTTACATAAACCCACCTCGCCAAATTAATAATCTCGTGATTTGGCATCCTAGCGACTGTATGTCCGGTATGTCCTGGAGCTTAAAGCGCCTTCTTGCACGCCGTGCTGGCCACTAACACGCCACACGCAATGTAAAGAAAATGACGCAGCTGTCACCTGTGAAAAAAAAAAACATCGTTTTTTCTCTAATTACACAAAATTATTTCATATGAAATTCAATAACTATAATTACCCTTTTTTGTACCTTTTGTGAAATTGCTCTATCACCACAGGAAAGTCTTCTCAAGAAGTATGAGATTGACGAGAGAATTTTGCTGCTGCAGGCGCCCCGAGGGCAGGTGACGGCGGCCCTGAATGGTTTGTCCGAGGTGAGTGGCTCGCTGTTCTGTACGGATGCATAAGATTATTTGGCCAATACCCTAATTCAATATTAAACAGTCCTAATGGTGGTTGATCACCTTAAAAAGAAAAATAAAACCCACAAAAACACCATGGGTTCACGCCATTGAACTATTATTACTAGCGTATGGAACCGACGCAGCGAACAAGTTTTTTGCGCCGTTCGTTGTTGCCGATCGGCAACAACTCGTTTAGTCACTCGCCTACGTTCACGCGTAAGCGCCATGAAATTCACGGCGTTTACGACGTTTTTGTCGCGAGTTAAATGTACTCTATGAGCGATCTAGCGCTGCGTGTTTTAATAGCTTAATTAGACGACAATTGTTAGTTTTAGCGCTGCAAATGCTGAAACACGCTCAGTCCATGCTTCGTGATAATATTTTTGTTTGACATAGCTTCTCTATACGTAGTAATAATAGCTCAATGGTTCACGCAACTATATTTCCTTGGCAGTTGACAGTAAGAGTAGACGCTCATTGTCATCTGTCAGTAGTAACAGATTGCAATGCACAACCTTTTTTGAAATTTATGACTAACTAGTAGCGCCCCGTGGTTTCACCCACGTTGTTCTTGTTTGTCCCATGTTGGTCTGGGCCTTGGCCCATGTTAATCAAAAAAAAAAAAGAATGTACCAACTGTTGTTCTTGCCTAGCATGTCGTAAAAGGCGACTAATGGTATATCGGGTTTTGGGTATGTGATTAAGTAGGCGACGAGCTAGCCACTTGTCACTTCTTTTTCACAGCCTTCCATCCAACCCAGCCCACTGTCCCATGTTGGTCTGGGACTTAAAAATAAAATGCCAACTGTGGTTCTTGCCTAGCATGTCGTAAAAGGCGACTAATGGTATATCGGGTTTTGGGTGTGTGATTGTGCAGACGACAGGTTAGCCGCTTGTCACTGCTTTTTCACAATTTTCCATCTAACCCCTTCAACCACATTTGGCTAAATGTGGTTGAAGGGGCATGCTGCCCCTTTGACTCTGCCTACCCCTTCGGGGATTATGGGCGTAATGTAATGTTATGTAAATATAAATAAATTCTCCAGACTAACACACCAATTCCCTAGTTCCAAACTAAGCTTATGCTTATACTATGGATACTAGGCGAACGGATAGACATACTTAAATACCTTTATAAACATCCATGACTCGAATACAAATATCCATGTTCATCTCACGAAACATTTGCCCCTAGCGGGATTCGAAACCGCGACCCTTAGTTTCGTGGTCAGGGTCTCTGACCACTCGACCAACGGGCCAGTCAAAAAGTAGCTTTTCATTGGTGAAAGAATTTTTCAAATCGGTGTAGTAGTTTCCGAGCCTATTCAATTCAAACAAACAATAAAATATCTCCTTTTTACAATATTAGTATGATGGCGTGTTTTTCTTCACTAAGAGTATTTGATCAACAAAGTTTTCATCGCCCAAAAAAAATGTATACGTGCAATACGTGGCGTACCTAACTATGTTTCATGTAAGCCACTACTCAAAGAGTTAAATATCTCGCCACTGCCGTGCATGTACATCTTCGAACTTGCTTGTTTTGTCAAAACACATTCGCACCACTTCAAACGTGCTAGAAATCTATATCCCAGGAACACACGAAACCCGGATAGGTTGGTGTTTGACAAGTTGCCTAGAACTAAGTCTTACCTTGGACAAACGCATGCTATGTGTGTTAAAGTATTTAATGCCTTACCTGATGAATTAAAAGCATTACCGCTACCGAAATTCAAGAAAAATTTAAGACGATGGCTTAGTTTTAAACTCTTTTATATTGTTAATGAACTGTTTGATAAGTAGTAAATTGTAACAAAATATGTCATAATAATTTATATGTAGTGTGATTGTTAGTAATGTTTAATTTGAACTACTTAGATTATATTTGTTCGTAATAGTTTTGCATGCCAAAAACTGGTGAAAAGTGTGATCTAAATTATAATTTTCCATCTTTGTACCACTTTTCGAGCAAAATAAACTGATTTGATTTGATTTTGATCCCTGAGCTTAACCCATCTACTCGTATTTGCAATGAATAAAAAGGAACCAGACTTTTGCACAAACGACATAACAGATGGGAACAGGTTTAATATACGTGAGTGGTTACTTGTATCAATCTCGCCCGGGAATTAAGTGTTGTTGCGCATGTTGACTGGCTCGATAGTGCATTCAGTAGGACCCTGCCCCATGCACCAAGAGTTGTGGGTTCGATCCCCACTCAGGAGAAACATTCGTGTGATGAATACTTGTGTTTGTTCTGTGTCTGGGTGTTAATATCCAATATTTAAGTATATAGTTGTCGTACCACTGTTGTTTCTGATATCCGTAACACAAGTGCTTAAGCTACTTATCTCAGAGTCAGATCAATGTATGTGATGTAGTGTGATTTATTTATTTTTTTATGTTGAGTGCCGTTAAGAATATGGAGGAGATACGCGTGCGGCTCCCACGAGTCTCGCAAACATAAATAAAACAGGAGCTTATTTATGGGAGTTAGTTTGTGGTAGTAATGAAACCACTTTTATATTGAGCTACTTTATACAAAAATGCGCGGGCTGTTGAAACAATCACCAGCTGTATTGAAGTGTGCCCACCCATCTACATATCGACTGCGACTAGCGTTGGTTAACTCGCCTCGACTTATCGATCAGTCGTCGCATAGCATAATCTCTACGACGGAGTGACTTATCCATATTCGTAGTGGAATAAACCAGTATAGTTGTGGCGATCCGGTCGCGCATGCGCGGTGACGTCATGAATATTGAGAGGGTGCGCGGCTCCCACGCGTCTCGCGGAAACAACGCGTCCCGGTGAACCACCGGTCAGCGCATTCCCATACATTCATACACTTTTTGAGACGCGCAAGAAGCGACTGTACGATTTTTTACAACTGGCTGGATATTTTATGAAATGACTGCACTTAGCTGAGTGGGGAATGCGTGGAATTGTTTTATGCTGGATGCCGGGGATCGGTTTATGGGGTTTTAAGTTGGGAGAGTTAATATTGAAGTTACCAACAAAATTTATTTATATTTATATACGTCTTGGCGATAGTTTTATTATAAAACGAGCTTATTTTTCATCGAATTGCATTATTTACACATAATTTGTTTGACGGTGTGGGATTTACGGTTGTACGAGGAAATTAACGCTTCTTAAGTGAGTAACGGAATTTCATAACGTTGTAAATTTACTTTGTTTTATTTCTTAAAATACGCCTAAAATGCCAATTTTTGTGAATATATAACATGTGCTATTAGAATTGGAAGATTTTTTAGCGCAATTATTTCTTAACGAACCTTTCCCTTTATAATTAGTCAGCTGTAAGTACATATAATAACATATATTTTTAACTAGCTGTGCCAGCGGTGTCGTCCGCGTTTATGGTTAATATTATAAAGACTATTTCCGTCATACATGATTTCTATGTAACTTTAACCATTAAGGATGCACACGCGACGGAAGCTTAAAAAATGGAGTATCTTCTCCCGTTTTCCCAACATTTCCTTTCACTACTCTGCTCCTATTGATTGTAGCGTGATGAAAAGTATACTATAACCTGCCCAGGAGTATGAAGAATAATTTTACCAAGTTTCGTTAAAATTGGTCGAGTAGTTTTTGTTTCTATAAGGAACATACAGACAGACAGACAGACAGACAAAAATTTTACTGATTGCATTTTTGGCATCAGTATCGATCACTAATCACCCCCTGATAGTTATTTTGAAAATATATTTCATGTAGAGAATTGACCTCTCTACAGATTTATTATAAGTATAGATAAGACAAAAAGTTTACATAAGCAACAGAGTAAGTATATTCATAAGGATAGTATAGTGCTTTCATTTAAATTTCTACTCATTCGATAGTCTATTCTATAATTATAAGAATGTCGTATTTACCTGTAATTGTTTGTAACATTTAACTTCTGGCATCGATGAATGTATAATATTTTAAATGTTGATGTTATCAAACGTTGGTAAATCTTAAATAAATATATAGTATTTGACAAAAAAAAATTTAGTCGAATTGAGAACCTCCTCCTTTTTTTGAAGTCGGTTAAAAACTTGAGTTAAAAAGTTAGAGGTAAACTTTATTTCGGTCGAATGTACATGCGGCAAATGACTTAGTACAAATTAGATCCGATCAGTAACTGTATTTCCGCGAAGTCTTATCGCAACGGCTACTAAAAACAATGGCCACTCCGCGTCCACGAAAAGCTGCCCCCGCTGAAAGCAGGCTAAGATGATGACATAAAAACGACAAAAAACAATTTCCCGTGTGGCGGTGTGCAGGCGCAGGCGCAGGCTCAGCGCGCCAGTCGAGAGCTCGCCGCGGCGCCCGCCGGCCATGCTGACCCGCGCCCTGCTGATCGCGCTCGCGTGCGCGCGCGCAGGTCAGCGACCCCAGTGATATATGCGAGGATACACGACACCCGCCCGACGATTTGGCGCTTATTTTCGGTGGTTGTAAATCAATTTTTATGCGTTACCCGTACGTGAGTATTGGTGATCGAGAGAAAAATGAACGAGACCGATTTGAATTATATTTTTTTCGGAAATATTTTTCGATTTTTTTATTTGTCTTATATAGATTTTCGATTAAATACTAACGGGCAACTAAAACCATAAATAGTATTAGTATTAAACAGAAACCCAATGAGATTTCCGAGCTTAAATGAGCTTGTTTGACCAACAGAGCTATGTAAGTACATCTGTATTATTTATACTACATATTGATAGGAGGGTTTGGGATTTGCCTTTTAAGAAGAAAATATAACTGGGTTATGTGATTCTGAAAAGCAAACTAAATTAAAGTTACAACATTTTTGGTCAGTAGCAAAGTTAAAACCTATAACGTAGAGATTTTTAACAAATAGCAGAAATTTCAATTATTTCAGTTATATTGCGGATATCTCTTTAATTTTTCTTCGATGTGTATAATTACACTGTGCTAATTGCTTCTAGATTATTTTATGATTTTTAAGGAAAAAAATATATTCAGTCAGAGTTGATCCGATGAGAAACAGTGTACGCGTTTGTTTATGCATGAGTTAAGAAATCCGATTATGTATACCACATCCGATGTGCGTCCGATGTATCATCATCTCCTATCGTCAAGTCCCGTGCTTAGTCGGGGTCCGCTTAGACTTTGATCCAGGATTTATGTATACATACCACTATGTATATCAACTGAAATAATTTCAAAACTGCATTTACGCAATGAACATAACATGTGAATTTTTGTAATAATTGCGATTACAAAATTAATTCAAAGATATGCTTTATAACGTTAAAATAGATGAGATCTACTTATTTATAATAATATGTGCAAACAATACGTACATCTTAGGTCTCGTATACCATAGTGAGAAAAAAATGTTTGTCGAATTGAGAACCTCCTCCTTTTTTTTTGAAGTCGGTTAAAAAACCTTTAATCACATAATTTATTGGATTAACAATATGACATAGCCAAATTTTGAAAAAGATGAGTGCGAATTATATTCTGTCTCTTTTGTGTACGTTTTCATTTTATTTTAGAGAATTATAGAATTATATGCACGTGCATATTAATTTTGTACATAACATATACAAGACGTCACGCCCATAATACCCGAAGGGGTAGGCAGGTTCAAAGGGGCAGCAGGCCTCTTAAACCACATTCAGCTAAAAAGAAAACTGGGCTGGGTTTAATGGTAAATTGTGAAAAAGTAGTGACAAGTGGCTAGCTCGTCGCCTACACAATCACATACCCAAAACCCGATATACCATTAGTCGCATTTTTAGCATCATTTTACGACATGCTAGGCAAGAAACGCAGTTGGGACAGTCTTATTAAGTCCCAGACCAGCAAGGGACATTGTGTTTATGTTTATACCTCTATAAGACTATGCAGTTTATATATTTTTTTACCTAGACAGTATTTCTATGTACTTTTTTAAATGTATCTATACTAATATTATAAAGAGGAAAGATTTGTATTTTTGTGTGTGTGTATGTTTGTAATAAATAAACTCATGAACTACTGTGCCGATTTCAAAAATTCTTTTACCATTAGAAAGCTACATTATTCGGAAGTAACTCGGACTATATTTTATCCTCATATTCCCACGGGAACGGAAACTACGCTGGTGAAACCGCGGGGCGCTGCAAGTATTTAATAGAACACCGTTAATGGCCCGGATGTTCCATAAAATAGTTTGATATAAAGATATCAATATTAGGTCTCCGCAAATCGCTTCGTGTCGGGTAAAGTTTGTGCTATTGTTATTTAATTATTCGTCAATTCGCCTCCGCCTCGATCTACAATGTTAATAACCACTTATTGTTATGGTCATGTACATAACTATGTAATAACGTATTTCCGGTCATATGTTTTTATTAAACCTGTCTCCATTGTCTTGAAACCTGGTCTACTGAACGCCATGGGATATTTTTAATTCATTAAAAACATTAATTAAGTTTTAATTGTTGCAAGCCTTTTTTTTTTTTTTTTACGTGAGGAATGCATTTACGCACCGTCCAAGTAAACCTAGGTTCGGCCTACGAGGGATGTGTCGGGCTCAGAGGCCGGGAAAGCACTCTACTACCGACTAAACCTCACGGTGGTCATTCTTCGGGCGTTGGCGCAGATTCCGGGCTCCCCACTCGGGACTCTACGCGAAATCTACGTCTACGCCGCTGCCGATCCATGCGGCCCATCTCGAGGGAGAGGCAACCTCGCCCCCAGAACACCTCGCGGTGCTTATGACGGCACAGACCACAGTGTCACCCCATCCTATTTAACGGACGAAGATCCACGTGTCGTCATCTTCTCTGGGGCTGCTTAACGAAGTGAATGCAGGCCCCCCCGCAAACACTCCACAGCCCCAAAGGCCCTTTTAGTCGCCTCCTACGACAGGCAGGGATACCACAGGAGTATTCGGAGCCCCCCCTGTAGGGCGCAATTGTTGCAAGCCTTGTTCAAGTAGCAGTAATCTTATTTTTTTAATATACTTATTTGAAATGGAAGAGGTTGCGGTGAGATGGATGAAATAGTTGTTTGGTGAAAATATTACTTCTATTCATGAAGCAAACTTGCATATTGTTGAGCACTTTGTGTGCATAACAAATAAAATAATAGATAATTTAGAATTTATTAAATTTCAGAAATAGACAGTACATTTTAAATGATATACATACATAAACATCATGCCCATAATCCCCGAAGGGGTAGGCAGAGTCAAAGGGGCAGTATGCCCCTTTAACCACATTCAGCCAAAAATAGAAAATTCTTATTTTTAATTGAATGATTTTAGTTCTTTTATATTTTTATTTTAAGCGCATAAGTGAAAAGAAAATTTTGAAAAAATCGTAGAAAAAAATTTTGCTATATTTCAAAAAAGCATCGTGTAAAATTGACAAATTGATTGATACATATGACTGTTTTCAAACAATTTTTTGGTACACTACTAAAATACGTTACACAAAATCGTATTCAAGCTAGAAATAATATCACAACACTCTATGCAATAATGACAACATTTTGGCGTAGTCGAGGAATGATCTCGCGATCTTGACCATACATTAGAGTTCAACGCGCGCTCGAGAGCTGTGCACACGCAGACCACCCGACAACGGTGCGGGTGACACCAGCTGATGAGCGAGCGATGACGTCATCGCGTGCTTCATTGCAGGTCCGGATTGCCTGGGCCAGATCTGAGGGTTTAATTAGACGTGGGAACATTTTGAGACGATTTTCTTTTTAAGTTCAGTTGGTTAACGGTAGTAGAAGTTTTATCGTATTCGGTTTAGAGGCAATATGCATTTATTTACCGGTTTCTGAATGCAGGATACACTTATACTGATTTTCAAATATACTGCGTTTTATTAAACTTATAATTACTTGTTTTGATTGGTATTAAAAAAATCATGAAATTCGTGTGACGTACTTTATGCATGGCCCCTTATAGGAACTCGTGAGAAGACGAGGAAAATGGCAGTTGTATTGGGTAGCTTGCTCGGTGATATTAATTTGCTTAAAGATTCCAAAGCACGGAGGCATTACTCGTAGAATATTGAAAAAAAATGCTTAATGTTAGTTTTACTGTCTAGTTTCATATCTTCTTAATCACTAACTAACTAAACCCCAAGCCATTTCTTAATTCTACACAAAATACAAAAGTTTATAAGTTTAAAAGTTTTGTGGCGTTTTTATTTCCTGTTGGCGATTGCCTTGTACTCGTGTAATTGGTGTCGTGAATAACATAAACATTTAATATTACAATTATTGTTCATACTTTTTATTAGTTGACTTAACTCAATAGTACCAAAGATTTTTTATTGCAATGTGCAGGTTATATCGTCACGGTTTACTATACTTAGGTAACAATTTAACGATTAAAAGTTAATTGGAATTCCAATTAGTTTTAAAGCAATAATATGTTTCTTTTTCTTAAAACTATACGGTAGAGTAATAGCACTTTCTTTAGAAGATTAAATTTCATGATTCAATTGCTGAGTAGTGGCTTGCCCTATTGTTGTCCCCCTCTGTATCGCGCCATATCCTCCCACTTTTTTTAGTTCTTTAATTATAATAAATTGACGAATACACAGTCATTTGTTAATTTATTTTAAGGAATTAATTATACAATATATTAGCAATGCGTTAAGGAATTAATTATGTATCTTTTTAACATATTTGTAGACGACGAGACCGTAAAATATTTCATAAATATGACCATTTGTATTTCTTTAAAGAGACCATAATACTTTGGTAAGTTCGATGGCTCATTCGATTGTGACCCTGCCCCATACGCCAAGAGTTGTCAGTTCGATCTCCACTCAGGACAAACATTCGTGTGATGAATACTTATGTTTGTTCTGTGTCTGTTAATATCGGTGTTCGGTGTTAATATCCAATATTTAAATATATATTTGTAATACCACTGTTGATTTTGATATCCGTAACACAAGTGCTTAAGCTAGTTACCCCGGAGTCAAATCAATGTTTGTGATGTAGTATGATATTTATTTATTTCTTTTTAACATTTATCGATCAAGCATTTTTGGACTAATAATAATTGTTCGACCATTTTCCTCTTGGGATTATGCTTTCATATCTCCGTAGATATACAAACAAACAAACGCCAACGGACATACGCCAATATACACGTATATGCTGCGCCTGCGCCGCTCGGTGGCGGCAGACGCGCCGCGTCCTGCATACCGAATTTCGTAAAGCGTGTAGCACCGAATACGTTACCGTTTATTTACAAACTATGTTAGAGAACAAGTGCCTTTGGGACTTTCTTCGTTACAGTTATAGAATTTATGTGAAAGGAACGTTATAATATTTATAAGACTAGCTGTAACTGGCATGCCTTGCAGATACGTACAGTGAAAATATATTGAGTTAAAGTGTGTTACCTTCTTTTAAATACACTTTTTGGGTCAGGAACCTTTCAAAGAATATAAATAAATATCCCACAACATCACTTTCATTGATCTGACTCCGAACTAAGTAGCTTAAGCACTTAAGTTACGGATATCGAATCAATAAAAGATTGAATAGTAGTATTACAAATATATACTTAAATATTATATATTAACACCCAGACACAGAACAAACACAAGTATTAATCACACGAAAGTTTGTCCTGCGTGGCGATCGAACCTACAACTCTTGGCAAATGCACCATCGAGCCAGTCAAGAACAAGAAAGAGCCAAATACTTAAAGGAAGAAAGAAACAAGAATGTTTATTAGGTTATATGTGTGTTAACACATACACACATGACAAATATTTGCAGACATCGTTAAAAAAAACTAAAGTTTCATTACAATCAGATCAATACTTAAAGAATGATTTCTTAAATGAATTTATATACATATAGAGATTTTGATAATTATGTACTTTACACAAAGTACATAATTATCATGACCATATAATATTACCGTGGTAAACACATATGTTTGTAACTTAATAACAAATATATCGTAAAGTTTAATGATTAAATTAAAATAAATACTTTCAAATAGCTCCAAATTACTATGAATGTGTTTTTTTATAACCCCTGATCTGACAGTGACTTGTTTAAATTTATAATATGTGTCGGATCTGTATTACCATTCAGTGCATGTAAGCTCTATCAGATGAACGGTTCACTTCAAAAGCTTTTGTCTGTCCATCGCTACAAATGAAGGATGATTCATATCTGATTGGTCCTTCCCGTCTGCCTTGCGAGTGGCGATCGAAACGAAAACAAAATGAAGAGACAAACGCGGTCGCCGCGGGCAGGTAACGCGCAAAAACTGGGAGAGCGACTCCTGCGCATCGCCCTGCGCGATTTTGAGTTTGCGGGAGGATAGTGGTCGCTTAAATGAAATTCCGTTAGTGGAGGACAGGACATGGGTTGCGTTTTGGAGCATTACAGATTGAAATAAGATCTATTAGTGTTGATGGTAGATGGTTTTATTTTTTGAAAAGCATTTTGAACATAAAATTAATCGATGTGGTATATTTTTAACTACCTACCACTGAAGTTTTCAAAAGTGACTGAATCATTGAGATAGATAAATCACTAACGTTTTCAAACTTATAATGACAGATTGGTTTAAAGCTACAGCATGCTTATAGAACAGCGATGAAATACCCGTATGAATGAGTTAGTGGTTCATAAAAAAATTAAGAGAACATTTGTTGAAAATAATAGAATCAATCAATCAAATAATATATGCATAGTATTTTTACTACAGAAATTTAAAGACAATTTAATCATCCAAATACAAGTTGGACACTATAAATTTGGTGCTATTTTGAGATAATGATATCTTCTATTCTATTGAGTAGCAAAATTAAACACTAATATATAAATTATTGTTACCTAATGCTTGCTTCATGGCGAAAGTCGACTTTTGACAGTGTATTTTTATAAGACTGATCTTAATCAATGTTTTCAATTGCAACATATGTAGTGTTGTCCATAATATTTGGACAACATTGCTGGGTGTAAAAGCAATAAAACTGTGCTACATGTTATAAGCGTCTATCACACATGAATTCATTATCTAAATAACACAATATTTTCGTTCATCAATTACGATGTTAAACGTACCTACATGTATCTAATGCGGTTATTTCTTCTCAAATATGATTTGAACTCGGGCGTGACTAGCTCAATGGGCAGTACCATTGTGTCACTTATGCGCGGGAGCGCCAAGGTCGCCAACTTAAACCGTTATAGAAACGGAAACATCCGACGTAACGACCTCATCTTCATTCCGCGAAAACAAATGCTACGGTAGCTTACTAGTAAAGATGAGTAGGAAAGATATGGGGTTTGAGATATCTCGATAGTTTGGGATAGGAGACGTCCCATGGCGCCACACCACAAGACTTTAAAATTTCTTGTAATAAAATTCTGGAGGAGTCACAGAACTTCGCGATATGAGTTGCGCTGTAACCAAACCCGTACATTGCATTTCAAGTAAAAGTGGAATTACAAACATCAAAAATAAGGTCGAGTATCAAGTGGCTAACACGCTTACATAATCACAAGAAAGGCAAGAAACATAGTTGGAAAATTATTTATAAATCCCAAAACACTAGGGGACATTTACAATACATACTATTAGTGTTTTATAATATAACTAGCTGACCCGGCGAACTTCGTTTCGCCTGACATTCAATGACACATAATCGGGTTAAGTAAATAAACCTATCCTATCTTTCTAGTTGGATCAAACTGCACACGGTGTGCAAATTTGATTAAAATCAGTTAAGTAGTTTCGGAGTTCATCACGGACAAACAACGTGACGTGTAATTTATACATATTAAGATAATTGATATAACAGCCTATGGAAATATTGAAAACGCGCGTACCCAAATCGAATAAATATCTCGATAAAAAATTACTTCAAAGGAGCTTCATCATTAACTGTCCTCCTCTCGTCCTAGATACGCTTGTCTGTGTGTAGATAGCGTCGTCATTCTTGGCAGTAAACAATAGATCTATAATCCGCTAGGTAGGATGACTCGTGGGCTGGAACAGTGATGCTGGCGGTCACCGCTCAAGTATTTAGCGCGCCTTCACTTGCTCTGGGTAACTAAAGGATTGTTCACAGTGAGGTATGATTTCAGTCTGTAAATATATTAAAATGATGCGTCCTCTTTACATGTGTGCAATTTATAGTCGATTGCATGACACTTATTGACATCTTAAACCGGTGTGGCCCCTTAGTCTATAGTGATTGACGAAATCCTCTTGGAGTCACTTAATCAAGTCATAACATACATAACATCACGCCCAGTGTAGGCAGAGTCAAAAGGGCAGCAGGCCCCTTTAACCATATTCAGTCGTAAACAAACTGGGCTGGGTTAGATGGAAAATTGTGAAAAAGTAGCGACAAGTGGCTAGCTTGGCGCCTACACAATCACATACCCAAAACCCCATTTACCATTAGTCGCCTTTTACTACATGCTAGACAAGAAACACAGTTGGCACATTATTTTTAAGTCCCCGAACAACATGTGACTTAATGAAGTCGTAGATTTGAATTACAAAAAAGTTGAAGTACTGTTTAATTAACATTTAAAACAAAGCTCTTGACTCATCTCCTAATGATATTCACTTAGTTACAGAAATTTTGTGTATCCAGCGGAATCTATAAATTTTCCCAGGGTAGAAGTATTTTGTGCAGGTAATAAGTTAATAACATGCCATACAATTTCAATTAATTTTGCTTGATTTAGTAAACGCTTTCGCATAATACTATTCGCATAATATTATGGCAGAGGCGTCGACCATGTGATCATACGTACTCGAGTCATGGATGAGTTCACATTTACCGCGATTCGCCCCAAGCGCTTCCCGTTGAGGTAATTCGCGATAAATATGCGTAGGTAGATTTAGGGCGAAAGCTCGACCCACTGAGACAAAGTGTAATATAATTTCGCTATGGAGCCATATCCGGAGTATGTACCTATCTATTTATCTTCACGCTAATTCCCTAGCGGGGCATGTTGGACCGAGGGCTGATATACACGGTGTTTATAACTATACTTGCTTCTTTAACGTTCTAAATTATTTTCTTACATGTTCTATTAAAAGTTGTCCCATTTTTGTCCCATTTTGATCTGGGACTTGGCCCATGTTGATCTGGGACAAAAAAAAGAATGTGCCAACTGTGGTTCTTGCCTAGCATGTCGTAAGAGGCGACTAATGGTTTACGGGCTTTGGGTAGGTGTCTGAGTAGGCGACGAGCTAGCCACTTGTCACTCCTTTTTCACAGCTTTCCATCCAACCCAGCCCAATGTCCCATGTTGGTCTGGGAATAAAAAGAATATGCCAACTGTGGTTCTTGCCTAGCATGTCGTAAAATTAAGGCGACTAATGGTATATCGGGTTTTGGGTGTGTGATTGTGTAGGCGACAGGCTAGCCGCTTGTCACTGCTTTTTCACCATTTTTCATCTAACTCAGCCCGGCTTTATTTTTGGCTAAATCTGGTTGAAGGGTTTGTCTTTGCCTTTTGACTCTGCCTACCCCTTTGGGGATTATGGGCGTGATGTTATGTATGTATTAAAAGTTGCTAGATTCAAAGTCAACTAAACTTGTTTTCTCACAAGGATAAAAATAATGCGAAACTATATCTAGCTTTGCGAACGTGATGATTGTGTTACATTGTTTTATATAAGATATTGTTTAGATATATTTTACATAAGTCAGGGAAAAACAATCGTCAATTTAAAATATTATGACTTAACTAGCTTCTGCGCGCGGTTTTGCTCGCGTGGTATATTGATAAAACATAGCCTATATGTTATTCGGGTGTATAAGCTTTATTATGTAATGTTTCATTATAATCCATACTTACAACTTTTGTGTTTATAATATTAGTAGGGATAATAATTAAAAAATCGTTTCTCCTTGAAACGTCATTGGCTTTATTTAGTAGATGTACATCGTGTAAAAGAAAAGTTTAATAAAAATAGGTAATGCAATTGTGAGTGATAGTTAATAGCCTACTAAGATGCGCAGTAGCGGAGCACAAGCGCAACATGACCACGTCCTTACGCGCGTAAGGACAGACATTACCATCACAATGAACGCGACTGCTCGCACGCGGGAAAGTCCATTACCCGCGATTCGGTCAGCGCCTTTGTCCCGGGAATTATACTAACTGTAACACTTAGTACCTGGGAGAGGCCGACAAGAAATTTTATTTGAGGGAATAAATCGTTCCACCACTGGCTGTGTAAGGTGTATGTGTTACATACCTGTTCCATTATAATTAGAAGCTCATAATGTAATTTCATGTTGAAAACTTGTTTGGATGAGAAGTGTGTGTAAAGCTCTTTTTGAATTTCGGCCATCTTGTCGTTTATGAAACATATCTTGATCATTAAGTTAAGTATCACTCTCTAAGTTAAATATAATTGAGCAATTTTTTTTTCACCAATGACGATAGACACATCAAACAAGAATAGATCTATTTACTACTAAAAGGTGACTATCGATGGCTCCTACGTATAAAGGCGAAACTGCCGCTTGCGCCTTTTTCCAATTATATGAGCAATGATTTCACTTTGCTCTAATCTATAATATCAGGAAGAAAAAAAAAATTTCTTTCGATTAGATCTAAAATTATTTTTTTGGCAAATAGGCGTATGTGTAAAACTACGTCGCGTATAAAGCCCAATCGCACGGTTCGCCCATCTACAGTGCTGAGTAGTCACGTCGGGGGCGCGGCGCGCGGGCGGAGGT
Source organism: Glyphodes perspectalis (assembly GCA_951394215.1). Taxonomy (NCBI): domain Eukaryota; kingdom Metazoa; phylum Arthropoda; class Insecta; order Lepidoptera; family Crambidae; genus Glyphodes; species Glyphodes perspectalis. The sequence continues at coordinate 365,678 of OX596203.1, read as the reverse complement.
GCCGCTTCGGCCGTTTCACTCAGTGTTGCGGTGACGTCCGTTACATTTCCTTTGCTCACGAGTTTGTAGCGTAAAATAATGTTATTGGTTTATTATTATTTTAACAAAAATGATGCCAACAAAAGGAATGCCACTAACAAGAGCTCAAAAAATTATGAATACAATTATTTGCCAAAGAAACAGTAGTGATTTAAACATCGAAGACGAGAATCAAAATGAAAATAATGGAACTGAATGTCCAGGTAAGATTAGTCAATAATTTTTTTATTGTTATTTATTCCAGTGAAATAATATTTATTAAACTGTTGAAAAATATTTTTATTTAGTCATAATTTAACGATAAACCTCGTAAAAAGGCGTAAATTCGCTACCGCCTATTTACGTAGTTCGATTTTAAACAAATCTCTTACGCCTTTCATTTTAAATAGTATTTTTGGCGGCTAATGAAACGCAAATTAGTTTTATTTATATAATTGAAGCATTATTTATCACCTGACATACTAAGGTAATCAAATTATTTCCTAATTATTGACAGTGATTAAATAACATACTGTGGCGTAAGTACGTATGTACAGGCGTGTTGTTCGTAGTTTATCTTGTATGATTTTTTTATTTATGACGATCTGTTTGCCTTAGGAGCTTTACTCCTATTGAGACGTAAGGGATAGCGAGTTCGATGACCAAACTAGCAGATATTTTTTTTAATTAGCGAAGTATTTTACTACATTTATATTCACATGCCTGATTCTTGACATCGGTGCAAATAAATCTTTATTGTTTATTATTATTTATTAATTTTCTTTGGTTGCAGTATCTCCTCTTCCTTCTGGTGCGGAATATGCAGTTGAAGATTTGTCTTTTGATCTTCTCACTCATACAGATTTACAACTAACAAGTGCAAATGATGTACAGACATCTCATATTAATGACAGCAATGAAACATTTATTCCTAATACACCAATGCCTTCACCAACAATGTCATTTTCAGCTTATTCTGCAATGGAAAGTGATTATGAAAATGTATTTGCACATTTCGATCATGTGACTTCAACACCAGAACCAAGAGAACCTTTTGTTAATTTGTACGAAAATCCGAGTTCTGGTGTATCAAGCGATGTTCAATCCATTCCATCAACCAGTGAACCAGCTGCATATTCGTCAAACGAAGTTTTTTCACCTGCTTCAAAAAATAGGAAAAAGAAATTCACTAAGAGAAAGGATATCGGAAGGTTAAGACAGAGGTATCAAAAAGAATGGGTGGATATGAAACGTAAACGTTTGAAGAATTTAGGCCTACAGTACCATAGTCGGGATGGGAAATTACGTCATGAAAAGTCACTCGGCGCTTTAAAATGCTACCCAAAATGCGTGTTTAAATGTTTTGAAAAGTTTACAGATTTCGAGCGACAGAAAATATTTGACAAATTTTGGGCTATTGGAAACCATTCAAAACAGTGGGATGTTCTAGCTAAGTATGTACAAAAAATAAATAAACGTAGAACTATCACGGACGCTGATTCTCGTCGCACTTTTACTAACATTTACTACTTACCTGTGTTAGACAGCGACAATACTGGATTTGGCATAGAGCAGAATAAACGAGTTTGTAAAACAACGTTCTTACAAACTTTTGCTGTTAGTGAAAAAGTAGTTCGGACAGCGTTAGCCAAAAAAACAAGTGAGTTTACATCTACTGACCAAAGAGGTTATCACAGGAATCATCCAATAGTTATAACTGATGCCATGATCGAAAGTGTGCGGGACCATGTAAAATCTTACGAGCCAGTAGAATCTCACTATTGCCGCAAAGACACGAATAAACTATATTTAGACGGATCTCTTACATTTAGACGCATGTATACAATGTATAATGAATGGTTTGATCACACTAAGTACTCGTCAAAATGTGGATCAATGCGACAATATCGTGATATTGTTAATAAGAATTTTAATTTAGGCTTTCACAAACCTAAAAAAGATTTGTGCGATACATGTCATACTTTCAAAAATGCAACAGAACCAACTGAGGATATGAAATTAACTTATACCACACATTTAACTAATAAAAACTTGGCCCGTTCATTAAAAGCAGAAGATAAAAAAATTGCTGGATTAAACCGTGATAAGGTTTTTTGTGCATGTTATGATATGCAAAAAATTTTATATTGTCCGCAAGGGGATGTGAGCTTATTTTATTACAAAATGAAGTTAAAACTGTACAATTTCACTGCTTTCGATGTGGATAAACTGCAAGGATTTTGTTACTTGTGGTCTGAGCAAGATGGTAAAAAGGGACCAAATGAAATAGCAAGTTTTGTATTTGACCTAATTGAAAATAAGTCTAAGGAGGGTTACTCTGATTTTCGATTCTGGTCTGATAACTGTTCAAGTCAAAACAGAAACAGAATAGTATTTTTTATGTACACATACGCTTGTCAGAAATTCAATATAAAAATAAAACATACATTTTTAGAAAAAGGACATACTCAATCGGAAGTAGACAGTGTTCATGCTACGATAGAAAAGGCTACAAAAAATAAAATTATTTACACTCCAAACGAATGGAATGCATTGATTAGGTGGGCAAAACAAACGGGAGAAGCATACACTGTAATTGATGTTACTCAAGAATTACTCTTTGATTTCAAAAAGATGCAAAGCTCACCTGTTTATAATTGGAATAAAACAACCAATGGTGATCAAGTAAAATGGTCCAAAATAAAACAAGTTAAGGTTTCTTACGGCACCCCTAATACGTTGAGTTTTAAATACGATTTGGCTGATGATGCACCTGAATACACTATAGATATTCATTCAAAAAAAACAACAAGAAAGACCCGATTAAGCAAGCAAACTAATGTCTCAGCAGAGCCTAGCTTAGTAAAATGTTACAACGGACCATTGCCGATAACAAAAGAAAAAAAGAAGGACTTAATGTCCATGTGCAGCGCCAAAGTAATTCCAGTAGGGTACCATGATTTCTTTTCTAGCCTAATATCAGCGGACAGAATTTTAGATTTAAGCAGTGATGAAGAGTAATTAATAAATATGTTTAGGAATACAAAGTGGCCATACATTGTAGTAATATTTCGATTATAGCAAGGTTGTTTATTGTGATATTATTGATAATTATCGTTGATCTCTACAAAGTTAAAAGTTTATGTTATTTGTTACGCTTAAATCTAAGATGAACCTTATTATATTAAACTGACCATACTATAGTATTTGTTCTAGATTAAGGTAATCTTTATACGAGTAGAAGACTCTTAGATTATTAAATTAATCTTCTGTTATTTTTTTTTTATTCAAATTAGACGAAACTTTCGTCACAATAGTTCAAATTAAGTATAATTAGTTGATTATGCAGAAACGCTTAGAAGTTGTCTTGATTATTTTTTTTTATTATATTTGTTCTACAATAAGGTAAACTTTCTTCGAGTAGAAAACTCATAAGATGTTTTTTTTTCTATTTAAATTAGACAATACATTATTTTGTCACAAAAGTTTTTGAACTATAGTATACTACTACTCATAATTATATTTTTTTATTATTCAATGTCATTGTAGCATTTGTAGCACCTAGTTACATACCAAATTGTGATTGATTCATGAAGAAATTTTTAGGTCATCATTGAACCTACTAATTATACCTATTGCCATACGACTATAGGAGTAGTTGCTTACATATACTTATAATATTTGTTTAATCCTAATCTTCAATAAAGGCATGAAAATATTTACCAAATTGTTTTATTTATAAATTATAACACATTATGTTAAAAGACCTAACTAAATCTTGAGCACAGTATATAGGCGCATATGCGTTAAAACGAGATAACTATACATTAAGCAACATTTTCTAACTGATTTATTATTGATAGTAGCACGATAACAATTAAAACAATTACATGCATAAATAAAGACAGTAATCGCTGAAAATATTATATTACGTTGAGCCTAGTAAAAGGGCGAATGATCATTAAAGTCTCTTTACGTTGAACAATATACATGAAATTATAGAAATATGACGACGTAAAAGGGCCAATGTGTAAAATCTTAAAAAATATAAAAAGTGCATAAAAATTGATAACAGCAATAGGAAAAGCATTACATGTTAAGGCCAAATGCGAAATTTCATTAAATTCGTTTCAGTGGGTCACAAAATATGACCCAAAAATATGATTCTGGCAACTTAAATGGCTCTCCTGTAAAATCTATTTTTTTCACTTACGCCAGTGTACGTAGGAGCCATCGCTATAGCCTATGGACATTTGCAACACCAGAGTTGCAAGTGCGTTGACGACGTTGTCAAATGGACGACTCATATTAAAAATATCATAATTTGTCTCTAATTTCTTACAACTATCTCTTAACTTTGGTGTTTAATTTCGAATAAATCGGATTAACGTAGCCTGTTAAGTAATGACACCTTAATAAAAGACTTAAAAATTATCATGATATGCTATGTTATAAACATAATCATTAGTTAACTATAGAAAAAGGAATACGTCAGTTAGATGCTCAAACTCCATTTAAAACTAAGTGAAACAACGTTGCGGTTACTCATGAATAGTGCTGGAGTTACGTGAAATTGCGTCCATCATAATTCCATTATGAATTTTGCAAAAAGTCGCGTTCTTACTGTTCAAGACTTTCTCTGTGCGGTTTCTAAATTATTTGTCAGCCGCAACTTTCCGAAAATAGTTTACTGCACTAAAATTTGGTTATTTTCGAATATGTGCGATTATTTCAACGTGCATGTCCCATGTTGGTCTGGGACTTGGCCCATGTTGATCTGGGACAAAAAAAAGAATGTGCCAACTGTGGTTCTTGCCTAGCATGTTGTAGAAGGCGACTAATGGTTTACGGGCTTTCGGGTATTTTATGTGTCTGTGTAGGCGACGAGCTAGCCAATTGTCACTCCTTTTTTACAGCTTTCCATCCAACCCAGCCCACTGTCCCGTGATGGTCTGGGACTTAAAAATAATATGCCAACTATGGTTCTTGCCTAGCATGTCGTTGAAGGCGTCTAATGGTATATCGGGTTTTGGGTGTGTGATTGTGTAGGCGACAGGTTAGCCGCTTGTCACTGCTTTTTCACAATTTTCCATCTAACCTTGCCCGGCTTTATTTTTGGCTGAATGTGGTTGAAGGGCCATGCTGCCCCTTTGACTCTGCCTACCCCTTCGGGGATTATGGGCTTGATGTTATGTATGTATGTGTATGTATTTCAACGTGCAGATTATTGTCAGTAGTTAATGTAGATACATAAGTATTTGCGTCAGCACTTACTTTTTGCCATTGCTGCAATTTGGGACCTTGACACCTCTAGGCTTTACTTATTAGAAAAGGGAAGTCTTACAAAATCACCTTACACTACCAGGGTGCTTAGCCGAATGCGCGCCAGCGATTCCATAACCAACTTCGCTAACGCTCGTATCGCGCCACAGACTTATTCGGGTGGACAAATCGGGAACTAACTCTGAGTTCCGCACTATGAGTTCTTAGTAAACAAGTTTGTGGCGCGATACGAGCGATAGCGAAGTTCGTTATGAAATCGCTGACGCGCATTTGGCTAAGCACTCTGATACGATTAACATATTATAACGAAACAGGAAAGCTTAAGCGTATGTCAAGAATTTATTGATTTTTGTAATAGTACAACTTATAGAATTTACTTTGCAGAGTTAATTACTCTCATTTTATTCATGCAAAATGCTGAATTGTCTTAGAGTCATGTCCTGTTTTCGTTTGTCTCGTTGTTGTCCTGCTTGAATCATAACTTGATAACTTAACTTGTCTGGTACACATTAAAACGATTATTATTAACCCGTTATCCTTTGAGACCCACAGCAATGTTATCATGTTTCCTTACCGCCAAGCTGAAGATAAATCAGTATCTAGATAGTTATGAATCTGAATTTTTGATCTGAAACTAAAATCCTTAATGTAAGACACTCTCCTTTACCACTAAGCCCACAAAGGCTGGCTGTTAGTAAAAATCCAAATGTTGCGTGATAGCAACACACATGCGCGCGCGCCGCGAGCCCTAAACCCGACCGACGACAAACGGCACTCACGCACCCACTGATCAGCAAGTTGCATTCAACGACAGTGAAGCAACTACATCTTGATTTTGTTAGAGTATGGTTAAAGATGATCATACGTATAGATCTATGATGTATTAGATGTAAACAAACAACAGGAAAAAGACAAGGAATTTAGCAAACTAATGAATGAAAAGATATAATGAGTAATAAATAAATAAATAAATAATATAAATATCAGACTACATCACATACATTGATCTGACTCCGAGATAAGTAACTTAAGCACTTGTGTTACAGATATCAGAAACAACAGTGGTATTACAAATATATACTTAAATATTCAATATTAACACCCAGACACAGAACAAACACAAGTATTCAACACACGAATGTTTGTTCTGGGTGGAAATCGAACTCACAACTCTTGGCGCATAGGGTAGAGTCACTACCAAATGCGCCATCGAGCCAGTCTAACGCCATCGAACAAGTAATATGAGTATTTGTTTTATTTTTCATCATGTGCTCGCTCACACAATAAAATACGATATTTGCGATTCAGAACTCATGACAACAAGTAGAGACCAGCTCCGGCTTTGATTGGAAGTTAAGTTTGAGAGGGATAAGGGTCCATCTCCCCTTAAATGTTGATATTCCCAAACACTCTTTTCTTAGCGAATGCTTACATTATCAAATAAACCTACATGTAGGTATATTTCAAAGATCAGTATTCTACAGTAACAAGTTTCGGTTATGTTTTGATGGTTGATCAGAAATTTAGTGAAATATCACCATTTTGGATTGGCACAAAGAGCTTCCATAACTTTTCAGTATAGGGTGGCACTCGGAACATTATAGTGTCCGTTTCGACAGATTTTTCAATGCTGTTGTCTCTACACTGTGGTATTAGCATTCGCTATTCCGGTCCCACGACGCGACACACCGGCCGGTATGGCACCGCTGCGCACGCGCATGTCCAATGCAACCATATAGCTAACAAAATAGGGTTCAGTTTTAGATGAAAAGAAGGTTTGAGGTAAGCCTATGGTTGGATTAGCGGACCCTCACATTAGCATAAGTTAGCAGACATCAAAAACGTTAAGATTTATAAATCTTGGTTTTATTATATTTCGAAGTGCCTGTTATAATACTCTTTATACCTATCTATCTTGTTTCATCACATTTAAGGAAGCCTCGTTTCCAAGTCTTAGTAGTAGGTACATTGAACTGCCCACAAATAACTATATAAAACATTACCACATATATGCTCGGTCGGTATTAAAAGAAGGTGATGTTAGGAGTCATAAAAATCGTAGAGCTTGTATGAAAAGGATTATGAATGTTGAAGAGGCGAGTGAGGTGTGTAAGGATCGTGCCATATGGCGTTCGGTTCTCTCTGCCTACCCCGCTAGGGAAGTGGCGTGAAGTTTAGTTAGTTAGTTAGTTTAATTGTGCTATAGTTCATTTCACCTAAGAAGAGATTCGTGACACTACGAATTTGATGTTGATAGTTATGCTTCTGTATGACAGCCATTCGATTTTTTATTCATTTCGATAAACAGTTCTAGGGCAGTTAAATCGACTTTTTTTTTATTTTATTTTGAATTCTGATTAAAATGAAAATTATTTCAAACGATTATTTATTTTTATATGAATACTGATGTTCAGTGAATATGAATACAGTGTCTCAGAATCATCCAAATAAGGATATTTGTTTTGGTTTGTGTCTTAAGGGAAACTTCTTCGTTGTTTGTTGTCTTTTCGGTTAAAAATGTACGCTTATGAAATATCTTTTGCAAAATATCGTAAATCGATGACAAGATGCCGGCCATATCGATTAATGATGTAAACTTTCCGTTTCCCGTAGTACGCGATTCATACGATATTTTTTCTAAATTTAAATTAGTAATAAATTTATGAAGAAAATTGATAAACCGTGCTTAAATTAATAAATGGAGATTGTTAATTATTTTTTACAATGATGTTAGCGTATAAAGGCAAATATGTTTAAAACCGTATATTTGATTCGTATAAAGTACGATGCATGAAAAGGAGTATTGATACTTGTCACGGAACACATCTTAGGTGAAATGGACTATAATACCTATTATTTTTACAAAACTTACCAAAAATTAAAAAAAGGCTGGTTCATAAAAACATGATAAAGAAATTTCATAAACATTTGTTACTAAATATTAAGATAAAAAAATTACAAATAATTGTTCCAATGAACTTCATTGCATATGCAATAGCAACAAATTTAATTAGGTCTGTAGTACTAAAACAGAGCCGCCATGTAACACGCGGTACTTTTCAGCATTAACTATTGCGCAGGCGCTTGTCCTGAAATAATGCAATAAAACTGCCCACCATCGGTTACAAAGAAATATATAAAGAAAATTTGATTTTATTAATAACTAGCTGTCCCGGGGCACTTCGTAGCGTCCCGTTCTCGGATTTTCTTTAATTATTTTCCTCGCAATGTGTCTATATTTTCTTACCATACAAACTTTCCCTAGAAGATTACTAATATTTTAAAATCAAAATCAGACAAATCTGTCCAGCCGTTCTCCAGTTTTAGTGAGACTAACAAACAGCAATTCTTTTTTATATATAAAAGAAGATATGGTGTGTGTATGTGTTCAATGTAATTACCAGACTCGCTAAATCCTGGATCATGGTCTAAGCGGACCCCGTCTAAACACGGGACATAACGCTAGGAAGATGTAGATAATGGTGTGTGTATGTATTAAGATATCTATTATGAAAATAACGGATTAAAGTCTTTATTTACAATACATTATAGCCGCAGATCCCAGTCACTTATATGGTATTTATGTTATTAACCGCAGAACCAATATGGAAACTCCAAATAAGTGGTAGGTACATACGCTCCTCCAGTAATAAAATGTTTAATTAAAAAACCGCTACGTTTTTAGGTATATGGGTAAAACGGGCCAATCTCAAGGTAACCAATTATCCATCGCTAGTTTAATGGCCGGAGCCAGACCACTCGTTAGACAATAACAGGACGAGCAAAAACTTTGGACTAGGTAATTAAAAGCTTGCATGCAACTTGTAAAAACGAGTTGTTTTTGTGCCAATAGTATGTTTAATTAATAAGTTATGTAACTTCATCCACATTACCTTTTTTTATAAATACATATTATATATACTAGCCGACCCGGCGCACTTCGTGACGTCCCGTTCTCGGATTTTTAATAATCATTTTTTTAATTTATCGCGCAACCTTTTATTTTTTTCTTTCACAAGAACCTTCACTTGATCTTCACGATCTTCACGAAATCGGTAAAGCCGTTGTCAAGTTATAGCTTTAGGGTGGACCACCCTTATTACTTAGGGATATGAAAAATAGATTAAGACCGATTCTCCGTCCTACGAAATATACATATAAAATTTCATAATAATCGGTCAAGCCGTTTCGGAGGAGTTTTGTAACAAACACCGCGACACGAGAATTTTATATAATAGATAGGTAATACATAAAATATATACGTAATTATGATTATTCTGTGTATGTTGCACAGATGTGGTTAATGTAGTTATTAAAATACTACAAAAAATATATTTATATAATGCATTGAATGCACGAAGTAATAAAAATTTACAACCTGCAAAAGTATGTACATATATCTTTAAATCCCATATTTTTCTGGTTAATGATTTGTTAAGTCTGGATCTGGTTGATGGCTTTGCTACCTCTTATTATTAGTAGCAACGAAATTCACATTAAAAAACCAGAACTCGACATTACTTATCTTAGTTTCTTAATTTTTTGTTACTTAATTGTGTTTTTAAGCCACGTTACTACCTATATGGATGTAAATTTTGTCCGAAATAAATAATATTGAATTGAATAAATAAATATAAATATCCGACGACATCACAACATTGATCTGACTCCGAGGTAAGTAGCTTAAGCACTTGTGTTACGGATATCAGAATCAGCAGTGTTATTACAAAAATTTTAAATATTGTATATTAACACCCAGACACAGAACAAACATAAGTATTCATCACACGAATGTTTGTCCTGAGTGGGGATTGAACCCACAACTCTTGGTGCATGCGGCGGGGTCACTACCGAATGTGCTATCGAGCCAATTGAATTGAATTTAAATTAATTCAATTTAATTAGACTAGGACAAAAAACCTAGATATTGTTGAACTAACACACGCCCACAAATAACATTTTCTTAAAACGGCCACTAAACGGTTGTTGTTCTTCTAATTAGAGCGATTAATTTCACGAGAAAAAAGTTCAAACAGTATCCGAAATAGTGGTCAGACGCGAGGTGATACAGTTAGCGGCTATCTCGATCTTGAGACAATGGGCTTCCCAGGGCGGCCGTAAGTGGGGCGGAAGTACCCACGCCTGGGAACCATTGTGCGGGTACAGTTAGCACGCCGGACAATGGATCGGTGACCGCCGAGGAGCTGAGGGGTGCTGATTTGATAATGAGTGATCGTGAATATTAAAGATGCTGGTTGAGAGTCTTTGAAATGGTTTAGAAATGGTGGCGTGAGCGTCAGACTGAATGCGAACGCTTGACATCCTTCCTTGCTTTGTCTTTTTGTAAAATACAGATACCTATTGTTTATATTTGAGCTGATGAGATAAGACGCGCCATGTAGGTACCTATTCATACAAAATCTGTAATTACCTTGTCTCTGTGAATAAATATCTTCATCTTATCTTTATCTAACTAACTAACTAACTAACTAAACTTCACGCCACTTCCCTAGCGGGGTAGGCAGAGAGAACCGAACGCCATATGGCACGATCCTTACACACCTCACTCGCCTCTTCAACATTCATAATCCTTTTCATACAAGCTCTACGATTTTTATGACTCCTAACATCACCTTCTTTTAATACACGACCAATCTGGTCGTGGTAGGTGAGCCTGGGCCTTCCGCGGCTCCTACATCCTTCCACATTCGCATTGTATATCTGTTTAGTCAATCTTTCGTCATCCATTCTTTCCACATGTCCGAACCACCGGAGTATGCCTCTTTATCTTTATCTTTCCTATATATACTAATTTCGGGCGTGAAAGGGTAATAATTCAAATTAAAAATGCCTTTATTTATGTAGGCTTCAAGAAAGCACTTATGCATCGTCAAATTTACATAGGTGATCCTTAAAGCTACATGAATCTACCACCGGTTCGGAATGTTGATTCTACCGAGAAGAAGCCGGCAAGAAACTCGGTATTTACTCTTTTCAGCGTCAAAGTATTAATTTTACAACTTTTCTTAAATAAGCTTCTTAAACCACACTTAGCCAAAATAAAATCGAGTTTGGTTAGACGGAGTATCGTGGACAAGAAGTGGCAAGTAAGCTCATCCAAGAGATGAGCTAACTTGCTTATCGCAAAACCAATATAATTATTAGTCTCTACGTGGAATATACGTTCATGTGTATCCTTAACAACATGTGGTTTTTCCTGAATCCTTGTCTACTAATATATTAACTATATTTAACACATGTACTGTGTAAATTAGGTACGCCAAATTAAAAACTTGTTATTTAATCTGGCCAATACCAATTACAATACCTTGTATTCAGGAAAATCGTTTTTCAACGTGCTCGTTTAAATAATACTATTTAGTCCGTAATCCCCGAAGGGGTAGGCAGAGTCAAAGGGACAGCTAGCTCCCTTGACTACATTCAGCCAAAAAACTAAGCTGGGTTAGATGGAAAAGTGTAAAAAAGTAGTGACTAGTGGCTAGTTCGTCGCCTACACAATCACACAACCAAAACTCGATATACCATTAGTCGCCTTTTACGACATGCTAGGCAAGGAACACAGTTGGCACAGTCCCAGACCAACATGGGACTTAATGAAACATGACTTAGGCAAATGGGACGGTTGAATGATATAAGTCAGATTGAATTTACAAAATTAGCATGTCTTTGAAATGCTGTCGCGCTTATATCTGGACAAGACAATGGCGTATCGCCTGTGGGAACTGATCCGCGGCAATGCGCGCGTCGCTCGCGCTGGTTGTTCTGATTTATTGCGCAGGCGGTGAGCGTGACTCCGCTAACGTTTAGTTAAGAGGAAAGAGCAAAGCTGGTCTATCTCTTATCTTGGGCTGAGCCTATTCTAAAACAAGGCTGCTCAATCTCTTTGAGACTCGGGCTAAGCCGTTAATTTCAAAAACTTCTGGCGGCCCACTGATTGGCCTTGTAACAATTTTTTTCTGAAATTCTAAATTTGACTTAAGCGAGTCTAATAAATCTACACAGAACACGTTACTTTAGATTTAGATCTGTATCTTTTGAAGTTTGTTTCGTCTGTAAGCCCAGACATCCCGTTTAAGCTAGACTGTTACAGCAAACACCAACATTTTACAGTGCCCTATTATAAAACTACAGAATAATTATTCTTCTAACAAGCAACGGTTTCGTAGCAAGTAAATGTAAATAAATTATATTGCAAACAGTAATGTTTCCGCACTTCTAATATAAGTAAACTATATCCAGACGACGTTTTTGATTTTACTGTACAACTTGATGCGGCTATCTGACGGCGAGATCAGAGAAACATTAGCATAATCGCACTATAAAAAATGTTAATATGTTTGTTTTTATGTAATCGAACCAGTTGTGCGCCGTAATGTGCCGGCGACCGGCCATGCTCGTTCATGGAGCGGTGTACATTCAATAATCCCTTTTTATTACTTACACTCACCCTTGCCTCGGTGACTGTAAGATAAAACTAGCCGGTTTCCGCTACTCCAGACTGTGTCGTTCGTATATTATTTAATTCATACTTAAACTAAAATTATATGTTTATTAATATTTACATGCGACTTCTTCCATGTCTCCTCCGTTCCCGTGGGAGCATGATTCATAGTAAGGCTTATTTCCCTGTAATTTTGTCCACACTACCTTAACTCGGTGAAAAAAATCTAACTAACTAAACTTCACGCCACTTCCCTAGCGGGATAGCCAGAGAGAACTAAACGCCATATGGCTCGATCCTTACACAAAAAAATCTAGTAACCGTTATATTTATTATTTAGATATATAACTAGATAACCCGACCATAGCAGCAATAACAGTCTTCTTCTTGCGTCGGGGTTTAGTTCGTGTAAACCAACGATGACCTTATTAATACGGTCAGAATTTTTTTCTTACTAATTAGTCTAAATTAATTTTCATAGTACAAGTAGATTACGCGTTAAGTTATTAAGTGAATGAGTGTGGAATGTACCTATTTTTTTACAATCTATCGGTGTACGTCAGACAATGCACACAAATTATCCCTTCAAATGTACCTACGTCAAATAACTTCGCCGGTGTATAACACTGCAAAATAGTTAACTCAGAATGAGGCTATAAAGCGTCCCTCGTAAAATATGTTGTTCGGCCATTACGTGCGTCGGACCCGTTCGCAATCGAATTGCGGTCCTGGGAAGGGTCAGCGGTAACGACGCGATTGCGCCGGGTTGCGGCGGATTGCGTCCGGTTGCGTCGAGTTGCGTCGGCTCCTGAGAGCTTTTCGATTTGTAGATCTAGATCGGAATCTCGGCAGGCTATAATTTGCGCGTACTATGATTAGTACAAGTTCTAAGGAGTAGACTAAGCACAATGTTGTACAATCAACAATATTTTTTTGGGTATGTATTTCTGCTGAATTTTAAGTTTTGTTGAGTTTTGAAATAGGCCAACCCTAATGCCTACTATAAGTATAGATTTTGACCAGCTGTGAAACTTTTAATTGGTTAGAAGTTAAATTTAGCAGCATTGATATGAAAGGCAGTGTAGATTTTAGTTTTTCAGCAGATAGTTATTCAAGTCGTAGAGGCAAAGACTAACCGATATTTTGAGTTAGAAGTAAATGTTCTTTTTTTATTAGTTAATAGATAATGTCATAAACACCTTTAGCTTGCTTGGTTTAAGTTCCACAAATATTAAGGCTAATGCTACCGAGCATAAATCCATATTTCCACGACTTAGGACCCTCTTTTATATTCGATCATGTATCCACAGGTCATTCGAATGGCCCGTTTCAAGTGAAACCTTTACACATTCAGGCCATACAGAGCAACCAGCTGGCCCAGCAGCGTGTATAAACATGTTTGTATGTACATATGTGATACTGTTAGTCCGTGGGTGGCTCATTCATGCATTATATGTTCTTTGTAGGTCCTGCCATTTGTAGGAAGCTTGTTTCGAGAGCGCACCAGTCGATTGTTTCGTAGTACTTGGATTGCATTATCTTTTTAATAACTGCACGAACAAACTTGTTAGTACTTGAAGTGAAAGAAGATATTTCTTGAGCTGGTTTATTGCTGCCGCTGAATGAGCATTTACTTCAAAATAATAACAGTAACATAAGTCATGCACGCACACGAACGTGTCTATATTAATTGGTTTATTTCAACACAATACTATAAAAGACTAGGAGCGGTGGTAGCTCAATGGTTAGGACACGCGCCCCTTAACCGAGGAGTGCGGGTTCAAACCCGGGCACGTACCTCTGGATTTTTCAAATCTATGTACGTATTTATACCACTAGCTCGACGTGATGAAACCTGCGAACTCAAACAACTTTGGATTTGTAACCATGATCCAAAAGTTGTCTGGTTCCCCTTTCTTAGGGTTACGAAGGTCAGATCGGCAGTCGCTTCAATGTAATTACCAGACTCGCTAAATCCTGGATCATGGTCTAAGCGGACCCCGTCTAAGCACGGGACATAACGCAAGGAAGGTGACTATAAAAAACTAGCAGTGCCCCGCGGTTTCACTACTAAAGTATAGCCTATGTAACTTGCTGATAAAGTGGTTTTCTATTGCTAAATTAATTTATCAAATCGATTCAGTAGTTTCGGAGCATATTTAATGCAAGCAAACAATGAAATCTTTCCTCATTATAATATTAGTGTAGATTACATCTGTAATCCAGGATAACCTTGTTTGTTACACGAAACATTTGGTTCTAGCACGGGATTTAAAACTGCGACCTTTGATTTTGTGGGCAGTCTGTAACCACTCAGCTTATCATATATTAACTTTTAGCTTTCGATTCCATCTGCATATTTATTGGGACTTTTAGTGCTAGGTACGAATTATGTATAATTATGTTATTAATATTGCCCTTAGTTTCTCAAACTGTTATTGTATTTTTATTTTAGACCTATAATTTTTAATATAAAATAGAAAATGCAGCATACTGGCCTACATATTTATTATATATCCCTATTAATTTTAATTTTAATCATATCAGTCTGGAATATACAGGCTATTTTTATCCTGCACAGCAAATGTTGATAATGAGATATTCAAAGATATTTTAGTAACCAGTATATTTTTGTTTAGATATTATAATGATTGTTACACAATAGGGATTGTATTTATAACTGTTTGCCCTTATATAAAAGGGTATATTAATATCTTTTCGCAAATAATCCGATTAGATATTTTTTTTAATAGTTTTCCTCTGCAAACCAAAGCTTCATGGCTGTATGCGGGCGCAGGCGTAATGATATAAGGCGTAATGTATAGAACTCCAAAGTTTACGAGAAAATATAATTCCGGTCGTCCCATGTAAACATTGGTGAAAGTTGTCTATAACAGTGCTTCTCAAACTTTTTTGGCTACGGAACCCTTTTGGGAAGCGGAGTATTTGACGAAACCCTAGAACAGCTCGGGCGGCAGTGCGGGTGTAATAATTAACTTTTAACGGATTTTCCCCCAGGAGCCTTAAATATAGTACCCCTTTATTTTAATAATTATGATCAGTCACGGACTAGTAAAAAATGAAGGACTCCGCGCTACTAACTAGACGTTGAAGCTCCTTAGGTGCTCCAACTAGACACGCTTACGTCACACATTGACATATTAAGTGCTTCAAATGACAGACATCCAATATCTGGTATACTATGTATCTCAATCACACATGCATAAACGTGGCTTCACGCTATAGTATGTCAGCGTGGAGTCCTTCTTTTTTTACTAGTCCGTGTGATCAGTACAATTTTTCGTGGACCCTGCGAAACACTCATTGAGTTAGTGATAAAATATCCTATGCTAGCTATGAGTTATTTCTTAGTACATATATCTAATGTCGACTCACTTGGTAAATTCAGATTGTTTTAGTAATATTATTTCGGGAATATATTGTCTAGTAAAAATCAAAGAATTTAACCGAATTATATGCTAATATGAAAAATACAATGCTATCATTGAATGTGATAAGAAAATTATTATGGCTGCTGTTTAGTCGCTTCGCTATAAAAATTGTCGCAACTAACTGGAAAGTCAACATTCCTATTGATTTCGATAGTTAATCTGATTTCAATTAATAGATGATGACGTAATAGTTAGGTAGTGTTATCAAATTACCGGGTCGCATCTCTGTACAGATCAGCCGCAGTCGTGATCTGAACCTTTTTAGAGCGCTGCGCGCGCGCCGACTGATCTTATCGCGCGCGCAGATGCCGGCTTGATGACTATCGCGGACTCTGTGAAGTTAAATGGCTTAATTTATTGATAAATACTTTGCCGAGTCGATTATGAAGTAGATTTAGACGACGAACCTTGCCTTTAACATCGTATGTTTGTTAAATACGAGAAAACATAGATACATACATACATAACATCACGCCCATAATCCCCGAAGGGGTAGGCAGAGTCGAAAGGGCAGCAATCCCCCTCATCCACATTCAGCCAAAAATAAAGCCGGGCTGAGTTAGATGGAAAATTGTGAAAAAGCAGTGACTAGCGGCTAACCTGTCGCCTACACAATCACACACCCAAAACCTGATATACCATTAGTCGCCTTTTACGATATGCCAGGCAAGAACCACAGTTGGCACATTCTTCTTTTTGTCCCAGATCAACATGGGCCAAGTCCCAGACCAACATGGGACAAATACGAGAGAAGATATTAGATATAGCAAATTGGATAAAAGTAAGAAACTTTATGGTATAAAACAAGCCTTTACTTTAGTGATACTGAAAACAATGTATTCTGTGTTCTAATGATATCATTAATTTAAAATATGTTTGTGTACCCTGTATGTGAGTTCTCGTAGAATATTATCTGGGATAGATAGATAAAATGCAGGTGCTAATCACAAATATATAAATATAAATGTATTTTCGCTCTTAGATTATTAAATTTATTATTTGTGAATTTATCAATATATTCTGGTCTCATCATAGCTACCGTATACTGGGGAACAAAATGGTAACGCATAAAAATTGATCCATAACCAATTGCTGATCTACGGGTGTCTATTCCAAGCATAATTTTTACGTGTTTTTGATTAAATTGTTTAACACTGAAGCTTCTTTTGTGATATACCTACTAAACTTTATCTGTTTATTTGACAGATGTATACGATGCCACACCGTTCAAATTTGTTCAGAAGGAGAGGAGTGTCAGAGTTCTCGGTCAGTATTGAACTCTTCGAACCAGTCCTTGATTCTATACTAAAAAAATGAGGAAAAAATATATAATTTTTTTCCTTCTTGAAAAAAAATAAAGTATGCGCAAGAGCGCATGAAAAAATAGTTTTTATTGGAGCTAGGTTCATAATTATATAATTTAATAAGGCTAGAAAGGATTACTTTGATACTCTTACTAAGGGCTGATGTTTTAATGGTCAGATAAGAATTAGCCGACTGATAAAGTATAAAGTCACCTATATGCGGATTTCATACTGTATTTTGCTTAGAAAACAGACAATGACATTTTAAATCATCCGGATTGTGATTTATTCGATTATTATCTTT